>CM061142.1:233865276-234410373 GCA_030789695.1 Scilla litardierei
TAGGGTTTTGGGAGATTTGGGGATTTTGATGGGTTTTGGTGAGATTTTGGGGAAGATGAGAGGTGGATGGAGTGAATGGTTGGATTGGATGATGATTCTAGGGCTTGGAATGAAGAAATGGAGCTTGGAGGAAGATGGGGGCTGAAGGGGGAAGATTTTAGGGTTTTGGGTTGTGTTGGGGAAGAAGAAAACGATTGGGTTGGGTTTAAATAGGTTGGGCTGGCGGCTGCCCAGAAATTAGGGTTTTAACACTGGTTAGTCGGTCAAAGAACAACCACTGACCGACTAGTTTGGTAACTAGTCGGTCGGTCGACCAACGCAGACCGACTAAGTGCAAACAGTAACTCCTGAACGAAAATAGGATTTTAGAGTTAGTCGGTCCATGAACAAATACTGACCGACTAGTTTTACATCTAGTCGGTCGATGAACGTTCTTAGACCGACTAAGAGTAAACAGTAACTGATACAAAAATAATATGATGAGTTAGTCGGTTCAGGAAGCATTACTGACCGACTAGTTTGCAACCTAGTCAGTCAACCAACGTTCTTAGACCGACTAACGATAAACAGTAACTCCTGAGAAATTTAGAAAGCTAACTAGTCGGTCCAAGGAGGATTGCCGACCGACTGGATCGTCATCTAGTCGGTCGGTGGCCCTTCTTACACCGGCTAATGAGCACAAAAGTACCGATACGGAGCACGAGGCCCCGGGATCAATTCCTAAGACTCCTAGGCTTGATCTAATAGTTAGATACGACCGTTATGAAGTCCGTCACGAGTGACACACTTCGAAATCGACAATCCTAAGGAAGAAGCGAGAAAATACGACGAATCGATCGAAAATGAAAACTACGGAGACGAAAACCACACAAGAGGAGAAAATCCACCAAAACATATATTATATTATATTATATCCAGATACATGAAAAGCAGTCGTTACATCCTCCCCAACTTAAGAAAAATTCCGTCCTCGGAATTTCCAAAAACTCACGAGTCCGGAAACAAAAGTGGGAAACGCTCTCGCATCTCATCCTCATTCTCCCAAGTAGACTCTCCAGGTGAACCGTGTCGCCACATCACCCTCACAAGATTGACAATCTTGTTTCGAAGCGATTTCTGACGCCTGTCCAGAATCTGCACTGGATGCTGGTCATACATCATATCGGGGCGAACGGTAATCTCCGAAAAATCCACCTCATGAGACGGATCGCTAATGTATCGACGAAGCTGCGACACATGGAAAACGTTGTGAACTCCTTCCAAAGATGGCGGCAAGGCCAAGCGATAAGCTACCTCGCCAACCCTCTCCAAAACGTCAAACGGTCCAATGTATCGCGGGCTCAACTTTCCACGCTTCCCGAAACGAATCACACCACGATTCGGAGAAATCTTCAAGAACACATGGTCGCCTGGCTGAAACTCCAAAGGACGACGTTTAGCATCCGCCCAATGCTTAAAACGGTCCTGAGCAATTCTCAACCTCTCCCGAATATTCCTGACGATATCCATGGCCTCCACGATCATCTCAGGTCCCAACAACTCCCGATCACCAACGTCATCCCAACTCAATGGCGATCGACATTTCCTCCCATAAAGAGCGGTGAAAGGCGCCATGCCAATACTCGCCTGGAAGCTGTTGTTGTAAGAGAACTCCACCAAATGTAGATGGTCCTCCCACGAACCCTTGAAATCCAACATGCACGCCCTCAGCATGTCTTCCAAAATCTGAATCTTCCTCTCGGACTGGCCATCCGTCTGCGGATGGTACGCCGTGCTGAAACTCAGATGCGTACCTAAGCTCTTCTGCAAACTCTGCCAGAACTGAGATGTGAACCTCGTGTCTCTGTCAGACACGATACTCACGGGGACTCCATGAAGTCGCACAACCTCCTGCACGATTCACGTTACATCACTATCCAAACTAGGAAAAGGAAATAAAACGGAGAGTAAAAAGAATTTTACCTCCATATATCTCCTCGCTAGCGCCTCAGTGGTCTGTCCCACTCGGAACGGAATAAAGTGCGCAGATTTGGTCAATCGATCTACGATCACCCAAATCGTGTCATTCTGCTTCGGACTCCGAGGTAGTCCAGACACGTAATCCATAGTGATGTGTTGCCATTTCCACTCCGGAATCGGAAGCGGTTGTAGCAACCCGGCCGTACGCTGATGCTCCGCCTTCACTTGCTGGTAAACCAAGCACTTGGCTACACTCCGAGCCACGCTCCTCTTCATACCATGCCACCAATAATTCAGACGAAGATCCTGGTACATCTTGGTGCCACCAGGATGCACAGAATACGGCGAACTGTGTGCCTCCACCATCAGCTCCTCTCTGATATCCCCAGCTGGCACACACAACCTGGCTCCAAACCTCAGCGAGCCATCCTCATGAATCAAAAAGTCAGTCCGCAGACCGGCTTCCACCTGCTCCCGAATCCTCACCAGCTTCGGATCCTCAGCCTGGCCAGCCTTAATCCGATCCACGATCGTCGACTGTACCTGCATGTACATCAACGAAGAAGCCTCTCCAGGAAGAACAATCTCCACACCAGACTCGCAAAAATCCTGCTGCAATCTCCATTGCGAGGTCAAAATCATCACCGCTGGAAGCCTACTCAAAGCATCCGGAACCACATTCACCTTACCAGGGTGAAACTGCAAATCAATATCATAATCCGCCATAAGCTCCAACCATCGACGCTGTCGCATGTTGAGCTCCTTCTGAGTGAAAATATACTTCAAGCTTTTGTGATCGGTGAAAATCTTCACTTTCTCACTCAGTAAGAAGTGCCTCCAAATCTTAAGAGCAAACACAACGGCAGCCAACTCCAAATCATGCGTCGGATAATTCTTCTCATGAACCTTAAGCTGACGAGACGCATACGCCACAACATGCTCATGCTGATGCAACACACAACCGAGACCCTTGCCAGAAGCATCGCAAAAGATCTCAAATCCACCGCTGCGATCAGGCACAACAAGAATAGGGGCAGTCGTCAACCTCTCCTTCAGAATACCAAAAGCACTCTCACAATCACCCGACCAAACATAAGCAACATCCTTCCGCGTCAACCTGGTCATCGGCTCAGCAATACGAGAAAAGTCCTTAATGAATCGCCGATAATAACCGGCAAGTCCAAGGAAACTCCGAATCTCAGATGCTGACGACGGAACAGGCCACTCCCTGATGGCCCGGATCTTCTCGGGATCCACTGAAATACCATCTCCAGTCACCACATGCCTGAGAAAAGCAACTCGATCCAGCCAAAACTCGCACTTCGAAAACTTAGCATACAAACGATGCTTCCTCAAAATCTCCAACACCGTCCTTAAGTGCGAGGCATGCTCTTCCTCCGACTTCGAATAGATCAGAATGTCGTCAATAAAGATAACGACAAACTTATCCAAAAAGTCGTAGAAAATCAGGTTCATCAGATTCATGAAAACTGCGGGCGCGTTAGTTACGCCAAAAGGCATAACCACGAACTCATAGTGTCCATACTTCGTCCTGAACGCTGTCTTCGGAACATCTCCCTTCTTCACCTTCAACTGATGGTAACCACTCCTCAAATCCAACTTAGAAAACACCCTCGAACCTCCAAGCTGATCAAAAATATCATCGATGCGAGGCAACGGGTATTTATTCTTAATAGTTACCGCATTCAACTCCCGATAGTCCACGCACATGCGACGCGAACCATCCTTCTTCTTAACCAACAACACCGGTGCTCCCCACGGAGACACGCTAGGATTAATATAACCCTTCTGCAAAAGCTCATCCAACTGCTTCTGCAACTCTTCCAACTCTGCAGGTGCCATACGATACGGCGCCTTCGAGATCGGCTGCGCACCTGGAACAAGATCAATAGAAAATTCCAAAGCCCGATCAGGTGGCAACCCAGACATCTCCTCGGGGAAGACGTCGCCAAAATCTCACACCACAGCTGGCCACTCCAGCTTCATCTGCATAGCCACAGCCTCCATCGGCCTGGCCCGAAATCTGACAGGACCAAGCGAACTGCTACCACGACTGAACTCAAACACTGGATGTCCGGGAATCTCGAACACCACCTTCTTTCTCCTGCAGTCAATCGTAGCATAGAAGCTCGCCAGCCAATCCATCCCAAGAACTGCATCATAGTTGATGATGTCGTGGACAATGAAATCAGCGAAAAGCTCATGTCCACAAACCACCAACGAACAAGAACTACAACCACGAAGCACCGAGACCACACCATTCCCTGTAACGATATTCCAACTCTTGGGGAGAGGGGACGTCGACAAGGAATGCCTCTCCACGAAGCTCCGAGAAATAATGCACATCGATGCACCAGAGTCGAAGAGGACTCGTGTAGGAAATGTGCAAACCAAAATCACACCTAATCAAGCAATTAACAATCAAACCCTAATCTAGCAAACAACCATGTTCAAGCAAACAACATAATCTAACAATCAAAACCAGCTAGGAAAGTAACAGCTAGATTGAGGATTACCTGCGATAACCTCATCCACAGTCACGCTCTCCGCAGCGGTCATCAGAAAAGCCTGCCTCCTCGGCGGAGCAGCCTGCTAAAAAGCCTGCCTCTGCGGAACAAGAGCTGCTCCATGTCCAGCAGGAACAGGCGCTCGCTGCTGCAACGGCTGAGCTGCAACAGGAGCCCTCCGCAGCGGATCCGCATGCCGACAATCCTTCGCGACATGAGAAGCATCACCGCAAACCAGACACTGGCCCAGAAACTTCCGACACTGATCCTTGACGTGGCCAGGCTTGCCGCAGAAATGGCAAAACTTCGGAATAGACCCTCCTAGCCTCTTAAACTGAGCGGACTGATTAGGCCTGAATCCAGGTCTAACCACGGCTCTCGCCTGTTCCACAGGCCTCTTCCCAGCACCAACAACAGACCCCTTCCTCTGGTTCACAAACAGCTCCTGCCTCTTGGCAGCGACCAGAACCTTCTGATAAGATTCCCGGTCAGAAGAGGTCACAAAACTCTGGAGCTCCGAAGCAAGTCCCTGCAGGAACCTCTGAGCTCTCTCCTCAACGTCCTGCACCATCTTCGGCACAAACCGACTCAGCCTCATGAACTACTGGTGGTACATGTCCACCGACGAGTTCCCCTGCTTCAAATCGATAAAACGCTGCAGCATCTCCTCCCTGGCAGCCTTCGGGAAGAACTCACCATCAAATCTAGCCTTGAAGGTAGCCCAAGCTATCGGCTCCACCAACATCTTCTCTTTCGCATCCCACCAATTCCTGGCGTTATCCTTCAGCTGCCTCTTCGCCAAATCAACCCATCCAGCCGGGGTGATCTTGGCCATCTTCAGATTGTCCTCGATGTTCTGAATCCACTCATCGGCAGCCAGAGGACCCTCAGAACCATCAAAATATGCGGGACCCAGCTCCCGAAATTGCTTCGCTCCTGGCTCAGAGCGAGGAACATCCGGAAGAGCCCGGGCAGCTCGAGCAAGTAGGGCATTCTGGACTTGCAGAAGCACGCCCTGCTGCACTTGTGACGTGCGTCTATATTTCATATATTCATGCACGTTTTCTTTTGTGTTTCTCCGTGTTTTCCGCCGTCTCTTATTCGTTTTCGTATGTTTTCCCGTTTTCTTTCACTTTTCTTTGTTTGTCCATGTTTGCAGGAGTTCGACCACGTAGGGGACCTTTTACGATGATATCCCAAGTCCCCGAAGCAACGGGAGAAGTCACGCGTGATCCAGGGGGTCAAACGGTGAAGTATTCATCTTTCAGCTCTCACCCGGTCGGTTGGTCATCTCCAACCGATCGGGTGATGCACGCGTGCACCAACCGGTCGCTACCGCAGCTCACAAAGAAGTCACCCGACCGGTTCACAGACCGGTTCTGCGGGCGGCTGTTCTCTGTCTTTTCGAGCAGAATTCCAACCGATCGGGTGACTCTCACCCGATCGGTTCATCTGTAGCTGAGAAAAAGAGCTGAAGACACGGGCGTCGAACCGACCGGTTCACCCGACTGCTCCAAGATCCAACCGGTCGCTCAAGAACTCACCCGATCGGTTCGTGAGATCGGGTGAAAACTCGTCGTTTTCTGTAATTTATCTGTAACGGATCAACCGATCGGTTGACTTGTCACCCGATCGGTTGATCCGAAAATCTATATATATGACCCCTAGGGTTCCAGAAACGGGAGAGTTGTATTTTTTTACTGTTTTATTTTCTTGTGACGGCTGTAATTGTTACTCTTAAGTAAGTTTTCAGATCTTTCTAATTTTTTAGTATTGTCTTTATTACTCCTTTACTTCCGCATTGCAATTGTCTGATTATGATTCTAACGGTTAAATTTCATTTAGATTGCTTTTTCATGAATTTTTGTGAGTAGTTCCCAAATCTGGGATTTTGGTGGAAGCCCCTTCGGGGGCTCTTCCCGATGCGTCCATAGGGTTAGGAAATCGATAGGGAGTAGGAATCTAACGGTTACGCGGGGCGTTTCATTGTCATCGGCGGGAAAAAGACCGCCTTTGACTGTCGGGCCAAGGGGGAATAAACTTGGCGGTTGACTCCCTAGCCAAAGCTCACGCCTTTAGCGTAGACGCCGAATCCTAGCACGCGGGAGCGGTAGGATGAGACGTTGGGAGATATCGTTGCGGACTTAGTGCTCCCGGGATCGATCAGTGTTTATGGACACGGGAGTGCCCACTGATCGAATCCGGGAAGTCCGGTGTATCATCCTGGGCACCGACCGGAATATTGGGCCCATGGGACGCCTGTACCACTTTCAGAGGCAACGTCTCACCATTAGACCCTAATGCCGATCGCTATCCATACCCGTAGGCCGTAGCGGCGAGAGTCTCTCGTCGGGTCGGAAACCAAAGTCCCGGGTTTACTTTCTTTTTGTTCATACGCTTTCATTTCCTTTCGTGACAACCAACCACCGATTCGGGCTAGCTCGCCCCTCGGGGTGATTTAGGTCCTATCTGACCCAAGCATAACCTCGCCTCCCTGAGTTCGATATTCCCGCACCCTACACTAACCGTGAAACTTGCGGTAGACGACACCGCGCCGCCGCGACGCAAGCGGGGCGCCGGTCAAGTTTATGGCGCCGTTGCCGGGGAGGCAACGTGCTTGATATTTTAGGATCTTGAAAACCCTCGTGTCTAGCTCATATCCCTACCTCGCGATAATTTTCGCATTCTCCTTTTTCTTTTTCTTATTTGTTTTTCTTATTTTTATTTCTTATTTTATCTGTTTCTTTCCCACTTGTCGCTTCACGGGTGTTTGTTGTTTTTCATGCGCAGGAGTTCAAGGAGTCTTGACGACTTGATTCCCCTCGATCCAGAGATTAACGCCACCCTTAGGCGCTTGGCCGCCGAGAAGCGGAGAAGGGAAGATCCCGAATCCATGGAGGAGAACACCCCACCTCAGAAGTCTCTGCTGGAATACTCGATGCCATCTATCGAGTCCACTTCCGCCATCCGTCCTCCAGCTATCACGGCCCAGAGCTTTGAGCTGAAGCCGTCATTGGTGACATGGATCCAGCAGGATCAGTTTGTGGGTGCACCCATGGAGAGCCCGATCGAGCATCTAGACTCCTTCTTGGAGAAGTGTGACACCTTCCGGATCAATGGTGTCACGACAGAGGCTATCCGTCTGAAGCTGTTCCTCTTCTCCTTGCGAGACAAAGCCAAGCAATGGTTAAGGGGGAAGGACCCCAACACTTTCAACACCTGGGAGAAGCTCTCCAACGCTTTTCTTACAAAGTTCTTTCCTCCGGGGAAGACCATGAAGTTGAGGAGTGAGATCTCCTCCTTCTCCCAGGCCAGCCACGAGTCCTTGCATGAAGCTTGGACGAGATATAAAGAGATGCAAAGAAGATGCCCTCACCATGAGCTTCCGAAGTGGCAGATTATCAATCTGTTCTACAATAGGTTGAGGGATGACCTTAAATCTTCTATGGACGCCGCGGCTGGGGGTTCCTTCATGTCTCGAAGCGAGGAAGATGCCGGGAATATTCTGGAAAATATGGCATCCAACAATGAGCGGTGGTGTGACGAGAGAGCCACACCAAGAACTGGGGGTATACACAGAGTCGAGGACGTCGACAAACTTTCAAGCAAGTTCGACTTGCTTTCGACCCAGATCTCCGCACTGATGGTAGGAGCCGGTGGGGCCGATACACAGCAGGTTTCAGCAGTAGAGTCCGGATTCTTCGGAGAATTCGACGGTGGTGACATCTCACCACCGTTGGATCAGGCGAGCGCACTTTTTTACAATCTCACGGGAAATGTGCCGTACCCACCAAGAACCAATTCCAACCCGGCCTACTCTCCAAACAACCGGAACCACCCGAACTTCAGTTACCGTCCACCATTTCAGCCCTCGCCGCCTCAGCAGCCGCAGCAACAAGCATATCAGCCGGCTAGGCCACAGCAGAGTCAGTTTCAGCAGCAACCATCTCAGCAACAATCCTACGTCCCCAGGAATCAGCAGCCGTTCCAGCAGCAGCAGCAGTATGGCCAACAAAGGGCCGTCTCTCCGGTTGAGTCTCTCTTGACTTAATATATCACCAATCAGGAGAGGATCAACCAAAAGCTGGAAATGGGTCAGAGGACCCTCACGGACCAAGTAACCCAGTTGGGGTTATAAGTGGCGAACCTTGCAAGGTCACAAAACCAATTGCCGCCACAACCGGAGGTGAACCCGAGGGGGGCAACACAAACATCGGCACTCGTGCACGAGCACGCGAATGTGTCCGCTATCGTTCTGAGAAGCGGGACACAAATTCCTACTAGAGTGCCCCCTAGCAACCCGGAAGCACCATTGGTCGTTGAGAGACCGACTGAAAAATTAAATGACACCGGTGCTTCGTCATCAAATCCCATGACTCCGGAGGGAATGTCTGAAGAAGAGAAGAAGAAGGAGGAAGAGAGCCCAAGAGTATATAAACCCGTTGTGCCATTTCCACAACGGTTGGCTCAGGCAAAAATTGATGAGAAATATGGGAAGTTCTTCGCCATGGTCAAGGACCTAAGCCTGCAGATCCCCTTCTTGGAGGCAATCGAGACAATCCCCTCCTATGCAAAATTCTTGAAAGATTTGGTGACCAAAGGGTCAAGAAAAGAGAAAGTGGTGCTGACGGCGGAATGTAGCGCTCTTATCCAGAGGGATAACCCGCCAAAGCTCAAGGACCCGGGGAGCTTCTCTATCCCTTGCACGATCGGGGCTGTGAAGATTAATCGTGCACTCGTCGATCTAGGAGCGAGTGTTAGCTTGATGCCCTTGTCGATGTACAGAAGGATAGGAATGGGTGATTTCGAGCCCACCGGGATGACCCTACAACTAGCTGACCGGTCGGTCAAATATCCGGTGGGAATTGTTGATGATCTCCCCGTGAATGTGAGAGGGGTGCATGTGCCTGTGGACTTTGTAGTCATGGACATGCCCGAAGACGCACACACCCCCATTATCCTGGGACGGCCTTTCATGGCCACTGCTGGCGTTCTTATAGATGTGAAGAACGGAAAACTCTCCTTGAACGTCAGCCGAGAGAGAGTTGAGTTTGACCTGGGACTATCCATGAAGCACACCGACCCTCCTGATGACCTCCGGTGTAATTTGCTTGAGATAGAAGAAGAAAAAGCTGTAGAGGAGAACTCCTGGGAGATTCTCCTGAGAAACCCCCCCGATGAATTGGGGAATTCTGAAGATGAAGAAGGCCCCGAAGACAAAGAAGCTGCTGGAAAACCAAGTGCAGCGAGAACGACCCCTCCCGGGTTCCCCAAGTTTCCTCCTGTGAGGAGAACGGGGAAAGAGCTCACGGACCTCACTAAAGACGAGGTCCGGATCCTGAAAAAGATGGCGGGAAGCGCCAACACCAAGGAAAAGCCCCCGGACCCCAAGAACAAAGGGGGGGGGGTAGTCGAGCAAGTATTTTTCCAGCCGCTGACTACCCCGAGAGCCTTCAGCTCCAACAAGGAAGAGATGCCTAAGTTAGGGCATCACCCGTATCAGCCACCATGAGCATCTCTTGCAGGCGTCGAGCCAACGACGTTAAACAAGTGCGCTTCATGGGAGGCAACCCATGTTCTAAACTTTTTCTCAAATTTTTAGCGTTATTTTTTACTTTACTTTATTTTCTCTATTTTTATAAATAAAATCAGCCGCGAGGACATCCGTTCGGGGACTTAATCAAATCTCTTGGTTTTTGCAGGAAACAAGCCTCAACCGATCAGGTGACATCTCACCCGATCGGTTGGGACGTATCAGATACATGCCGAGATCTGTCCCCATATGACCCGATCGGTTGAGTAATGAAGAGACCAGGTGGCAGACCGGGTGAGATGGGGAGAACTCTCGGAAAATTTTGGGGAATATCAACCGATCGGTTGAATTTGAGCGCGATCGGTTGACCTGACCGGGTGAGAAGCCCTAAGTTCTCGGGAAATTTAGTGGAGCGGCCAACCGATCGGTTGACAAGTCAACCGATCGGTTCGCCTGTAGCATTTCTTCGGCAAAATTTTCGACCTAACCGTCAACCGACCGGGTGACAAGTCACCCGATTGGTTCGACTTAAAACCCTATAAATACCCCCCCGACACCCGCTCGTTTCCGCCCTCGCCCGATCGCAAATCTCGCCGTCGATTCGCCTTCCCCTCTTCGCCAACAACCGATCTTCACTCCCCCACGCCCTCTACTCCCCCGTTACTCCCACTCTCCACCTCCTTCATCAACCCCTCCATCATCTACACCATCTCTCTCCTCCCATTCCGGATTTTTGACCTAATTTTCCCCAATCCACCTCCATTTCGAAATTTTTTGCCAAAGGAGTTCGCCGCGGCTCCACGATACTCTCGCTGAACAGTGTGGGGCACCAACGAACAAGCTCCACCACTCCGCTTGGGTAAACTCGCTCCTATTCTTATTTTATATATTTGCCCTGTTTATTGTGCTTGCTTGTTGGCTTGTGTTAGTGTGCATCCACGATTTTTGCACTAATTCTTGCTCATACACACACATGGCTAAAGATAAGGATAAGGGAAAAGGAATCATGAGGGAAGAGGAGCCGTCTCGAAAGAGACGAAAACAAACACGCCCCCCTTCCCGTACACGAGCACTTACACTTGGCCCTCCTCCACCTGTTATTCCCCCTGTGGACCCAATGTTGGGCCCACACGGGTATATTTTTCGGAACCAGGAGCACAAAGACTTTTACCGTAGGCTTGATGCTCGAGGGCATCTATCCACCAAGTTCCCGCACGCACGTACACTTGTCGATCTCGGTGTCTTCACCGAGGTCGAATCTCTTTTCGCTAACTTGGGGTGGTTAGCCTTTCTTAATACACATGCCATATCCTACCCGGCCCTCACACTCGAATTCCTCTCTACACTCGTCTGGGAGTCCGGGTCGATCATTAGATTCAGGGTGCGTAACCGTAGTGTCACCACAAATCTAAATACGATTAATGATATATTTGGTTTCCCCAATCTCGGGGATGATGCCATCCGACACTACGGGTACACGCCCGAGTTTGATGTCGATCAATTCTGGTTCCGCCTCACGCTGATCCGCGATTACCCCCGAGGAAGGGCCAAGGCCTCCTCCATCATTCATCCCGTGTTTAGATTGGCCCACAGGATCATTTCATCTGCATTCTTTCCTAGGGACGAGTCTGGTACTGTTACTATCCCTGACCTTTTTATCCTTTGGGCCATGACTTTTCCTTATGTCCGGGATGATGATGGAGTCAGCTTCAGAGCCCCTACCGTCCCCATCCATAGTAGCGATTGGCTTGTTTACAAGCTACTCGAGATCAGCCGGGCCGGGAAGGGGAAGTTCTGTTGTGGGGGCATCATCACGATCATATGCTCTCACGCCCAATTCAATATCACCATCCCCAATAATCTTCCAGCTGCCGCAGGACCCTCACATCTCGATATTGATGTCCTGCGGCACATCCACATGATCAAGCCCCGCTCGGATGGCCGCTTCATATTTCATTATGGCCACCCCCCAGCCCCTTACACCATTCTGCCCAACCCCGCTCGCATGACCCTTGCTCTCGTGGGAGATTGGACTTTCCCTCCTGATCCCGATTTCTTAGCTGGGTTGAATCTTCCTTTCTTTCCCGCAGACGCCCGCAGATCACCGTCCCCTGCCGCCCACTTAGGCGAGCAGGATATCCCTGCGTCTGTGGGAGATTTAGGGGCTGGCCCGAGTCGTCCCGTTTCTGCTCCGGGACCGATCACGTCTGAGCACCTCCTTGCGGCCATTTCTGGCCTTGTCTCCTGTGCTGGCATGACCACTGCCGCCAGCACCTCTTCGACCTTACCTGGCGGCACCACCTCTGCCTCGCGTCAGTCTACGTCTTTTGGTCGCCGTCAGGTATCTGCCCGTCTAGGACTTGAGAGGGAGGTAGCCGCCCTTCGTGAGCTCGCCATGTCCTCTGTTTCCTCGGACCCATCACCATCCTCCTTTCTTACTCACCCGTGTTTCCTCGCACTGGAGAGGAACATGGCGGCCATTCTCCGCCTTCTTACCCATATCCACGGACCACCTCCACCTTCACCACCCCCACCTTCACCACCCAGGCGATCTTCTCCTCCACCCACCCACACTTCTCCACATTCCTCCCCTCCCCCTTCACATCCCATCCCAGCATCCACTTCACCCCTCCCGACCACTTCCACCGCACTCTCGCTACCTCCATCCTCCTCCGTCACTCCATACGTGCGCCGGAGGAAATTACCGGTACGCTCCAGATCCCTCCCACCACCTCCCACTACCGTCACCACCACATCTACTTCCTCCATTTCTATTCCTCTCACCACAGCCTTGATCGCCTTCCTACCACCACCACCCATCACCACCGACACTCGTCCCATTGTTCACACCACCACTGCCCCTACTACTTCACCTCTTCCCCCACTTCTCAGCACACCCCCAGCCTCCCCCGACCACCCATCCACACCCTCTTCCGAGGAGGACGAGGACTCAGCTCCTCCTGCTTTCTAGATTCACCCCTTTTGTTTTTGACTCCCCCTTGCACATATCTGGATTTCATTGATCATATCGTTTCGCTAGCTCTTTCTGGTCTAGCTTGGGGGAAGTCTACTTTGGTGTGCTGTCGTGTTTTGTTTGTTTTTCTCATTTTTGTGTGTGTGTTTGTTTTTCACTTTTTGAGTGTCGTGTCGTGTGATTTTATTTTATTTTTATTTTCGTATTGTTTGATTTTGATCTTGTTTTTTCTTTCTTTTTCAGTTTTATCTATGTGTTTTCCTCGTTTTCATTTCTTTTCGTGTCTGTGCGTATCCCCCCCCCCATTTTCATTGCCCTCCCGTACTCACTCTTATTGCATTGAGGGCAATGCAATTTTCAGCTTGGGGGAGTCGCACTTCGTGCGTCATTTGTGTTGTTTTTCTACGTTATTTGAGTCGTTTTCCATCGTGTTTTTCTTTTTTCTTTTTCCTTCTTTCTTCAGCTCTTTCTCCTAGAAATGAATCCTATGATGAATCGCCACAAAGTCACACACACCTAGCATTGCATCGATAATCACACTCACTAACCCTAGGATTTCGAGTCCTCTTGCATTTCACGCATCGTGGGTCCACTTAGCTTTTTGTGAGTCGTGTGTCATGACTAGCATTTGGTGCGCTTCTGCTTTGTGATTTTACTTTATATACCTGTCCAGGAATGACCCCTAGATTATCATGCTTCGATATTGAATACGCGGTATTTGCTTCTAATGTCTGCTTCTATATGCATGCTATTTATATCGTATACTTCAATTCGCATGCGTCGGGATTCCACAACTAAGGACTAGGATACCCCATTTAGCCTAAGCTCTATTTAGCAACAATAGTCTCCTTTGCCCGAGTGTTTAGATTTCGACTTCTTTTTTGTTTTACTTGGTGCAAATCCCCTCGTCGTGTACCGTTCTCCCACTTGGGAGAGTACACATGTGTATAGCCAATATCCCAAAAATCAAAAAAAAAAGAGAAAAGAAAAGAAAAAGATTGTATAGCAAAACAGCCAAAAAAATATGCAAATACCCAAAACCCAAAAAAAATTCCCGTGTGAATATTTTCATACTTGCCAAGAATAAAGGGAAGGCGAGAATTTGCACCGAGTGTTCTTCTCCACATCATCTCAACCCCCGTCGTTATCGAGAACACTTGGCTTGGGAACCTTTTAGCTAGTATCTAGGCTATAGTGGCGTGATTTCCTTAACCCTAGTTGTGGAGTCCCCGATGCATGATACGCTTCTATTCTCTCTATTCTCATGCATGCTTGAACTTATATTCGCCGCTTAATTCAATTCGATTCGATATTTGGGTCATATCTTGGATTTGTGTATATCGAGCCTCATTGCACATCGTAGAAAGCTTCACCATTTGCTAGCACACGGCCACGCTCACTCGCGCTTCACTGCATGGACCCACGACACTTATTTGGACTCGCTTTCCTAGGTTTAGTGGTGTGATTTGGCGTTCGCTTGCTAGGTGTGTCGTTTTTGATTTTGATGGCTCTGATGGACGATCTAGGACTTAGAGTTTTCTTTTTCCTTCTTCCTCTCTATTTTTCCCTTCCGAGCTCCTACTCTCACTCGTCTTCCTCGAGGACGAGGAAGAGTTCAGCTTGGGGGATTTTGACGTGCGTCTATATTTCATATATTCACGCACGTTTTCTTTTGTGTTTCTCCGTGTTTTCCGCCGTCTCTTATTCGTTTTCGTATGTTTTCCCGTTTTCTTTCACTTTTCTTTGTTTGTCCATGTTTGCAGGAGTTCGACCACGTAGGGGACCTTTTACGATGATATCCCAAGTCCCCGGAGCAACGGGAGAAGTCACGCGAGATCCAGGGGGTCAAACGGCGAAGTATTCATCTTTCAGCCCCTCACCCAGTCGGTTGGTCATCTCCAACCGATCGGGTGATGCACGCGTGCACCAACCGGTCGCTACCGCAGCTCACAAAGAAGTCACCCGACCGGTTCACAGACCGGTTCTGCGGGCGGCTGTTCTCTGTCTTTTCAAGCAGAATTCCAACCGATCGGGTGACTCTCACCCGATCGGTTCATCTGTAGCTGAGAAAAAGATCTGAAGACACAGGCGTCGAACCGACCGGTTCACCCGACTGCTCCAAGATCCAACCGATCGCTCAAGAACTCACCCGATCGGTTCGTGAGATCGGGTGAAAACTCGCCGTTTTCTGTAATTTATCTGTAACGGATCAACCGATCGGTTGACTTGTCACCCGATCGGTTGATCCGAAAATCTATATATAGGACCCCTAGGGTTCCAGAAACGAGAGAGTTGTATTTTTTTACTGTTTTATTTCCTTGTGACGGCTGTAATTGTTACTCTTAAGTAAGTTTTCAGATCTTTCTAATTTTTTAGTATTGTCTTTATTACTCCTTTACTTCCGCATTGCAATTGTCTGATTATGATTCTAATGGTTAAATTTCATTTAGATTGCTTTTTCATGAATTTTTGTGAGTAGTTCCCAAATCTGGGATTTTGGTGGAAGCCCCTTCGGGGGCTCTTCCCGATGCGTCCATAGGGTTAGGAAATCGATAGGGAGTAGGAATCTAACGGTTACGCGGGGCGTTTCATTGTCATCGGCGGGAAAAAGACCGCCTTTGACTGTCGGGCCAAGGGGGAATAAACTTGGCGGTTGACTCCCTAGCCAAAGCTCACGCCTTTAGCGTAGACGCCGAATCCTAGCACGCGGGAGCGGCAGGATGAGACGTTGGGAGATATCGTTGCGGACTTAGTGCTCCCGGGATCGATCAGTGTTTATGGACACGGGAGTGCCCACTGATCGAATCCGGGAAGTCCGGTGTATCATCCTGGGCACCGATCGGAATATCGGGCCCATGGGACGCCTGTACCACTTTCAGAGGCAACGTCTCACCATTAGACCCTAATGCCGATCGCTATCCATACCCGTAGGCCGTAGCGGCGAGAGTCTCTCGTCGGGTCGGAAACCAAAGTCCCGGGTTTACTTTCTTTTTGTTCATACGCTTTCATTTCCTTTCGTGACAACCAACCACCGATTCGGGCTAGCTCACCCCTCGGGGTGATTTAGGTCCTATCTGACCCAAGCATAACCTCGCCTCCCTGAGTTCGATATTCCCGCACCCTACACTAACCGTGAAACTTGCGGTAGACGACACCGCGCCGCCGCGACGCAAGCGGGGCGCTGGTCAACTTGCATCATCTGGAGCATCATCCGCATCATCTCACCGCTGGTGGGTTCCCGCTCAGGCTCCTCATCATGAGGGACCGCGCCACTACCCCCACCACGGGTGAAACGTCTTCCTGCCATCTAGTGACACAGAAAACGAATCAGATTAGACTCATAGCATATGACTCGGACGTCGAACTTAATTTATTGGACATTCTAATATTATTATCGCTATTCCAAAAATCGCAGTTACAGAAAACCTGCATGGGCCACCACTAAAACCTGTCACGACCCACTTCCCTAAAATGGAGGCGAGACGTGAAAAGGTCCGCACGGGAGTGGAGCTATGAAGCCTCAAACCCGATAAGCGTCCACAATACATAAACAGGTCCCTGTAACCACAACAGAATAACAATAATAACACAAGGAGAGTCTGAAATAAAATTCCACATCTCACAAAATGTCCAACATCAAAAATAAGTCCAACATCCAGAAAAGCCACCAGGCTAAAAGAAAAGAGTCTAAAGGCCCAGAACAAGGCCAACAAAAGCAACAACAACAACAAGGTATAGGTGCTACGCACCGATAACAAAACAACTGTCTAAACAAAAGTAAAGCACAACGAAGACACTAGGACTGGTCCACAGTGTCCACGTACTCCCCGTCAAACACAAGCTCGGGCTCGGCGTCAGCAAACACCTCGTCCTCAACAAGGTACTCGGGCTCAGGATCTAACATGTGTTACCCAAAAGAGTAAAGGGGCACATGTCAGCAAGTCTGAAAAGACTTGAGCAAGGAAACTGAAAGTAAGGCAACTAGCAACCTAGCAGTTTAGTATGCATGGCATGGCAGTTATAACATGAGTGCACAATCTAAAACGTGGCAAGACAATTTGTACAAGGGAACAATTTATCGGGACAAGACAAGAGTAGCCAAGCTACTATCAATTCAATCAATTCACATTTTGTAGGTGTTTAAGCCCTTCGCTGAATGGCATAGCATTTCAGACCGATCGGCACTAAACACTACCCAATACCCACACGATATGGAGCCTGGGGTCCCCGCACATGGAACTTAGCTAGTGAGCCTGGGGTTGCCCTGCACATTGAGCTCGCATTCTTAGTTCACAATTCAATACATTTCGAGCGTTGGGGTTAGCAACTCATTATGCTCGCTTCTGGTCACGAGCCAGGAACACAAGTGTCGTAGCAAAGCTACGCAATCACAACAACACCTAAAGAATGCGAGGTCATGACAATTTATTTGCGTACCGTTAATTAAATTAAACGTGACAGGCGAAATGCAATGACATGAACATATTCGCGTACCGTTAATTGAAAGTAAACATGACATGGAAATTGTGCAACGTGCTAAATGTCGGAACTAGCTTCGTTGTCAAGCTAGTTCCCCAATTTGCGCCTAGGCGAGTATCATTTCGTCGCCTAGCCTCTTTTACGCCTATAACAAGCAAATGGCCTAAAACATGGCCTAAACCCTAGGTGGCAAGTTTCACTTGCCTAGCACCGGGGATGACGACCACTTCGTCACACGGAAGCTATCTACGGGGGAAATCGCGAGAGGAGACGGAAGAAACACTCCGGGGAACCCTAGGATCAGATCTGGAAAAGATTGGAGAAGTTTGGGGAAACTAGGGTTTTGGGAGATTTGGGGATTTTGATGGGTTTTGGTGAGATTTTGGGGAAGATGAGAGGTGGATGGAGTGAATGGTTGGATTGGATGATGATTCTAGGGCTTGGAATGAAGAAATGGATCTTGGAGGAAGATGGGGGCTGAAGGGGGAAGATTTTAGGGTTTTGGGTCGTGTTGGGGAAGAAGAAAACGATTGGGTTGGGTTTAAATAGGTTGGGCTGGCGGCTGCCCAGAAATTAGGGTTTTAACACTGGTTAGTCGGTCAAAGAACAACCACTGACCGACTAGTTTGGCAACTAGTCGGTCGGTCGACCAACGCAGACCGACTAAGTGCAAACAGTAACTCCTGAACGAAAATAGGATTTTAGAGTTAGTCGGTCCATGAACAAATACTGACCGACTAGTTTTACATCTAGTCGGTCGATGAACGTTCTTAGACCGACTAAGAGTAAACAGTAACTGATACAAAAATAATATGATGAGTTAGTCGGTTCAAGAAGCATTGCTGACCGACTAGTTTGCAACCTAGTCGGTCAACCAACGTTCTTAGACCGACTAACGATAAACAGTAACTCCTGAGAAATTTAGAAAGCTAACTAGTCGGTCCAAGGAGGATTGCCGACCGACTGGATCGTCATCTAGTCGGTCGGTGGCCCTTCTTACACCGGCTAATGAGCACAAAAGTACCGATACAGAGCACGAGGCCCTGTGATCGATTCCTAAGACTCCTAGGCTTGATCTAATAGTTAGATACGACCGTTATGAAGTCCATCACGAGTGACACACTTCGAAATCGACAATCCTAAGGAAGAAGCTAGAAAATACGACGAATCGATCGAAAATGAAAGCTACGGAGACGAAAACCACACAAGAGGAGAAAATCCACCAAAACATATATTATATTATATTATATCCAGATACATGAAAAGCAGTCGTTACATCTATTCTATAAAACCTTTTTTGAATTTTTTCCTGCATGTCAGTTTTGTCCCAGTCATATTTTGAGTTGCTGACTGATACGCTGGTGGAGGCCCCGTGTGGGTTGGGTGGGGTTCTGGGCTTGGGTTGGAATGGGGTTTTGGTGAGTTTTTTGCGTTTTAGTCCGTACTTTTCCTCCATTTGTCCTCCGACCCTCCTCTCACACACATCTATGCTTTTTTCATTTTGACGAAGGCTTTTATCCGTATTTGCGTCCGAGCAACGACTCACTCCGTGCCCTCTGGGCACGGGCAATTACTAGTATATATATATAATGGGGTGCGTAATTCCCGGAGACCCCGATACAGGCAATCTTGGGAATTCGACAGGTGATCTTGGGAATCCGACGGCCGGTGGCGCTTCGACCTTAGGCGACGCCAGCAACTTAGAGGGAGCTCTTGGGAAGTCGGTGTTCCTGTGCAACGATAGGAGCGCTACCGGCAAGGTAGGGTGCGGCTCCAGCAAAGCAGTCGGTGCTCAGATCTCGGAGGTTTGCCATGGTAATTCGGCAGCTGTTGTGATTCCAGTTGTAAGGGGCAATCAATTTTGAAGAGAGCAGCTGTGGAGGGCTCGGTCCCTGCTGAGGATGTTTGGAATATTGTTAATCGAGGTAAGAAGACAAGGGATATTCCTAATCAAAAGACAGGCTTTCTTCATCATGTTACAACAAAAAAATTCCATGCTAGGAATTCTAGATCTAATATGGTTGGGTATCGCCATTCAGTTGATGGTCGAGGACATCAGCCATTGCATTCCTCATCATCTGCTGTAGATGCACCTAAAGTATTTGTTAAAATGTCAGTGAGACCTGTATCGACAATTCAAATCAATGCGAATGTTGGGAAGAGATCCTGGTTGGATATTCATTCGACGCGTCGTAAATATGATGATCCTTTGGTGATGATGCATATGCCACCGCTCATTGGAGATGATAGTGTTATTAAGGCTAGGGTTCCGGCTAAGCTTGTGTAGTTGGAGGCGGCGAAGTGGAGCAACACTCTAGTGGGGTACGTTCTTGGCGATGTCCCTTACTATAGTCAAATTAGGGCTTGGACGGAATGGCTTTGGAGGCTGAAGGGGGGTTTGCGGATTTTTACCAAAGAGAATGGCTTTTTCTATTTCTTCTTTGAGAAAGAAGAGGGCTGTGATATGATTTTGCACGGGGGGCCTTGGTTGTTTGATGGCAGATTGGTCGTGCTACAGCGTTGGAGCCAAACTTTAAAGTATGACTGTGACATCCTTACTACTGTGTCGGTGTGGATTCAGCTGCATAACTTGTCTCTGTCATTATGGACATTGGATATTTTAAACATTGTAGCTAGCATTGTTGGGATTCCAATTTGCCTTGATCGTGCAATGGCTAACTTGGATAGGATCTGTACGCTTGATGTCTAGTAGAAGTGGAAGCGAAAGCCCCCTTGGCTAGATCCATTTTGATTGAACTAGAGGACGGGTCTATGACAACTGTGGAGGTGAAGTACGAGGGGGAACCCCAAGGTGTAGCATTTGCTCTTGCTTTGGGCACTCTAACTCTCAATGTTCCTTAAGTTCTCCAGTCCCCCCTGAGCTCTCTTCAATCCAAAGGCCCACGGATCGGTATAATTTGGAGGGTACGGTGGCCTCTGGTGAGGATGTTGTAGTTGGTTCTAATGTTAAACATATGGAAGTTAATGCCTCAGGAATTGGAAATAGTGTTCTGGAAGTTATCCCGACCTCGCAGATTTCTGCAGAAAAATCCAGTGAGTGATGTGGAACATATTCACATTGTTGTTATGGATCAGAACCTCCCGCAAAAAACAGCAGAATTTCAAGAGGATAACTAGGGCGTGACATTGATGGTGGGCAAGTTGTTGATAATGCTTGTGTCATTTCCCCTAAGGCCATCCATCCTAATGCTGCCCCTAAGGCCGTCCGTCCCAATGCTGTTAGTTCTATCCCAGAACCTGCTGTAGAGTTACGGGAGTTGCATGGCATTACTGATCGGTCGAGGCAGATTCATATCGGCAGGAAGACCGTTTGGTTTGAGGGTGAATGTAGTGTTGCCATTTGCAAGGCTGAAGATAACCTGACTCTATCTCCTATTGCACCTAGAAGGTCCTCCCCTGCTCAAGCTTTGCTGGTCGAATCCTTAAAGGCAGCGGAACAAACGACGTAAGTGAGTCATTCCGGGGGTGTAATCTTTGATAGAGTGAATCATTTGCCAACCCTGTTGCTTGACTCTGGAGAGGCTCAGGTAGCTGAAATTTGCTCCTAACCTAATCCTCTCTGGGATGCCGAGAACGAATTTCTTAAAGCCTTGGCCAATAACATCAAGATTAAGAAAGATAAGGTGAAAATGCATCGCCTTCTGCTACCCGCAGGAGCGCGCGGATATCTAGTAACATTGGAGCTCTCCCCAATGTGTCCTAGTGTCTTTTCTTATATGGAATACTCGGGGACTCAATAATGTTGCGAGGAGAAGGGATCTCAAGGTTAGACTTCAAAAGTTAAGGCAGTCTATTGCTTGTTTGTTGGAAACTAAAGTGGGTGAAGATAATGCGTCTAGAATCTCGAAGTGTTTTCCCGGGAGCTGGTCTAGTATGGATAATAGGGTTATGCATTCAGGGGGACGAATTGTTATATACTATGATAATGCAATATGGAGTAGTAGGCCTCACTCTAAATCAGCCCAGCATATATCTTTGGAGCTCTCTAATACTTCCAGGTTTATTATGGTTCTAACTATTGTGTATGCGTTCAACCTTGCTTCCCTCAGGCAAGATTTATGGAATGAATTGTCAGTTGACTCTGCTAGCTTTGGTAATGTGTCGTGGATTATTGGTGGTGATTTCAATTGCATTCGTTATTCTAATGAGAATATTGGTGGGCAGCAGTTGGATCCTAAAGGGTTGATGATTTTAATAATTGTATACGGGGCTGTCAGATGGTTGATATGAAGAGCATTGGTAACTGTTATAGTTGGAACAACAGGAGGATTGGTGGAGATCGCATTTCGGCTCGACTCGACATGATCCTTTGCAATTTGTCTTGGATTGACATTTTGCCACACTCATACATGGATTACGCCTCGCCTGGTACTAGCGATCATGCCCCTACGATTGTTTATCTTCTTTCTAAGGTACCATCCTTTCCGAAACCATTTAAATTCTTTAATGCATGGTGTGCTCTACCCAGGTTTAAGGATTTAATTTCTGCATATTGGGGCCACAATACCCGGAATGTTTCTCCCATGCTACGGGTTGTCAAAAAATTGTATAATCTAAAATCTGTGCTGAGGAATTATGCGGCTGTCAATGGGCATCTCATGAATTCAAATGTATGCCGTGAGGAGCTCTTGAATGTCCAAGCTCAAATTCAGTTTACTAGCACTATTCAACTCCAGAAGCTTGAGCAAGATGTGGCCTTCAGGCTTGCTAATGCTTTGGACATAGAGGAATCGAATTTAAGGCAGAAGAGCAGGTAGAACTGGCTTAAACTGGGTGACAGAAATTACAGATTTTTTATACTTCCATGAAATCGAGACATAATAATAATAATCTTTCACATTGATAAATGCTGAAGGATTCAGGTGTTCTAATCCGGTTTTGATTAGAGAAGAGGCCCCCCTTTATTATGAGAAGCTTTATACCCAGGACTCTTACTAGAATGTGTTTCCTAATCTTATTCCTAAGCGTAAGCTTACTGTTGAGGCAGTTGATTGGTTGGATAAAGGAGTTACTGCTAATTAAATTAAGGATACAGTTTTTCAAATTGGGAAGGATAAATCCCCAGGTCCAGATGGATTTAATGCATAATTTTTTCAGCATAACTGGGATATTGTATGAGGTGATGTGGTGCATGCAGTTTCCTCTTTTTTCAGATCCGGCTCGTTGCTTCGTCAGATTAATCACACGTTCATTACATGGGTCCCTAAAAATTCTAAGTCTTCTGGGCTAGGGGATTACAGGCCTATTGCGTGCTGTAATGTGCTATATAAGATCATCAGCAAGATCCTGTGTATCAGAATGAAACATGTTATTAATGAGCTGATTTCCCCCAATTAGGCAGCCTTCCTTAAGGGTCGTCTTCTTACTAATTGCACGCACAAAAAATGTAGTTGAACATAATTGCACATTATCCCGAAGCTACCTATCATAATGAATCATTGAAATAAATTCATTGAAATCTCCTATGCTAAGTGAATGAATAGAAGAATTCACCCAAATAAACTGAATAAGATTCACATACCTCTCTACAAAGAAGATGAGATGGCTAAAAGCGAGTCCGAATTTGTTGTTCTGTGCCGAAGGCGCCCGTGCCGAATTTGTTATTCTGCGTCGAAGGCGACCGCGTCAAATTTGTTGTTCTGTGTCGAAGGCACCCACGTCGAATTTGTTGTTCCGCGCCGAAGGTGCCTATGCTGAATTTAAACTAATTTGTTGTTCTTTTAAATTTTGGTTGTGGAAATAATTTTTTGGGAAACACAGTTTTCGCGGGGAAAAATCTTAAATGAACCGTGCCCACGAGCACGGGTTATGACAAGTATATATATAAGGTAAAGTGTTCCTAGGGTGACTCCTTAGATTAAATCTAAGGAGTCGCCCCTATTATCCCCCATATCCCACATTTCTTTGGATTTTATTTTTCATGGGGTTGTTATTAACATCATGGATGATCAACATACCAAAAATCAAGTTATTCTAATTATTTTAGATCCTCCATGTATCCCTTGTAACTTCAACGGTCTGAAAACGTGCTTAAAAACTCATGAAGTTGCAAGTGATAAATGAGGGTTCTAAAGGTATTGGAATGAATTGATTTTTGGTATGTTGATCATCCATGAGGTGAACAACAATCCCAAGAAAAATAACTCGAAAAAACTGTGGGATGTGGGGGAAAATGGGAGCGACTCCTTAGATTTCATCTAAGGAGTCATCCTAGGACAACTTTACCAATATATATATATATATACTAGTCATAACCCGTGCCCATAGGGCACGGTTCATTTAAGATATCCCCCCCTTAAAATCTTAGTTCCCCCGAAAATTTAGTACATCCCAAGTTATTTAATTCCCCCAAAAATCTTTGTTCCTCCCAAAATTTTGTATCCTCTAAATTTTAGGGGTTTTCTTGCTAAATTTTTGCTATCCAAAAATTTTAGTTTCACCCTAAATTTAGTTTCCAAAGAGAATTTAGTGCCTCTCAAAAACTTTAGTTCACCCCAAATATTAATTCCTAACAGATTTAGTTCCCCCAAAAGTTCCAGCCAAAAACTTGATTACCTCCTGATTTTAGTTCCCCTTAAAATTTTAAATTTTAGTTTTCCCAAAAATTTACTTCCACCAAAATTTTAAATTTTAATTACCCGAAAAATTTTAGATCCTCACTAAAATGTAATTCCCCATAATTTAATTCCCACAAAATTTGAAACTTTAGTTTTAATGAAAAAGTTTAGTTCTATGTATTCTGTCTTCACATTTCCTGGCATCGAGAAAGGAGTTAAGATCAGTGCATGATGCATGAACGCAACAGATACACATGTTGATGGCAAAGCAAAAAAATATTCCATAAGATCTCCTATTGCTTATATTGAGCTTATTATGTGTCAACACATGTTGCTAGCATGTTAATCAAGGCAGTAGAAGCAAAGTGGTGTAAATTATATTGTCTAAAAGTAGTTTTTGTGCCCAATGCTTTGGTACGTAATTTTAAATGAACAATAATAATCAAAGCACAATAATTGTTATTCAATTTTTCAAAAAATTTATTCTCTAGGAATCTGACTCTGTGTTTATTTTTTTAGAGATTAGGATAAATTTTGTTTAGAAATTAGAGTAACCCCAACCCATTCTTTAGCATTTATGCCTAAAGAAAATGATTATACATTAGTGCAGGGTTGCAAGATAAGTGGTGAATGCAACTATCTATTACCTTATTTCTTCAAATTTGGCCAATGGACTATGGACATGATTTTAAAGTTAGTGAGGAGGCTGACAATTCCATAAAAACATATACGCGTTCCATCAAGTGGTAAAATTTGCTTAAAGAAACATTTGGTGGAGTTATTATAGCTAATCATTAAAAGAAACTCATTGATTCGATGAATCTCACAATTCCTATTTACTTATTATCTCATTTTGGCCGTTTGTAGCCAAATGCAACAAAAATATGGCTCCAGCAAGAAGAGGAAGGTGCAATGCACTCAACAGAGTTCCATAGAAGTTGATCTATGTTGTGTTCTTTGAGTTAGGATTTGGTTTCCAACATAAGATATTATTTTCTGCTATTAACAATGTTACATTTTTAATAACAACAAATCATTTTTATATCTTAAAATTGTTATTTCTGACTGAGTCATAAAGGTTTTTAGTAACAAAAGTTATCGGTTTAAAAAACTAAGCTTGAAACTCCAAAGCATTCTCTGCAAAAATTTTACACCCGCTACATCTCTTTTCAAGCTACAAACAAAATTGTAAAACATGAACATATGTAGTTTTTCAACAAATTACAAAACTTCGGTAAAGAATAAATTTTTACTTCTTTATTTGGCAGAGCTATAACTTTATGGTTCAGAGGAAAACATAGAAGTGGATTGTAGATGCAAATCCATATCAAAGTAACAGACACCATGTGGTTTTAATAATGAATGAATGTTTACATAATTACATACTCTATTGTTGATGTGAAGCATGTAAAAAATAAGCAGATTCTTGAATTTGATGTTCCTAGGAACCATAACCATTGCAATGAGAAAACAAAGTGTATAACAATGCAGCACACTTCCAGTTGTAGAAGATTAAATGCTCATAGAACTTGAGAAAGAAACACGACTGCGGAACCGGCAACTTGCTCTTCAAGATTGTAGTAATCAACACTCCACTTCTTGTTTACATCAGGATTGAGGCCTCTAATAGAAAATCGTTCACCATATGCAGCATGGGTTGTAAATTTTGTTGATGTTCTCCAATATATTCTCCAATATCTTCAGATGAGGTTGATGTTTAGGGGTTGTAAATTTCTTCAGATGAGGTTGATGTTCAGCAGACACATATGAGACCAGCATAACATGTAATTTAATTTCAGCCCTGAACTTGTTAAATATATGAGAACAACATCTGAATACAAACAGAATGGGGAAACAAAGAAACATAAAACAACAAAGACTAAAAAATTTGCTTGCTTACGAACGCATTTACAATGCCGAAGACCTATGGACTTCAATCAAGCCTTCAAACACCATGGACAATTTAAATTTAAAAAAATTAACAATCTCAAGAGATGTAATAAATTTAAATGATATTAAGATTTTACTGTATGTTGTCCATAATCGTCTACTTAGAATGATAGTTCATTTTATCAAGAATATTCACCTTGTTTTATAACTTATTTGTAGAAGAACTTTCATATGATCCACAGAGCACAATGTGATATATCAGTTTGCCTTGTTTCTAAAATCATCTTCAATTTACTTGCATAATTATTTCTCATCCTGGCATTTTTGTAATCTGAGAAAAAATTTGAGTTTTCTCATCCTCATATTGGATGCTTTATTGTGAAACCCGAATGGAGAATCAAACTTATCAAAACTAATTAACCTTACCCTGATAAAAATAAATCAGTTTCCATTTTGTATTTTTTTGGTTAAATGTTGATCATTTAATCAAAAAGAACAACTCAACATAAGAAACGGATAGCACAACAATTCCATTTGAAACTTAGGCTTTACTACCAGTTACCAATTAAGAAAATATCAAAAACTTAAAAAATTTCAACCAATCTCCGCGTATGATTCTTCATAAAAATCCCTCCAAACCAATAAAAGAGAGCATGCACATAAATGTCATATCCTCAAAAATTTCTAGCAAACAAACCAAGACTGCCTCAATTGTTGTTTTTCAATTTACAAAAGAAAATCTATATAGATAAAACCCCAAGGACCACTTTAATCAAGAATTTTCAAACTGGTGGCTCTAATAATTATCAGGTTTTAAGAATTTCAACATGCATGGTGATTAGTGTTTTATGAAAGAAACTTTTGCGATTCCTGCTGGTCATTCTTATATAGTGCAAAAGTTTGTTGTTGTATATTTATTTGACATATGATTAGAAATATTGGCAAGTTTCTATTTTATAGTATCTATATTTAAGAGAATTGCTCATTCTTTCAGGGATCAGTTAGCCTGTGCAAAATTGATGGATTTGGAGGTGACAATCCTTCCAATAAGCATCATCATTTGCATCATTATAAACCTGGTCCCAGGCGTAATGCACCAGCAAATGGTATCCCACCATTCCCTGTTCCATTGCCATATCATCAACAGCTAAGGAACCCAAGGTTTTACCCTGGTGTACCACCACAACCTCTTATTATGAGTATGGTTACCATGCTTGTCCTCCCCCTTTCCTTCTGAACCCCACATTGTAAAATCTGGTGAACGTTACTTACCAACTTTCATTCCTACCGGTCAAGGAGGAGGAATCGATGGTAATAGAAATTTCCAACCACAACCTCGAGGGGATTTAAGTAGTTGGTGAACAAATGCGGGTCACCATGGTAATAGACCACACAATGGTTATGAAGCTGGCCCAAATTTCAGTCCAACATGGCGTCACCACCGAACATTCGGTCTTAAGGGATAACATGAATATGTCAATGGTATTGTACCAGGAGATTTCCTAAGGCCAATTCCACATAGGTTTGGTCCAGCTACAGGCTACATTGGTAGACCTGGTTACCATGGTATTCTCTCAAACTTTTCATCTATTGGTGTGCCTTACTTGTCTGCTCTCTCTCTATATGTGCGCATTTCTACATGCATCTACTTGCATGCATGTGCATGTGTGCATGGGTGTGGACATGACTAAGCATGCATGTCTGTGCGTTCTGTGCAATGGTAGCAATTCAACATTGTACTCTTCTTCATTTTATACCGAGCTTAACAAAAAACATGCATCTTATGCTAAACTGAATTTTGAACACAATATGAACCATATCTACTCCAAAATGAGTTCTAAACAGAACAATATTAATGAATGGGCTGAAAGGCGCTATTACAACTAAAAATCAGTCTTGTAGCTATTGAAGCAGATATTGCAGTCTTAGCACTTTAGATAAACTCGAGATGTTATCACAGTTTCTTGACGTGTGTAAGTTGACTGAAAACAGAACTACTACTCCTACAACTATATATGTTGCTAAATATGATTGCTTCAAAAATAAAGACAGATACCTAAATAAAAACCCAGTTGTGACGATTTTTAGATTCCCCATTATCTGGTATATTGATTGATCCAGATATGTCAATGTAGCAAATTGGACATTGTTACAATGTCTTGGATGATAGGATGCAAAATATTTGCATGGTAAAATTATGCACATACAAAAACAACAGAATATTGTATCGACAGCTTGTAGTAACTCTTTATGGAAACTTTTCATCTAGATGGTAGATTAAATACCCATATAAATCAATATTTTTAATGATTACAGATTCAACGTGATGATTAAAATGACGTGCAGAAATCTAATAACGCTCACCAGATGCCGAGGAAAAATCGAGGAGTAGAAAAACTCTGATGTGCTGCCGACGAAGTAGGACGGGATGAATGTCTGCAAGAGGAAGTGAGGGAATGTATTAGAACATGAAAGAAAATGAAAAAAAAATTGAACAAACAAAGAAAAACAAATACGATAAGAACGCACATGTTGCCGAAGGAGGAGGAAGTTCGGAAAGCACAAAGGGAGGCGTGTTGGGGTTTTCTCAATCACACGAAGGGAGGCGCGTCGGGGTTTTCTCGATCGCACGAAGGGAGGAGCCGGTGTTGGAGCTGCTAGGGCTGGGGGAACATGTAGCTCTACTTTGAAGATGAAAGCATGTTGTATGCTTGAATGGAGACATATAATTTACATATATAGCAATTTGTCCAAAGAACCCATAGGATCATCCATTTCAGTATGTCCATACCTAGCTATTCCACCAGCAAAAAATATTTCCAGTTTAATACCAAGCAAAAACTAAAGATTTGAATTAAACAAAAAACTGAATCAAACAAATCTGAGAGTTCATAATTGATTATATTCTAGACTGTTGTATGCTTGAATGGAGACATAGATAAGGTACATATAATTAGTCCCAAGAACCCATATGATCATCCATTTCAGTAGGTCCATACCTAGCTATTCCAACAACACAAAATATTTCCAGTTTAATACCAAGCAAAACCTAAAGATTTGAATTAAACAAAAAACTGAATCAAACAAATATCTCCAGATTCTTGCAGAGTTGATAAATTCATATACAACAATAAGAAACATATGTAGATTTGAAATCCAAACATCTTAAAGAAGAACATAAGAAAAAAAAAATCAAACTTTACCTTTAAATGTGAGAATTTTAAATCTAATCAAAAATAATAAAAGGTCAGAATTTTTGAAAAGTACCAAAAAATTGATGTGCCACCCTTTGAAACCCATTTCTGAGTGGTTTCATTAGAAACTAACCGCCCCTTATATGAAGTTCAACAAATAAAACCAACAAATTGGAGAATAGTGCTAGTGAGCTTTCAATTGTGTACACACTAATCTAGAAAGGCTATGCAGCAAATGAATACACTCCTTACCCGTAAAAGAAACCACAATGATCAACACCCACATCCCAGCAAATGAGTAATCTAGTCTCTATAATCAAATAAAAACTTGAGCTGCTATAACCGGATAATAGCTTAAGATTAAGCTTTTGCCCAATGGAAACACCAAAGGATTGATGCTAAATGGGAGGAAGTAGGAATGTGGAGTTAAAATTCCTTTCTCTTATTTATAGGCGAGAATCAAAAACCCAATAAACTCAACTAAAGTAGAGAATTACTCTACAACTATCCCCTCTCCCAATAATAAATAAATAAATAAAGTGTGTGATCACAGAAGAAAAATGAAGTTTAGGCATGTTTGTCTCATGGCATAATCACTGTGGTCGAATGCAGAGACATTTAATCTGCTGAACAAAATGAAAGACTACTTTTATTTTCTAGAGTAAAGTTATCAAGAGTACAATAAGCACCGCCTCGCAACAGAAGCCCATGTGATTTCCAGGCGTAATACTCCCCATGCATTGAACTATTAGGTGCCAATTATTGGGCGTTAGGTTTTAAAAAAATCAATAGCCTAGTTATTTTCTTGAAAGTGGAGAAAAAATACAATAAAAATTCTCGATATCAAAATGAACCTGGAATATCGACATTAACAGCAAATCTTTAAATAAAATTCAGCTTCCTTTAAAAAAAGACTTTGGCTAGGTTGCAAGGTATGGGTACTAATATCCGATAACATGTGTCCCAAAAAATATTGGATATTTGATACTAAATTATTCAAAAAATATCAAAATACCAGTGTAATGATGATTGGGGTTGGAAATTTTTTTCAGTGCCAATCATCGAAGGACTATGTGGCTATCAATAGGGTATATACATTCCCCAGGCTAAGTTCAAAATATCCTTAAATCCCAAATGCAAGGTCCACACATGATATACTTTAAAGGGTTTAGGCTCGGAGCTTACAGTGGTTTGGAGAGTACCTCGCATGGGGCAGTGATCACTGGTCTGAGCGTGCATATAATCCATAAAAGTGTGGTAGAAGTCGAACCCAAGCGGCATTGCATCTGATTCTGTCAAGAGTGGCAGCAATTCGTGCCGCTCCAGATCTCTTGTTACTCCAACTTTTACGCTGTCCCACACTTTTCATCTCCATCAAGCAACAGCTTCCAATGCAAGAATTAAATGCATCAGTGGCGACCTGATCTAGAGGACGCCCTCCAATCTTCTCATTGGAAACCGAACACAGTTGAAATCTCCTCCCATAATCCAAGGCAGCTTGTTAAGAGTATTAGATTCCTTACAAAGATAAAGCACATGTTAAAGGACATAGTTCAATGTATGAACATCAATTCCAATATATCATGTTTGCTATAACTCAAGGAGATTATGCAACAATTTCATCTTCTAAATAACAAAATCTCCCACCTCTTGAATGCTTCTATATTGTGATGTAAGCACCAAAAGGGGCTGGTATTATGACTCCAGAACATCTTTGCACCATGGTTATGCAATTTCTGAAAGGAATAACAAACCACTTGAATAGAAGATATAGTTATCAATGTTATAGACCTTAACGATATGTACAAACTGCCCTATTCAACTATTTTACCCAAAAGTAAAACTTCCAGTTTGAAAATTATCTTCACAACCATAAGTCCAGTCTCAAATTCTGAAAGAACTGACGGTATGGAAGCCAAAATTTGGTCCTCTGATTGGGATAAAAATGTGCCAGCTAGGTCATTCTGGCCAATATCACACATGTAAAACCCTTTACTAAAGAAATCTGCCAGAGGTACATATTTCTTGAATTTGTTGCTTGCAATAGAGTGAAAAAAATTTCGTATTGTATGGTACAGCTCAATCTAAATACCCAATGGTATACAAAATTGTATGGTACAGCTCAATCTAAATAACAAATGTATACAGAAACTGACCATACCTTTAGCCAGCAACTGAAAAACTCGTGGTTTGAATCGAATTAATTGGGCAACCTGAATCTCGAAGGAGAATGGGCTGATAGATGGGGCTTTTGCTGGAAGTATCATAAACCCAGCTGCGACAAAGTTGCAACCGTTCAGAAATCGCGTCGCCATAATAGAATCCAAATATGACTATGTACTTACAAATACTTTTTAAATAAAAAATCAAAATAATGGCATGCCCAGAAACACTGCAAAGTTTGAGAGTTATTTGGAACCATGAACAAATGAATTGAAGCGCAATCAACCATCATTAAGCAGCAGAGCGTACATCACAAAGCATAATTTCATTACAGTTGCAACTATCTCATTCATGAAATTAGAATTTGACCATCATTAAGAAAAGCCTCTTTAGCTTCATTCAATTTTTGATTGATTACACAGAGATCAATCACTCACTTAGGAAGAGATATGGAGAGATAGAGAGAGCTTGGGAACTTACAAAGATGCAAGCAGGGTTATGTTTGCAACAGACAGTGGAAATGCAACTGAGAGACTATTAGTGTTGAGTCTCCTGTCATAGTCCATAAAAACAAATAGGTTACAAATTTGGAAATAAAAGCAAATGAATATAAATCTTGTGGCAGTCTTTACTTACAAATATTCACGGCTTCTCCTATCATAGTCCATAAAAACATATAGGTTACATATTTGGAAATAAAAGCAAATGAATATAAATCTTGTGGCAGTCTTTACTTAAAAATATTCACGGATTCTCAAATGTCCAACAGAAGTTGGAATCTCACCACTGAGATAGTTGTAAGAGAGATCAAATGTTTTGACCTTTGAAAGCTTCCCAATTTCAGGTGTAAGTGACCTGATATTATATGCAGTAGCCTTAAAAAAGATCCCATTTTTTCACAGCTAGCTAAATGAAGAATATAATAGTCATAGAATAACAAAATGAATATATAATGTTAATTAGGAGCTTACACAATCTCAAGGTTTGTCAAGTTCCATACGCTAGGAGACAATGTACCGGACAGATTTTGGCTTGCAGTTGCCCTGCATCAACACACCATTAAACAAAAAAATGGTTTTAAGAAAAACTTAATGTTATATGTTTACTTCAATCTCTGTGAAAGTGAGACTTACAGGTCAATGTCCAAGTTTTCTGTAGAGCAAGTGACCATAGCCTAACTGCAAGGATCAACAGAGTCATGATCCCAACTTTCAAGCACACCAAGCTGGTGTGACAATCATTCAAAAAACAAATCATGAGCCTTCTGCCTAGGTTGCTGCATTTACATATAGAAATGCATCAATACAACCGCTTTATCATAACCACCACATGAAGAAGACAAAAATCATAGCGTTAAACAGCCCCAAAAGCAATCTAACTTACGTTCACCCTAGTAATAATAGGCTTTTACCTAACAACTTTCTAAACACAAACATAAATGACTAATAGAACATAAAACTGAATTGAATTAAAGTAAATAAAGACCTCAGCTATAAGTTAAAGACAATTTACAAACTAAAATTCACCAAATGATAGCTTATCATCTGCATTGATAACCCAGTAGTTGCATACAAATTATGATGCATATTCTCACGTTATTATTGTAGACATATGAAACAGTGACAATTTCTAATAATAAATAAGGAAACAGTGACAACTCAAATTTCCCATATAACTCAAATTTAAGGGTTTAAGGGTTATTGTAGACATATTCAAATAGTGACAACCGTTTCCTTTAATTAAGGCCAAGCTTTAAGGGTAGCATAATGAAAAAAAATTGGTGTCCTTTAACAAATAAATTCTTGAGAAGTCAAACATAAAAGCCGCCAAATTTATTTTCATTTCTTCTATAAATTGGGTAACATATAACTCAAATTTCAACAAACGTCATGGGGTGCGAGTTTAAAAAAATGAAATGCACCAAATATTCCTCAATTAACAACATTATATGAAACCCTAATTGAGCAAAAAAGAAGAAAGAAGCAACTAAAATACAGTTCCTCCTCCCCCCGAAAAAAAATAAATCAATCAAGAAAATTTCTACTTACCAACTAAAACCCATATCAAAAATCAACAAACCCCGGTTACCAAAACAAAAGGAAATTCGCAAAAAAAACTACCTTTGAAATTGGTCCGTACGCCTCTTCGTAGAACTTGCTCGTGCTTGCTACTTCGTCAGAGGTTGTGTGAGGAGGAAGAATCAATTTGAACGGAGGTGAGAACTGTGACAGTTGGAAGAAAGAGAAAGAGAGCAGATGCAAGAGAAAGAGTGATTTGTGGAGCTCAATTAATGCGAGAAGGAGAAAGAGATGACTTGAATCGTCACATCCGCCCAGTATCTCTGTCATCTATTTTCTCAAAAAGGACCCCAAACCGTGAAACCCCACAAACAGTCTTCTCTAATTATACATGGCTCCACCTTATTTTCACCCACACCAATGAGGCCGGTCCTTTGTTTGTTCCAAGGAGAGAGAGTAGATGGAAGGCCTTTGTTTTTTCCGAGGAAAAGAGAGCAGCTGGAAGGTCCCTTATTTATGTCCTTTGTTTTTTCAAAACACACCCAAAGGCACGAAAACCTAATCCGTAAACCGCTCTCTTTCTACTGGGCCCAGTTCATTTTCGCCCAAATCAAACATGTGGGCTGAGTTTTTGGTTGAAAATTTTTCAAACTTTTTGGGTTTCCCCCAAATATTTTCCTCTCAAAATTCAAATTTTCCCCTCCAAAATTTTCACCAAATATCATCTCAACCATTAATTTCCCAAGATTAAATCTCAGCCGTCTTTCTATCAACCCCTTTGTCCTAGTCAGCTTGTCCTAGTCAGCCATAGGATTCAAAAATCGCTGTCAAATGTAATATAGACTAGTCATAACCCGTGCCCATAGGGCACGGTTCATTTTAGATATCCCCCCCTTAAAATCTTAGTTCCCCCGAAAATTTAGTACATCCCAAGTTATTTAATTCCCCCAAAAATCTTTGTTCCTCCCAAAATTTTGTATCCTCTAAATTTTGGGGGTTTTCTTGCTAAATTTTTGCTATCCAAAAATTTTAGTTTCACCCTAAATTTAGTTTCCAAAGAGAATTTAGTGCCTCTCAAAAACTTTAGTTCACCCAAAATATTAACTCCTAACAGATTTAGTTCCCCCAAAAGTTCCAGCCAAAAACTTGATTACCTCCTGATTTTAGTTCCCCTTAAAATTTTAAATTTTAGTTTTCCCAAAAATTTACTTCCACCAAAATTTTAAATTTTAATTACCCGAAAAATTTTAGATCCTCACTAAAATGTAATTCCCCATAATTTAATTCCCACAAAATTTGAAACTTTAGTTTTAATGAAAAAGTTTAGTTCTATGTATTCTGTCTTCACATTTCCTGGCATCGAGAAAGGAGTTAAGATCAGTGCATGATGCATGAACGCAATAGATACACATGTTGATGGCAAAGCAAAAAATATTCCATAAGATCTCCTATTGCTTATATTGAGCTTATTATGTGTCAACACATGTTGCTAGCATGTTAATCAAGGCAGGAGAAGCAAAGTGGTGTAAATTATATTGTCTAAAAGTAGTTTTTATGCCCAATGCTTTGGTACGTAATTTTAAATGAACAATAATAATCAAAGCACAATAATTTTTATTCAATTTTTCAAAAAATTTATTCCCTAGGAATCTGACTCTGTGTTTATTTTTTTAGAGATTAGGATAAATTTTGTTTAGAAATTAGAGTAATCCCAACCCATTATTTAGCATTTTTGCCTCAAGAAAATGATTATACATTAGTGCAGGGTTGCAAGATAAGTGGTGAATGCAACTATCTATTACCTTATTTCTTCAAATTTGGCCAATGGACTATGGACATGATTTTAAAGTTAGTGAGGAGGCTGACAATTCCATTAAAACATATACGTGTTCCATCAAGTGGTAAAATTTGCTTAAAGAAACATTTGGTGGAGTTACTATAGCTAATCATTAAAAGAAACTCATTGATTCGATGAATCTCACAATTCCTATTTACTTATTATCTCATTTTGGCCGTTTGTAGCCAAATGCAACAAAAATATGGCTCCAGCAAGAAGAGGAAGGTGCAATGCACTCAACAGAGTTCCATAGAAGTTGATCTATGTTGTGTTCTTTGAGTTAGGCTTTGGTTTCCAACATAAGATATTATTTTCTGCTATTAACAATGTTACATTTTTAATAACAACAAATCATTTTTATATCTTAAAATTGTTATTTCTGACTGAGTCATAAAGGTTTTTAGTAACAAAAGTTATCGGTTTAAAAAACTAAGCTTGAAACTCCAAAGAATTCTCTGCAAAAATTTTACACCCGCTACATCTCTTTTCAAGCTACAAACAAAATTGTAAAACATGAACATATGTAGTTTTTCAACAAATTACAAAACTTCGGTAAAGAATAAATTTTTACTTCTTTATTTGGCAGAGCTATAACTTTATGGTTCAGAGGAAAACATAGAAGTGGATTGTAGATGCAAATCTATATCAAAGTAACAGACACCATGTGGTTTTAATAATGAATGAATGTTTACATAATTACATACTCTATTGTTGATGTGAAGCATGGAAAAAATAAGCAGATTCTTGAATTTGATGTTCCTAGGAACCATAACCATTGCAATGAGAAAACAAAGTGTATAACAATGCAGCACACTTCCAGTTGTAGAAGATTAAATGCTCATAGAACTTGAGAAAGAAACACGACTGCGGAACCGGCAACTTGCTCTTCAAGATCGTAGTAATCAACACTCCACTTCTTGTTTACATCAGGATTGAGGCCTCTAATAGAAAACCGTTCACCATATGCAGCCTGGGTTGTAAATTTTGTTGATGTTCTCCAATATGTTCTCCAATATCTTCAGATGAGGTTGATGTTCAGGGGTTGTAAATTTCTTCAAATGAGGTTGATGTTCAGTAGACACATATGAGACCAGCATAACATGTAATTTAATTTTAGCCCTGAACTTGTTAAATATATGAGAACAACATCTGAATACAAACAGAATGGGGAAACAAAGAAACATAAAACAACAAAGACTAAAAAATTTGCTTGCTTACGAACGCATTTACAATGCCGAAGACCTATGGACTTCAATCAAGCCTTCAAACACCATGGACAATTTAAATTTTTAAAAATTAACAATCTCAAGAGATGTAATAAATTTAAATGATATTAAGATTTTACTGTAAGTTGTCCATAATCGTCTACTTAGAATGATAGTTCATTTTATCAAGAATATTCACCTTGTTTTATAACTTATTTGTAGAAGAACTTTCATATGATCCATAGAGCACAATGTGATATATCAGTTTGCCTTGTTTCTAAAATCATCTTCAATTTACTTGCATAATTATTTCTCATCCAGGCATTTTTGCAATCTGAGAAAAAATTTGAGTTTTCTCATCCTCATATTTGATGCTTTATTGTGAAACCCGAATGGAGAATCAAACTTATCAAAACTAATTAACCTTACCCTGATACAAAGACATCAGTTTCCATTTTGTATTTTTTTGGTTAAATGTTGATCATTTAATCAAAAAGAACAACTCAACATAAGAAACGGATAGCACAACAATTCCATTTGAAACTTAGGCTTTACTACCAGTTACCAATTAAGGAAATATCAAAAACTTAAAAAATTTCAACCAATCTCCGCTTATGATTCTTCATAAAAATTCCTCCAAACCAATAAAAGAGAGCATGCACATAAATGTCATATCCTCAAAAATTTCTAGCAAACAAACCAAGACTGCCTCAATTGTTGTTTTTCAATTTACAAAAGAAAATCTATACATATAAAACCCCAAGGACCACTTTAATCAAGAATTGTCAAATTGGTGGCTCTAATAATTATCAGGTTTTAAGAATTTCAACATGCATGGTGATTAGTGTTTTATGAAAGAAACTTTTGCGATTCCTGCTGGTCATTCTTCTATAGTGCAAAAGTTTGTTGTTGTATATTTATTTGACATATGATTAGAAATATTGGCAAGTTTCTATTTTATAGTATCTATATTTAAGAGAATTTCTCATTCTTTCAGGGATCAGTTAGCCTGTGCAAAATTGATGGATTTGGAGGTGACAATCCTTCCAATAAGCATCATCATTTGCATCATTATGAACCTGGTCCCAGGCGTAATGCACCAGCAAATGGTATCCCACCATTCCATGTTCCATTGCCATATCATCAACAGCTAAGGAACCCAAGGTTTTACCCTGGTGTACCACCACAACCTCTTATCATGAGTATGGTTACCATGCTTGTCCTCCCCCCTTTCCTTCTGAACCCCACATTGTAAAATCTGGTGAACGTTACTTACCAGCTTTCATTCCTACCGGTCAAGGAGGAGGAATCGATGGTAATAGAAATTTCCAACCACAACCTCGAGGGGATTTAAGTAGTTGGCGAACAAATGCGGGTCACCATGGTAATAGACCACACAATGGTTATGAAGCTAGCCCAAATTTCAGTCCAACATGGCGTCACCACCGAACATTCGGTCTTAAGGGATAACATGAATATGTCAATGGTATTGTACCAGGAGATTTCCTAAGGCCAATTCCACATAGGTTTGGTCCAGCTACAGGCTACATTGGTAGACCTGGTTACCCTGGTATTCTCTCAAACTTTTCATCTATTGTTGTGCCTTACTTGTCTGCTCTCTCTCTATATGTGTGCATGCCTACATGCATCTACTTGCATGCATGTGCATGTGTGCATGGGTGTGGACATAACTAAGCATGCATGTCTGTGCGTTCGGTGCAATGGTAGCAATTCAACATTGTACTCTTCTTCATTTTATATTGAGCTTAACAAAAAACATGCATCTTATGCTAAACTGAATTTTGAACACAATATGAACCATATCTACTCCAAAATGAGTTCTAAACAGAACAATATCAATGAATGGGCTGAAAGGCGCTATTACAACTAAAAATCAGTCTTGTAGCTATTGAAGAAGATATTGCAGTCTTAGCACTTTAGATAAACTCGAGATGTTATCACAGTTTCTTGACGTGTGTAAGTTGACTGAAAACAGAACTACTACTCCTACAACTATATATGTTGCTAAATATGATTGCTTCAAAAATTAAGACAGATACCTAAATAAAACCCCAGTTGTGACGATTTTTAGATTCCCCATTACCTGGTATATTGATTGATCCAGATATGTCAATGTAGCAAATTGGACATTATTACAATGTCTTGGATGATAGGATGCAAAATATTTGCATGGTAAAATTATGCACATACAAAAACAACAGAATATTGTATCGATAGCTTGTAGTAACTCTTTATGGAAACTTTGCATCTAGATGGTAGATTAAATACCCATATAAATCAATATTTTTAATGATTACAGATTCAACGTGATGATTAAAATGACGTGCAGAAATCTAATAACGCTCACCAGATGCCGAGGAAAAATCGAGGAGTAGAAAAACTCTAATGTGCTGCCGACGAAGTAGGACGGGATGAATGTCTGCAAGAGGAAGTGAGGGAATGTATTAGAACATGAAAGAAAATGAAAAAAAATTGAACAAACGAAGAAAAACAAATACGATAAGAACGCACATGTTGCCGAAGGAGGAGGAAGTTCGGAAAGCACAAAGGGAGGCGTGTTGGGGTTTTCTCGATCACACGAAGGGAGGCGCGTCGGGGTTTTCTCGATCGCACGAAGGGAGGAGCTGGTGTTGGAGCTGCTAGGGCTGGGGGAACATGTAGCTCTACTTTGAAGATGACAGCATGTTGTATGCTTGAATGGAGACAGATAATTTACATATATATCAATTTGTCCAAAGAACCCATAGGATCATCCATTTCAGTATGTCCATACCTAGCTATTCCACAAGAAAAAAATATTTCCAGTTTAATACCAAGCAAAAACTAAAGATTTGAATTAAACAAAAAACTGAATCAAACAAATCTGAGAGTTCATAATTGATTATATTCTAGACTGTTGTATGCTTGAATGGAGACATAGATAAGGTACATATAATTTGTCCCAAGAACCCATATGATCATCCATTTTAGTAGGTCCATACCTAGCTATTCCAACAACACAAAATATTTCCAGTTTAATACCAAGCAAAACCTAAAGATTTGAATTAAACAAAAAACTGAATCAAACAAATATCTCCAGATTCTTGCAGAGTTGATAAATTCATATACAACAATAAGAAACATATGTAGATTTGAAATCCAAACATCTTAAAGAAGAACATAAGAAAAAAAAATCAAACTTTACCTTAAAATGTGAGAATTTTAAATCTAATCAAAAATAATAAAAGGTCAGAATTTTTGAAAAGTACCAAAAAATTGATGTGCCACCCTTTGAAACCCATTTCTGAGTGGTTTCATTAGAAACTAACCGCGCCTTATATGAAGTTCAACAAATAAAACCAACAAATTGGAGAATAGTGCTAGTGAGCTTTCAATTGTGTACACACTAATCTAGAAAGGCTATGCAGCGAATGAATACACTCCTTACCCGTAAAAGAAACCACAATGATCAACACCCACATCCCAGCAAATGAGTAATCTAGTCTCTATAATCAAATAAAAACTTGAGCTGCTATAACCGGATAATAGCTTAAGATTAAGCTTTTGCCCAATGGAAACACCAAAGGATTGATGCTAAATGGGAGGAAGTAGGGATGTGGAGTTAAAATTCCTTTCTCTTATTTATAGGCGAGAATCAAAAACCCAATAAACTCAACTAAAGTAGAGAATTACTATACAACTATCCCCTCTCCCAATAATAAATAAATAAATAAAGTGTGTGATCACAGAAGAAAAATGAAGTTTAGGCATGTTTGTCTCATGGCATAATCACTGTGGTCGAATGCAGAGACATTTAATCTGCTGAACAAAATGAAAGACTACTTTTATTTTCTAGAGTAAAGTTATCAAGAGTACAATAAGCACCGCCTCGCAACAGAAGACCATGTGATTTCCAGGCGTAATACTCCCCATGCATTGAACTGTTAGGTGCCAATTATTGGGCGTTAGGTTTAAAAAAAATCAATAGCCTAGTTATTTTCTTGAAAGTGTGTCACGCCCCGCTTCCCAAAATGGACGGAGGTGAAGCGTGACAAGGCCCGCTTAGGCTAGAGCTGAGAAGCTCGGACCCAATAAGCGTCTGTAGAGGTACCATTTTAAAAGTTTCAGGTTCTTGCATTAATATAGTTCGAAACAACAAAAAGTACAGAAAGGGAGTTGCATTCATTAAATTAGAGATATAATATCCAACAAGTACAAAGTCTAAAAAGAAGCCTAAGCGTGGCAACAAATTATCTAAAAGCAAACTAAAAGTAGTGACCTCTAAAAGTGACGACTAAAAAGACCTCAAGGTCTGGTCCTCGTCAGGCACGTGCTCTGGGTCGACGTCCTCGGCTCCTTGTACTCCAGTAAGTCTGCCTCGTCCACGAACTCTGGCTGAACACCTGACGTACAGCACCCAAGAAAAAGGAACTGTACGTCAGGTAAAGTCTACAAGAAGGGTTAGACTTTACTGCAAGTGCATCGAACTTTAAACAACGGTTTACTGGTTGATTAGCATGCTGTGGTTCTTTTTGACAACAGTTTACTGGTTGATTAGCATACTGTGGTTATAACAGAGTAACACGACAGGAAGTAACGCAGCAGGAAAGTAAAACGGGACAGGTAGTAGTCGTAGCGTGTGCTACCAACTACGGGACTAACCTACAGGTGTCAAGACAAGACGTGACGTGACGGGACAAGACAGGACAAACAGGACGGGACAAGACAAGACAAGTGTGACACGAAGGGTTCACGCCTTACGGTTTGAGGGGGATCAGACCCTCTTGCCGTGCGCACGCTCAACGCTACCCCAACCCAGGAACTCAGGACAAGAAGTACAGGGATCACTTCCGCTAGGGAAGCATCCGAAACACCCGCAGGCTTTTTGTGTAACATGGATCACTTCCGCAAGGAAAGCATCCGAAACGCCCGAAGGCTTTTTGTATAACAGGGATCACTTCCGCAAGGAAAGCATCCGAAACGCCTGAAGGCTTTTTGTGTAACAAGGATCACTTCCGCAAGGAAAGCATCCGAAACGCCCGAAGGCTTTTTGTGTAACAGGGATCACTTCCGCAAGGAAATCATCCGAAACGCCCGAAGGCTTTTTGTGTAACAGGGATCACTTCCGCAAGGAAAGCATCCGAAACGCCCGAACGCTTTTTGTATAACAGGGATCACTTCCGCTAGGGAAGCATCCGAAACGCCCGAATGCTTTTTGTATAACAGGGATCACTTCCGCTAGGGAAGCATCCGAAACGCCCGTAGGCTTTTTCGTAACAGGGATCTCCGCAGAGGAAAGCATCCGAAACGCCCGTAGGCTTTTTGAGTAACAGGACACGACATGACAAGTATAGGGAGTTGTTATTCTAGGGTGTCCACACAGACGCGCACACATGATAGCCCTACAGTATCAAAAGTTGTTGTTGTCAGGCTCAGACTTCGTCGTCAAGTCTGAGCCGTCAGGAGTCGTCCAGGACGCTATCATTTCACGTCCGGTTCTATTTGTTCACAGTTAATAATTCTAACCAACTAGGGCCTAAGCACGGCCAAAAGTGCAAGTGGTTACACTTGCCTGCGGTGGCGAGTGTGTCGTCCGTCCGGGGCGTCTCGTCCAGTCGTCGCGTCCGCGGTAGTCCGTCTGAAACAGTCACGGCGACAGTGTCAAGTCACGGTTTTCAATAAGTCCTATTTAGGGTTTGTTTCTAGATTGTCGGAACTACCCTATTCGTCAAATGTCACATTTTGGTGTTTTGTTCAGTCTAGATCGACGTCTACCCTATGTGCACAGAACATAGTCCGTTCGTCGATCTTTCCTACGGTGGCAACGTTTTAAAGATGAAAAAATTAACTTTAGTTTATGTTGACGAATTTTAGATTAGGTTTTACGTTTTGCTACGGGTGGGTTCTTACTACACATTAGAGGACTAACCTTTTGACGTCGTTCAAAAAGCGGATGTCGGGTCTGAATGGCGAAGCGTCGGCGTCGTCTGAAACTCCTCGGCCGCGGGTAGAGGAGGTCGTGGAGAGAGGCGCGTTATGACTCTATGAACAGCGTCTCAAGTTATGGCAGACTTATGTGTGTAAAGAAATTGTATATATATATTGAGGAGATCAGCATTGTCCATCTTCTGGATACGCAGCTACTACTCCTGAAGATTTTTCAAGTTGGTGCCCACAATATTGCCTGATTGAAATATATGGTGAAGACTCGAATTACAGAGTGTCAGCACCTGTACTTGATCAAGTTCTACCAACAGGTATCCCCAGTTGTTGGGGCATTCCCCAAAGCCCCTTTCAGTTGACATAACAATAACATCCAAGAGAGAGGGAACGGGTCCAATTGAGAAATTGCCCAGTAACTTCCCGAAGAAATGGAACGGTCAGAGCAATGGAGCGCCAATTCGAATTTCTCTGACGCCATGGCAATGCACAACAGTCAGCTACTTGAGCACAGAATAAGGACATGTGACTCGGATCCGCCTCGACAGTACACTCTCTGAACTCCAAAGACTAGAGTAGCGGTTCTTATGTGGGTTCTTCCCTTCGTCGTTGCTAGCCCGGGGGTGACCAAGGCCTAGACAGCGTTGGACGGCGGCAGGGGACGGCGGCTTCGGGTGTCAGAGATCATCGACGAGATCTCGATGGAATAGGAAGGGGGCGGGAACGCCGGCGAGGGCGGTGCGGTGGCCGAATCGCGGTGGGGCGAGCGAAATCAGGCGACGATCTGAGGATGTGCGAGGGCGGCACGGCGGCGAAACGAAGGCGGCGACGGCGGTGATTGGGGATGAAGGAGGCGGCGGCGTTGTTGTCGCGGAGGGCGGTGCATCGGTGCCTCGCCGTGGACAGAGGCACGGCGGTCGAGAGTGGGAATCGGGGCGATCGGGGTCGCCGGCGTCGGATCGCGGGGCGCCGAGCTTGCGATCGTGGGTCACGGCGGTCGGTGCTCAAGGCTGAGATCGTGGCGGAGGAGAGGGGAGACGCGGCTGCGGACGACGGCCGAGCGCGAGGGAAGGCCGCGAGGGCGAAGTGGCCGGCGGCGGGGCTTGGCCGTTGCCTGAGAGAGAGGAGAGAGAGAGAACTGAGAGAGAGGGAGATGCGAGAGAGGGCGGCTGCGGGATGAGGAAATTAGAATAGGGTTAGGTTTGGTTAAAGCTAGGGTTTAATATTTTATATTAATAAGGGTTTGCTAAGAAGACCTATATTACTGGTTAAATGGGAGTGGGGTATAGGGATGGAGGGCGTACGGGTTGGGGTAAGTCTAGGGGAGATTAGCGGAACAGATTAGGGAAGATTTTAAAACGATTAAAATGAAGGATTTAGCCAGATTTGGCTATCAGATTTTGAAATTTGAATCTGACAGGGCAAATCAACGGTCGAGATTTCTCCGAGCGATATCTTTCAATCCGGGCGTCAGAAAAATAATCCGAAAATACCGGGGCGATCGTGGAGACGAGACGCACAGATCCACGGAGCCCAATCGTGCGTAACGTCCACCAAAATTTTACGTAAAATTGGGAACGGCGTTTTGAGTCAAATGACTAAAAACGCCCCTATCGTTCAAAGTCGTTTTGCGAGAAAACGAGCCGTGAAAGACGTTCCCAAAAATTACTATAAAATACAACACCCCGAAACGATTGCAATGGCATATCACCTCGCATATGCCAGGGCTCAGAAACAACCAAATAAAATACGTGCACGATAAAACACGTGCGTGCAGAAAATTACAAACGGTCGGAAAGCGGCCGTTACATTCTACCCACCTTAGAAATGATTCCGTCCTCGGAATCACTCATACTAAGACTAATTATAAAATCTATAAATACTTAAGCCTATAACTCACATCTTCCACAAAATGATCTCTAATCCTATAACTTCAACGTCGTTCCTCAAATAATCCATCATGATCCTTCTTTTCACTGGATACAGCCACGACTAATCTCACGTCCTAACATTTAACTATAGATCTATTCACTGTTGTTCAAATTTCCAACTCCAACTCCTCATAAAAGAATAACAATCACCGTGTCCTTAATGCATTCCTTGTCATATCTTCCCATAAATTTATCCGCCAAATAATTGAACTATCAAAATCATATCTCCTCTTACTTATTATAATTATTTTCAACCAATATTAAATCCGACAACCTAATCATCCATTTGTCCATACACGTTGTGTTACTCCCAATGTCTTCTTACATCAACCCGACCTTCAAGTCTCGATGCTAATAAAAACTCTCCTCAATTTCATGATCATCCTAACTCTTACCATACTCAGTTGCCACCCTATCTACCATTCGTCTAAGCCTCAAATCTAATAGGTTCTCATCTTCGCGTATACAATCTCATTCAACTAGAATCCTCCATTGAGTCCGTCACACTTCGGTTTTATAAATAAGTCTTGGACATCCCATCTTCTCATCCGAAGAAATCTATTCCAATATCCTATTGTTCCAAAATCAGTTAATCAACGCTATAACAAATCTCATCTCTCCCTGAGCCTACCCGCAAACAAATCCTACAACAATAACAGCTAGTCCCAAAACTATAACAACCACAACATACGTTCCAAAATGGAGAGAGAGATGAGAAAGGGAAACTTAAAACCAGTGACACATTTTAAAACATTTGGAAAAACGTGTGGAGTCGTGGTAATGGACGAGGAAGGATAATTGATTTGTGATCTTGTGAGCTAATTTCAAAAAAACTTTAAAGATTTGGTTTAAAAGAAAACAAAGTTTTGATACAGTCACATACAGCCAAGATAAACCATTCATTAAAAACTAAAACTAATTCTAAGGAACTGCCCGCAATGACACCATTCATATAAGTATGAATACCGTCATTTAGACAACTTCCAGCATACCATGGTTAACACTGAGTACACGTTCAAGACACAAGGGCAATCATCAGGATCCTAACGATGACTCACTCATACAAGTCTACACACTCTACGTAAACTCATGCACCATGACAACATCACCTACCAAAGGGCATATTACCAAACTAGAGTCGACACGGGCAACTACCAGCACTAATATCTAAACAATAGAAAGGAAGGAAAACTAAACCAAAAGAGAACGAAGTAAGATCGGGAAGAACGAGTCCAAATAAGGCGGGGTAAGGAGGTAGTTGGTTGGATGGAAAAAAAAATATTCTTCAAAATAATTAGATAGTTGAAAGGAGAATTACGTGTAAAATATGATATTGTATACTTTATACTTATAAAAATATGTAGAGAAGAGCGAGCAGATGGTAAAATTATTACAATGTGGAGAAGGAGATAAGGTAGGGTGAGGTAGCAGTTGCTTGTAAATGAAAGTAAGTTAAACAAAGATTCTTGAAGTACGAGCACGATGAACATAGAGATGTTTATACACATACAAGAAGACATTTAAAGTTCCCTTTGGTTTAGAAAAATATTTTTTAAAAGTACGTACGGTATGTGGTTAGAAATAATTTTGTAGTTTAGAAAAGTAATATATATATATATATATATATATATATATATATATATATATATATATATATATATATATATATCTATTATACATTTGACAGCGATTTTTGAATCCTAGGGCTGACTAGGACAAGCTGACTAGGACAAACTGGTTGATAAAAGACGGCCATGATTTAATCTTGGATGATGAACGGTTAAGATTATAGTATGTGAAATTTTTGAGGGACAACTCAATCTTAGCTGTCTATTTTCAAATCAAAGCTTCAATCCTGTCCGTCCAAAAAATTGTCAATTTGGCAATCCTGTCCGCATCAAGTCCTCGCGATTCGCGTCAACCCACTGCCTGTGACCCTTCCCAATGAATCTCTATCCCTTCCCAATGAATTCGCATCATAAATCTCTATCTCTACTTCCATCTCCTCTCATCAAAACAATGGAGAAAACAAAAAAGGGAGGCCGTGTTAAAGCAAGAATGGATCAAAGAAAGAGAAGCTTCCTATTGGCCACATTTTTCCTCTGCTTCCATCTCCTCTCCCTCTCCACCGCCGAAGATCACTACCGCTTCTTCACTTGGACGTCGGATTCGGTGGCATCTGGCCCCTCATCGCCAAGCAAGAGGGCCACAAATCCCTCCTTTTTCTTTGTTTATGTTGCAGGGGATCTTGATCAATGACAACCTCATCGTCAACGACCACAGCCTACCGTACCCCTTCCTGCTCTATTGATCTATTAGTTTGTTTTTTTAATTTATTTCATTTAATTTTTCAAGCAGTCAGGCCAAATAGCAGGGATCGATGGATTGTTCATGTCTCCAACCACACCATAAAATTTCCAAATAGCAGGGATCTGTTCCTGTCTCTGGTAAGCATTTTGCAGTTCATATTTTTTCCAGAGACACATTTTAAGCTGCAGTTCTTATTTTTTGCAACTAGCATTTTGCAGTTCGCATAATTTTAGTAGCGATCTGTACTGGGTAAGCTTCATTTTGCAGTTAGCATTTTGCAGTTAGCTTCATTTGGTAAATTTTTAGTTTTTCCCCCCAACTGGGTAAGCTTTCGTTTTCCATTTCGCCTCAGCTTTTTTGGGGATTATGGTGAGATTTCTTGATGGTCAGAGCTTGCGAGGTGCAAAATCCGTGCTTCTATTGATAATTGAATAATGCCTAATAATCTTTTATTGAGCTATGAACGCACATTCTTCAACTCATTTTGCTTCTTTTAGTACGATTGGTATTCTCAACTAATTCTCTTCCTTTTCATGTTTTTTATAGGAAGTGGGTAACTATAGTTAGCATAATTATAGTCTATAGTTAGCATATTTTTTTGCAACAGAGTGATTCGCGTCAAGTCCTCGCAGTTAGCATATTTTTTGTAGGAATCAACTATAGCGTGAGAGTACTCGATTTCTTACAGTCACCACTGGAATCATCAATATGAGTAGCACACATAGCAGGGGCATCAGCATCAGCATCAGGTCGGGACGGTCTCTCATCTCTTGGCGGGAGGCGTCGCCGGTGCCGTGAGCAAGATATGCCAGGTACTATTCCTATGGAGCTTCCTCCCTTTATCGCTCTCATTTTCTCATTCTGTTTTCCACTATGAGAAAAGTATGGTCCTCATTCTCTGATGCACATTCTCCTCAAAAAAGTAATTCAAATCGATTTTTACACACATGCCTTTATATTCTGCTGCCTGGAATGCTTCATTAATCAATATTACAGTATATGCGTACATGTTTATGATTCTCAATATTTGAATCGATTTTTGTTGTGTGTACATGTTTTTGTTTGGATAATATTTAGCTTGCACACAAGATTCTAACTGAATGCCCAGTTACAGGCATGCATATGCAATACATATATGCATATGCCCTTGCTTATGCGACTGGCAGAGTTTTCATCATCACTATTAATTTTACTTGCCTAACATTGATTTTTACTGACATGTGTTTCTTTCATATAGGAATCAAATTGTTTTACTGTTAGAACCACCGTTCTTCAACCAATGAACACAAGAATCTGGTCTCCATATTATAGTTCTTTCTTTACAATGTAATTCAACTTATTAGAAATATTGGTCTTACTACTAACTCCTGCTCTTGTAATCCTCCATCATCTTCCAGAAATTTTTATTACAATAATTCAGAGAAATGGGCACACTTAGTTTTAATGATACTGTAAACATGCAGTTGGACCTAAAGCTTGATCTGTTGCCTCAATAATCTAAGATTCTACGCTATTAAAGTAGCAGTAGACCCTTGATAATTATACCATTCCAAACCGTAGCAACAGACTCCTTAATTAAAACTATCAACCTGGAACAAAAACATTTTCAAATCTGGGGAAAAAAATTTATTTATACTGTCGCTCCTCTCGGTCGCCTCACGATTCTATTTCAGGTGATTTTGTTTGTTTTCATCTCGGATGATACTGTCGCTCCTCTCTTCTCAGCAATATCAACCATAATCTCTCTGCATCGCTCTCATGGCCAATGAAGCTGAGTTGTTTCGTGCTTTGGCTTAGTGATAATTTGCTCCGTAGAAAGGTTGAGGAAAAACTGACTTCTTGCATTCATGTTTACATTATCATGCGCTTGAAAAATATTAGGCTGATCAGCATCTTATCTATATGATTCATTCAATGGTACCTTGATTATCAGTTAAAACTATGGCTATTAACCATGGTAATCCAAAACTATGGCATCACCTTGGACCACTCTCTGGTAGTTAATAAATGCAAAAATTATTTGGTTCATACGTTTCGTCAATCCTTATCTTTGCACATGCTATGCCATTATGCTTGGATGGTGATGCCAGCGAATCATATATGCAATAAATTGAGGCAGACTAAAATTCATATGATGAAAGAGTAGTTGGTTGGTAGTTAATTTCTTGGATCATGCTGTTAATTTCTTCAGTCTTGGAGCATGCTGTTAAGGTCCAATTTCTCAATAAACACTTGATAGAATTGGCAAGCTTATTGAACATTTGGCAAATTGCAATTTCTCACTATGTTCCTTGCTGCAATGCAGGTATGGAAACCTTATACAATAACAAAAAAGCAAGAGAGGTGGACTAAAGAAGAGCACAACAAGTTTCTTGAAGGTCACGGTCGAGCATGGTGCCAAACAGAGGGTATATACCCAAGCCAAAAATGCGAGTAAGTAATCCCTTGGAAGTCTGCTATGTACTTTGTTCTTTTGTCTCACGAAGAGTTCATGTACAGAGCATGTAGGCGCAAAGACCGCAGTCTAGATCCGGAGCCATGCCCAAAAGTTTTTCACAAAGGCGTAATGCTCTTCTTCAGGTGCAGCAAATCTGTGCAGGAGAAGAAGCGGAGGATATTATGAGAAATGTGAATTTGGAGCTGGAATGTTAAAAAGTGTTTGATGAAATTCTGACCTGTTTAATTTTAAAATTTGTCTGTAAAATATTATTTCATTTCTTAAATCTTTTTAATCTATGTCAACAGACTATAAACCTTTAATAGTATCATCCATATGAAGGAACTTGAATGGTAAAGGTGTTTGATGAAATTCTGACATGTTTAATTTTAAAATTTTGTGCTTTCAGTTCCTGTCATTGCAATCGTGTTTGATAGAGATGAAGGCATTAGTGTAGAGGAAGGGGGAGGGCCCTTTGATGCCATCGTGTGGATCCGGTTAGGTGACAATGTTTGGAATTGTTTGTTTGGTTATTTAGTGGGCTTCGTTTACTTTTCTGCTGGAGTATCCTGCTACATGTATTGGATTTAATTTGGGAGTGGGCTTCGTTTACTTCTTTGTTTTGCCTGGATTTTTAGACAGCTTGATGACCTAACTGTATTAAATCTATTCCGAGAGAAATATTTCATGCAGCGTCTGCCAATTTGCCTCTCTATTCTGTTGTTAAAGGATCAGAACACCCATTGTGTCGATTCATCTTCAGCTTGCGAATTTATATGCACAACTGATTTACCCGCTGAAGGTATATTTTTCCTAGGTAGCAACCTGATCTGCAAAATGATGAGATAAACCTCATTAGATGCTGCTAAAGCTTTTGGGTACCAATAAACCTCTTGAACATCATTATCAGAGTTAAAAGCGCACAATGAGTAGCTCAGCATGCCTTCAATTATGATGCCAAGATGTAGAGAGGTTGAGGAGGTAAATGGCCTTTCTATTCTCAACCCCGAAGTTGTATTTCAGATTGGTTGCTGCTGCTAATCACGGTGAAAATTTTTGGTGCTCCGTTTGTTTAAATATGCTTCCAAGCCGAGATTCTGAACCATTCAGCCTCGCATATGGATAGTAGAAATGTATTAGTTCTGCATATGGGTAATGGGAATATGCAGGCACTCTTTTGTAAAACTATTTTAGTTAAGCCATCCTAAACTTTGGATTTGATTTCATGAAAACTATGTCGAAGTTCAAAAAAACATTCTTGACTGTTTATATTTCTTTATACTAATTTCATAAAACTCTTCTAGATATTGATCCGATTTCATAAAACCATTCAGCGTTCTGGTATGATTTTGATTTTATAAAACTATTGAACTTTGAAAAAAAAACAAAATTTCCTTGGAACCAGGCTAAAGTTCAAGTTATTTTTGGATAATTTTGTATTTTTTTGTCAAAGTTCACCGTAGTTTTATAAAATGGAGTCAAAGTTAAGGATGGTTTCACAAAATCGTGCCAGAATATATACATTTTCTTTATTTATTCTTTCTATAAAGAGAAATTTCACATGCCATTTTTCCATCCCACCATCATCATACATTATTGTGTATGAATAACTACAAGGGTAAAGAGAAGTTTGCCGTACTTCTCGAATCTTGCCATACAGCAAACTATTAATTTATCCAAATAATATTACAATTTTGTGCAAGGTCGGTAAGTCATGTTTGACATCGATGACCCAATCAAGCTCAGTTGATACCATGTAATCTATTATACATTTGACAACGTTTTTTAAATTCTAGGGCTGACTAGGATAAGATAAAGAGTGGCTAAGATTTGATCTTGGTAAATCAATGGTTGAGATTGGATTTTGTGGAAATTTTAGTGGGAAAACTTAAATTTTGGTGGGAAAAGTGTCTTGGAATCCAAAACTTCGAAATTAGAAGTGTATTGAGAAAGATTGTGGAGATTAAATTTTGGGGAAAAAGTGTCTTGGAAACTTGAACTTTGAAATTAAAAATGCATTGGGAAAGATTATGGAGAAGCATTATCCATTAAATTAAACAAAATAAAAAATTTAGCGTAAAACAATTTAGCGGAACAACAAGTTAGCGTAAAAATAACCTGAGGTTTGTTGTTCCGCGCTGAAGGTACTCGCTAAAATTTTTTACACTAATTTGTTGTTCCACGCCAAAGCCGCTAAATTTTTTTTACGCTAATTTGTTGTTCCGCGGCAAAGCCGTGGGCGCCAAATTTTTTCTTCGACGCCGAATTCGTTGTTCCACATCGAAGGCGCCTACGCCGAATTTGTGGTTCCGCGCCGAAGGCGTCGCGCCGCTAAATATTTTTGCGTTAATTTGTTGTTCTTTTAAATTTTGGCTGTGGAAATAATTTTTTAGAGAACAAAGATTTCGCGGGGGAAATGTTAAATGAACCGTGCCCGAGGGCACGGGTTATGACTAGTATATATATATATATATATATATCTATCTATCTATTCTATAAAAGAGGACCTTTTTTGAATTTTGTCCCAGTCATAAGTCCAGTCACATTTTGTTTGTCCCAGTCATCAAGAGGCCACGTAAGCATGTGGATCCCGCAGGCAACATTTATTTTGAAAACTTAAAATTTTGAAATCTCAAAATTTACGGGGGAAATCTCAAAACTTTGTCTGCCAAAGTTTGGGGCATCTCTCTCTTTTGCTCCCTCCCCCAAAAGCTTTCTCGCTCCTCATTTCCACAAATTATTCGAGAGAGGGATTTGCTCGAGATTGAAGAGCTACGGTTAGGGGTTTGATTCTGTATCCTCTCGAATTTGCGTCATTTGTTTGATCTTTTGATCTCGAGCGGGAGAGCTGGAGGAGACGATGAGTGTGAATCCGAAGCCGCTGTCGGAGCATGAGGTGAGTTCGAATTTTCAACTTTTTTTCTCGAATCTTGGGTGGTTGCGTGGACCTTTGAAGGATTTTCTTTCCTCGATCTGTGAATTGCATGAGGTTCGGAAAAGCTAGGGTTTCTGTTTTGGGTGAATTTGGTGGGAAGAGGAGTTTCGCTGTTTATTGCTTGGAAATCTGCGTAGATGTCATGGTTCTGTCGGAAATTTGCTCTTTTCGCAGGATTTTGTAAATCCGTGGGAAATCTTGATAGTGTCATTTCCATTTTTTGGAAGATATGTTATATGGGAGCTGACTGCATGGAATCTTTATTTTTACGGTATTTTGAATTATTTGGGATATCCTTATACGGTTCCATATGTTCTGTAATTTTATACCAAATTACTGGTTCCATAGATGTGGAGAGCATGCATGTGAACATTGTCCTCAACATGGGAGTTCTACTCCACTCTTTCATGTCGTGTTTTTTATATGAACATTGTCCACAGAAATCTGTGGTGGAGCATGTGTATTGTGAATCTCATATCAAATCCACACTGTTAATAGCATTTTATATGGATTGCCATATGTTAGATGGTTCCTTGGATTTGATTGTTTGAGCCATTAATTTAATCAAGATTAGGATGCTAATGGTTTTGATAGGAGATAAGCCGAGGTTGGCACTATACCATGGTGTACTGCATATACATATGCTATTTTCCGAGGATGCAGAGGAGACCTTCTCCAGAGCAATAAACCATTTGATGGTAGGTTTTAATTCTTTAATAGTATGAGGTTTTATTTGTTACGTTAATTACAGTACTTTTACTCTTTTATTTTGTTACGTTATTTTGTGTGGGGAAGAAGGTCGAGTATTCATTTAATGGGTTGGAAGCAGCAACTTTAGCGAGACCCAATATTCTAGGAAGGCAAGGCCATAGATTGCATTGGTGAGCGATTTTGCCTTAAAGGTTGTATTTTTATGCGGTTGTGATAGTGTTTTTGAGTTGATTTATTTGGAGGGGTTTTTTTCGCTGCAGGTTGTGGCTGTGCATAATTTCTAAATCTGAATCAAACTGACAACCTTCATGTTGAGAAATCAAATATCATTGGGAGGGATTTTTTTCAGACAACATGACTTCACCTGAAACATTCAAGGACATGACGAATATTTGAATGTTTCATCGAGTTTTATCGCTGCAGATTTCATTCAATAACTCGATACAAATGTTTCAGACAGATTACTCCTGGTGAAGGAATGTTTCACGTAAATGTTTCAGGTGAATGAATGTTTCAAATTTCAGGTGTTTCAGACCCAACCTTCAATGTGACAGATTACTTGCAATTACTTGCAATTAACAGATTTGTATTGAGTCACATGCAATTAAAAGATTATAGATTTGTATTGCGTAGTATAATCTGAAACTATTTGTATTTCGTAGTATAATCTGTCACATGCAATTAACAGATTTGTATTGTGTAGTATAATCTGTCACATGCAATTAACAAATTTCAGGTGAATTAATGTTTCAGACAATCAATTCAAAGACTCGATACAAATCTGGATTAATTGCAAGGACACGTGTGTTTTTGGCTAGGTAATCTGCCTATCAAATCTTGGAGGAAATTTACTCGAGGGAGGGGTAGCAATGGCGATGCTGGGAGGTGATATTACTCAGTCCAGCAGTGGACAGCTAGAGAAGCCCAAATCAGACCAATCTTTTTGGCATTAGTTTGATTAATACGGTTAGTTATCATTGATATTTTGTTGTTTTTTTTAGAATTTGTTGGCTGTAGTTATTATCATTTAAATTAACTACTACAGCTACTTTGAAGGAGATTTGGGAGGCCAAGGATGAGATTTGGGGTGGGAAGTGCACAGATTACTTTGGTGAGTGATTATTAGATTAAACTTTGTGTTTTTACTCCATTTTGATTAGAGTTTTGTGTTCATTTATTTGGGGGTAGGGGGGATTTTTGTCTACAGGTTGTATGTTGTCTTTTGGCCGATGACATGCAGTTGGAGATGATCAGTGTTACAACTGCTTTGAAGGAGATTTGTATTGTTACCTACGTAATGAGTGTACAAATTTGATGGGATTTGGCGATTTTGCACGTGGACGTTGTAGTTTAAGTATATCAACATATTCACTTTAACTAACTGAGAATATTGCTCCTTTGAACTTAATCAGGTCAAGTATCAAGTTAAAATGATGATTTTTCTATTTTGGGGGAGACCAGCTTGCATGAACTTCATTGTGGGTGGTTGTGAATTTTTGGTAACGGTGAGAAATTACGCGTGGATAGAGGTCATGAACTTCATTGTAGCTTCTTTTGTTTTTCACTATGATAAAAAACAAATTTCTAATGAGATGAATAGTTGGGTTTTTATCGATTAGGAATAACACCGAATAGTAGGGTCTCTGCAATATATGTACAGAAATTTGTCCAGTGTTGTCTTAATATTATATTCTCTATTTAAAATTTGATTTTGGCTACTACAATGTTATAGGGCCACCTATAGATGCATCTACAGATCAGAGAAGGAGATTATGAAGGCAAGCGTTGATATTTTTGTGCCTTCTTCTATCGTGATTCTAGCGAGTCTTCGAAATTTCTTTTATGCTTCCTTACTTTTTTCATTTTAATTGTAATTATACAATAAAAATTGACATTGATTGGAAACAGAGGACACCATTCAAGAAAATAGCTTTAGTTTAGATTTTTGTTTCCCACATTATTGTTTGTGTTAGTTTACAGGATACATTGTTCTATTCTTTTGTTTGTTTCTGTATTTAGAATCATGTCGTCATTTGTTCTATTCTTTTCATTGTTTATGTATTTAGAATCATGTTGTCATTTGTTTTATTCTTTTCTTTGCATTGGCACCTTCCCGGGCCATGGAGGAGTTTGATGTGCTCATGGTTAGTGGTTACTAAGGTCAACGGTTTTTAGGTTGTGACATCATTTGCATACTAAACAGAGGCTTTTGTTGTTTACCCCTCAGAATGCTGAAACTATAAATTCTGTTTTCATGGTTAGATGGTCTGTCTTTTGAGTTGGGGTCCGTGTTACAAGGAGGCAAAGACGCGAACAATGAGGAGGAGGTTCTGAAGCTTGCAACATGCCATGTAAGTTCTGTTTTTGATTAGTTGTTTTTCCGATTTAATTTGTTTGGAACTGATAGCTTCAGAGCTTAATCTATGAATTCTTTGTAAAAATTACTTTTTTCCAGGTTCCTTCAAAATTTTATGTTGAAGCTCTGAATTCATAGATTGTAGGTTCCTCCAAAATTGCTTCAAAATTTCCAGGTTCATTCAAATTGATTTTTTCCAGGTTCCAGGTTCCTTCAAAATTGCCTGTTGATAGCAACACTTCCATGTGCTCATTGCATAGTTGGATAACATAAAATTTTTTCCAGGTTCCTTCAAAATTATAGAGATGGGATGGGCCAGTGGGGGGAGCAGTGGACGGAGGTGTTGCTACCTTCAAAATTTTATGTTCTATTCACTGAGTGCCATATTAACCTACTAATTTTATGTTATCATGAAGGTGTGCATATATGTTTATATCTTTGCATAATCCTCTCAATGTGTGTGTTTTCAGTGAAATTCAGGTTTCAACTAGAAGTTCATATGAACTTGGGAATACTACTTCATATACTGCACATCTGGTTTTAAATCACTTACGCTGGGGACTTATCATGTATGTATCCAACTATGCAATGAGCACATGGAAGAAAGACATGAATATTGACCTAACACACATATTATCGGCAACATATACATCACAATGCAAACTATTTTGAAGAGCAATATATATTAGAGCAATAACTACTGTGCCTAAGTTAAAAGTAATGGAATGTGGGCTGTTTCTGAAGAGCAATATTCTGAAGAGCAATACATATCAACTGGGCTGTTTCTTTTGATCAGTGGAAAAAAAAATCTAATTTTTCATTGTGCCCCACCAATTTTGAGGAGGAGCAGGTATATGACTTTTGGATTGCTCCAACAATTATTATATATTCATTCAAGCCTTTAAGTTTTATCTTGAGTTCATTTTATTAAAGAGTTTACCATAGTTTATTAATTTGTATCTATTTAAAAATTAACCTGGACTGTGCCATATTCATTTTGATAACCTGGACTGTGCCATATCTTTTCATTGGTACTTTTGATAACCTGGACCGTGCCATATTCATTTTGAGGTTGAAATTAGGAAATGTTGTGCCATACCCTCAAAAGCCAATTTTAATTTTGTGCCATATTCTGATCAATGATGCATGCAATTATACTAGCATAAGAGAATTTGAAAAACTGCAATTTTATAACATGTTTTGCATGAAAAACATATGTTTTTTGGAAAAAATACAATTTTATAACATGTTTTACATAAAAAAATAAGAGAATTTGAAAAAACTGCAATTTTATAACATGTTTTGCATGAAAAACATAGGTATTTGAAAAAACTGCATTTTTATAACATGTTTTGCATAAAAAAATAAGAGAATTTGAAAAAACTGCAATTTTATAACATGTTTTCCATGAAAAACATATGTATTTGAAAAAACTGCAATTTTATAACATGTTTTGCATGAAAAAAAAGAGAATTTGAAAAAACTGCAATTTTATAACATGTTTTGCTTGAAAAACATAGGTATTTGAAAAAACTGCAATTTTATAACATGTTTTGCATAAAAAATAAGAGAATTTGAAAAATCTGCAATTTTATAACCTGTTTTCCATGAAAAACATACGTATTTGAAAAAACTGCAATTTTATAACATGTTTTGCATGAAATACATAGGTATTTGAAAAAACTGCAATTCTAAAACATATTTTGCATGAAAAAATAAAAGAACTTGAAAAAACTGCAATTTTATAGCATTTTTTGCATGGAAAACATATGTATTTGAAAAAACTGCAATTTTATAACATGTTTTGCATGAAAAAAAATAAGAGAATTTGAAAAAACTGCAGTTTTATAGCATGTTTTGCATGAAAAACATAGGTATTTGAAGAAGCTGCCATTTTATAACATGTTTTGCATGAAAAAATAAGAGAATTTGAAAAAACTGCAATTTTATAACAAGTTTTGCATGAAAAACATATGTATTTGAAGAAACTGCAATTTAATAACATGTTTTGCTTGAAAAAATAATGGAATTTGAAAAAACTGCAACTTTATACATGTTTTGCATGAAAAACATAGGTATTTGAAGAAACTGCAATTTAATAACATGTTTTGCATGAAAAAATAATGGAATTTGAAAAAACTGCAATTTTATACCATGTTTTGCATGAAAAACATATGTATTTGAAAAAACTGCAATTTTATAACATGTTTTGCATGAAAAAATAAGAGAAGTTGAAAAAACTGCAATTTTATAACATGTTTTGCATGAAAAAAATAAGAGAAGTTGAAAAAAACTGCAATTTTATAACATGTTTTGCATGAATAACATATGTATTTGAAAAAACTGCAATTTTATAACATGTTTTGACTGAAAAAAATAAGAGAATTTGAAAAAACTGCAATTTTATAACATGTTTTGCATGCAAACATATGAATTTGAAAAAACTGCAATTTTATAACATGTTTTGACTGAAAAAATAAGAGAATTTGAAAAAACTGCAATTTTATAACATGTTTTGCATGAAAAAAATAAGAGAATTTGAAAAAACTGCAATTTTATAACATGTTTTGCTTGAAAAACATAGGTATTTGAAGAAACTGCAATTTTATAACATGTTTTGCATGAAAAAAAAGAGAATTTGGAAAACTGCAAATTTATAACATGGTTTGCATGAAAAACATAGGTATTTGAAGAAACTGCAATTTTATAACATGTTTTGAATTATCGATTTTATTCTCATCATCTAAAAACTTACTTGATTTCTGCCTATTTACACACCGTAATTTAATTATCGATTTCTGCCTACTTTCATGATTTATTTTGTCATTAGCAGGTGGGATTTTGTTATTTCAATTGGGAATTTATCAATAGATGGTTGGAATAACAGATTAGTAGGTGGGATTTTTTTGTTAGCATTGCAGTTAGGTTGGAGATTACAGATGTGCATTTTGTTGGGTGCTATTCTCATCATTTAACAACTTACATGATTTCTACCTACTTACACACCTTACTTTAATCATTGCTTTCTGCATCCTTACAGGATTTAATTTGTCATTAGCTTCAAGTAAGGATTGTGGGTGGGTTATTTTGAGTATGCATTGTAAAAGTTGGAGGATTTGATGCTCATGGTATAATTGGTTTCCATCAAAAAATAATTTTATAGAAATTTTATGTTGTAGTCAGCATATGAGACTCACCAGCCTTGGGAATGATGTAATATAGAGTTTATTTAATGTATGTAATTTATTTAATACACTGAACTAAGATGACCATGGATGTGCCTCTTAATTGGATCAAATGCCACTCATTACTTATTGTTGCTAGGGAAAAAAATAAATTTTGACTTCTATGCATTTGAATTATACATTAGTAGTTCCACCCTTTGTTTTATAAGATACACTGAGAACAACAAAATTAAGAAACCACCACATTATCTATTGTTGCTAGGAAAAAAAGAATTTTATTATTTCTATTTATTATTAATATGGCAGTTCCAACTTTTGTTTTATGAGATACACTAAGATCAACAGGATTAAGCATTCACATTAGATGGATATTCTGGGATGACCGTATTTTCTTAATCATGCAAGTGAACATCCTTTTGATGCCATGTCTGTGCTCTTCTAATTGGTTTGCCTTTGATGCACTTTAGAGTATCAGAATTTTTAATGCACTTTAGGGGTTCAAATTCACAGAATTTTTATACATGCTCTTTAAATCATGTATAGAGTGAGTGCAGTTTGCTAAATCATATATATGTTGATGATGTGAACATATACATGCTAACAACATTCTAATATACATGCTCTTCTAATTGCAGTTTGCTACATCAATGGCATCCATGCATTAGGAGCTCGTGTTTCTGTTTATTCTGTTCTTGAGTCCAGTTTGCTCTTCTAAGTGTGCTTTTGATGCACTTTAGAGAATCAGAAATTTTGAAGCACTTTAGGGGTTCAATTTCACTGAATTTTAATACATGCTCTTTAAATCATGTATAGAGCGAGTCCAATTTGTTAAATCATGTATATGTTGATGTTGTGAACATAAACATACTAACATCATTCTAATATTTGCTGGTAAAATTCAACTGGAGTGAGAAATTATTCAATAAATCCAATGATAAGGAGATAATTTATTTCAGTTTAATTTTATACCTGCTAAACCTCAAAGCAAAACTTAGACTAGATTGTCCGAGGTTAGAAAAAAGGACCAATAAAGAATATTACAGCTACTACTGCAGAAGATGAACATACAACCCATACAATTAATGTTAAATCGAGCCAAGATTAGTGTCAGTCTATCGTAGGTTCATGAAGATCTTAAGTTTGCATAGCAATTAAAAATCAATTTTACAGTTATTAGGTTTAACATTAGAGAATTTATGTTTTTCGCTATTTATGGTAATGTTTTCCACTGTATTTTCTTATTTCCTCTGCTACTCATTCATTGTCCCAATTTAATTTCCTTTGCTTCAACTCAAACTTCAAATCTCATCAAAAATTGAAATCTGGTAAGCAAACATATGTTTTGTTATCAAAGCATGTTTGTCCTTTGGTCTGATAATTGTTGTAATTAGAAACTAAAAACACTGATTAGTGCTGCTTTATATTCATATGAGAAGAAGCTGTAAACACAAGGAAGTCAATTTAGGGATTCCTTTTATTTATTTCTTGGTTAGAAGCCTAAAAAGGTGGTTGATGGAAATAATTCATCCAGAGATCAGATTCCTATTGAACGTTGAAACATGAAACATATGTTTTAATGGCACAATTTCATATCTTTTTGTTCTTGATAAGCACGCTTATGTGCATATATCCATTTACATTCTTACATATACATGGAGACAATGTCAAATCATGTGTCGGTTTTGATGATCAAACAATTCTTTAAAAATTCAGGAGAAATGAGAGGAAGAGGACATCTGTCATTTACATTTGTGGCATGGGGAAATCAGGCAAAGTTTCCATCAACACTTAAATGAAGCTTAGGTGGGCTGTAAAATGAATGCTTAACCCATAACTCAAGGTATTTATAACAAGTTCCACATGAACTAGCAGTCTAATCAATCTTGATGTAAGAAGCAGCAAATACATCATCTAGACCAACACAGGCACAACATCGAGTGGTAGTATGAATTGACAAATAAGGACATCCAAATGTATGTTGGCAATGGTTCAAAAGAGAAAACAAAATCCACATATGATTATAAGCAGTTTTTTTATGAACTGATGCACCTGGATTTCAGGTGCAGCAGTATTATATTTCAGGTGCAGCAGTTTTTTTGGATGTTCATAAACAAAATCCACATATTCATAAAGAGAAAACTTTTACTTCTAAATCCTTAAAAACTGCTTTATGAAAACAAAATCCACTGAATACAAGTTTCTAAGGAATTATAATACCAGTATACCCCAAAAAAACTAAATTGGTTACTGATTTTAATAGAAGACATCAAACACAATCAATGTGTCGAAGACATTCAGTGTGTACTCTAGCTGCACCTAAAATAGCAATGTGAAATACACATTGAAACAGAGTGTTTGGCTCTTTTTGTAGCACAAAAGGAATGCACATCTCACTTTGATGCTTGAGAAGCCTGCTGAAAATTTTGAGGACGATCTTGATTGGCATTAGGAAGCTGCCACCGGTGAGAAGGTCTCCGTAGTGATCTTCTTGAGTCGCCACACTATCGTCTTCAATCGTTTGGCCCTCACGATTTATCCAATTGGTGAGTCACTTGATGCTTTTTTATGAATTAATACTCTGAATTGTTTTGGTCAATTTTGTTTGTTCTTTTTGTTTTGGTGTGGGCTGGTGTGATTTGATTCTAAAGGCACTTATTGTCTAATGCACTCATTGTCTCTAAGGTATTATTCTATTGAATTGAAATTCAAGGTTCCAAATGCTCCTTGCAAAATTTTCTTTTTTGGTTGAGAACACATGCAACCACCAGTAGACCTGATTCATATGGTTGTAATATATGTGATTTGGAATCAAAGGATTCCGAATTAAAATCCTACGATTGTGTATCTCTCCATAAATCGGGAAAAACATTGGATCTAATTTGCATATTTAAGTTTTTTTAGAAATGCTAGGAATTTTCAGAAGTTTGTATATGTGTGTGTGTGTATTGCATTCGTGACTAATCTGTGGACATAACCTTAACACCTATAAATTTATATGGCGATCTCTATATCATTTTCACTTTTTAGTGATGTGTGATCCCATCTCCCACTCCTATTATCTCCTCACTCTAAAAGCCACCAATCACGTGCAAGAAGCCTGGTGAATACACGATGAAGTAAATGATTGGATATTTGGTTTCTAAGTTCATAATAAGGACATAATTTATAGGTTTTGTTGTGGCAGTTAAGCTGGAGGAAGTTATTTTAGTAAATCTTGATATTCTTTGGTTGTAGCTCTGAGAAGCAGACGACATAGAACTGAATTGGGATTCTGTTAGCACTGCGATTAATATTTTGCAAAATAAAAAGGATGGTATGAGTGGTACTTGACTAGGGATCTAACTACTGATAGTTTGATCCACTAGCTAGAAAATTTTATGTTTCTAAATCTAAAATATTTATGTCTGCTGCAAATTTATTTAAAGATACATCAGATATATCATGTATAATTGTCAAGCCTTTCATCGGTAATTAAAATATCATTTTGTTTTCATTATGCTAAGAGAGTCAGATGATGGTCTTATAACTTGATGTAGATAAAACTATTGTCGTATATGGCTTTTATGCAGCTCTCTCTCTCTCTTCTGAGCTCTTTCTTTTTTGTTGATCGATTTCTAAATAAATTGCATGGTTGTGAAGCATGGAAATATGTAATTGTTCTAATTTATGAAGGTATCCGGTGTGGAAAGTAGGTTTCGTCGTAAGGAGGAATGCCAAGGTTGGCATGGCTTGAGGTTCCACCGCAAGGAGGAAGGCCAAGGTGGGGAAGGCTGCCATGGCTGAGGATTGGGTCATGGCTCAAATTGTTGAAGCAGATTGCAAAAGATCATGGCCTCATTCCCAAGTTTGAAGTACCAATTTTTCGAGTTTTTTTTTTTGAGTTTCTAGAATTTATTATGTAATGCATGGATATTTAATTAAAAATGTGAAGGGAAAAGGATGAAAAGGAATGAAATTTGTTTAATTAGGATAAAAATGGTTCACCATTTTTCCCTAAATTGTACCATTTGTAAATGATTATTCAATTAAGTGTAAAATTTTTAATCAAAGAACCATGGCCAAATTTAAACATGTAGTATTGCTAAATAATTGTAGACATGTGCATCAATCCTGTAAATCATTTTATCTTAATTGAAATGCTTAACAAGATACATTAAATGTGAAGTTTGGAGACATAAATATCAAAATGAAACCATGCAGATGAGATGATTGGAGACATAAATATCAAAATGAAACCATGCTATATGATGCTTATCATCACAATCTTAGAATAATCATAAGACCATCAACCAAAATGAATTCATGAAATTAAATTAAATCCGACTGAAAATATAGATGTAATCTATATTACAAAAGAGGGATGTTATCAAGAGAAATTGGATAAAATAAGTTGGACAAGAGAAATTGGATAAGAGATGAGATTTTGAGGGATAAGAGAAGATGTGTGGAATTTTGCGCATACAATCCCGGGTTTTGCATTTTTGCCCATGGACCCACACACATCCACACACCCACACATTTTCGTGCCATAAAGCGCCTGCTAAATTTTTTTAAGCTAATTTTTTGTTCCGCGCCATTGGCGCCCCTGCCAAATTTGTTGTTCCACCCCGAAGGAACCTGCGTCGAATTTGTTGTTTCATGTTGAATGTGCCTGTGCCGAATTTGTTATTCCACGTCGAAGGCACCCGTGCCGCTAAATATTTTTGCGCTAATTCGTTTTTTCGCGCAATTTTGGCAGTATAAATAATTTTTTGAGGAACAAAAATTTCGCGGTGGAAATTCTTAAATGAACCGTGCCCGCGGGCACGGGTTATGACTAGTATATATATATATACACACATATATATTGGATTATAGAATTGATAACAAGGTTTAAAACTGAAATACGAAAGATACCGATTTGAAAATAGGTACGAGATAGTAAAATAATTTTACGACCAAAAAGGTTTCAAAGTCAATAAAAGAATTTTAATTCAACCGAAAACAAGAAATTTTAATTATGTAGTATAGGGGTTTTCAAAGAAGTTGAGCTGAGCGAAGAAACTGAATAAGGAATTTCGAAAATACTTTTAGAGGAGGCAAAATAGGCAAAGAGAAAGATTCGAAGGATCTACTATGATCGTCAGGAAACGATCTCGTGAATCGGGAGAAAGGAAAAATGATCGTGTGATGGTTACACATAGGATATGATGCAGGGAAGCTACGATGGGACCCTACGATTAATAACACAAAAGTGTATTAATCAGAGTGACGCTAAAAGTCAGGGGTCCTACTTATCGGGTCGTCTAAAGATTAGGATAACTCTGCTCTAAGACTTCCTAATAAGCTAGACTATAATCAGAATCTAAGGAGAAGGTCCCTAAGAAAATCAAGGTTACGTTCTGCTGGGCCCGAAGTCGATGGACCCGAGCGAACGACTAAACTAAAAGAAGGACTCTAGAAATCTAATTTGGTCAGAACTAGGGAGGGAGAGGCTACTAAGGTATCTTAAGACGGGTGCAGCTAAATCTTAACCAAGGTGTCGGACTATCCAACCTGGGACATCTACCTAAGTCTTCCTACTATCTAAGACTGGGAAAACCTAATTTAGACATGTACATGGATATTAAATGAATGCGGTACTTTTATTGTTCCAAACTTTTGCAAGACCTGCATGGGCCACCACTAAACCCTGTCACGCCCCGCTTCCCAAAATGGACGGAGGCGAAGCGTGACAAGGCCCGCTTAGGCCAGAGCTGAGAAGCGCTGACCCAATAAGCGTCTGTAGAGGTACCATTTTAAAAGTTTCAGGTTCTTGCATTAATATAGTTCGAAACAACAGAAAGTACAGAAAGGGAGTTGCATTCATTAAATTAGAGATATAATATCCAACAAGTACAAAGTCTAAAAAGAAGCCTAAGCGTGGCAACAAACTATCTAAAAGCAAACTAAAAGTAGTGACCTCTGAAAGTGACGACTAAAAAGACCTCAAGGTCTGGTCCTCGTCAGGCACGTGCTCTGGGTCGACGTCCTCGGCTCCTCGTACTCCAGTAAGTCTGCCTCGTCCACGAACTCTGGCTGAACACCTGACGTACATCACCCAAGAAAAAGGAACTGTACGTCAGGTAAAGTCTAAAAGAAGGGTTAGACTTTACTGCAAGTGCATCGAACTTTAAACAACGGTTTACTGGTTGATTAGCATGCTGTGGTTCTTTTTGACAACAGTTTACTGGTTGATTAGCATACTGTGGTTATAACAGAGTAACACGACAGGAAGTAACGCAGCAGGAAAGTAAAACGGGACAGGTAGTAGTTGTAGCGTGTGCTACCAACTACGGGACTAACCTACTGGTGTCAAGACAAGACAGTACGTGACGGGACAAGACAGGACAAACAGGACGGGACAAGACAAGACAAGTGTGACACGAAGGGTTCACGCCTTACGGTTTGAGGGGGATCAGACCCTCTTGCCGTGCGCACGCTCAACCCTACCCCAACCCAGGAACTCAGGACAAGAAGTACAGGGATCACTTCCGCTAGGGAAGCATCCGAAACGCCCGCAGGCTTTTTGTGTAACAGGGATCACTTCCGCAAGGAAAGCATCCGAAACGCCCAAAGGCTTTTTGTATAACAGGGACCGCAAGGAAAGCATCTGAAACGCCCGAAGGCTTTTTGTGTAACAGGGATCACTTCCGCAAGGAAAGCATCCGAAACGCCCGAAGGCTTTTTGAGTAACAGGGATCACTTCCGCAAGGAAAGCATCCGAAACGCCCGAAGGCTTTTTGTGTAACAGGGATCACTTCCGCAAGGAAAGCATCAGAAACGCCCGAATGCTTTTTGTATAACAGGGATCACTTCCGCTAGGGAAGCATCCAAAACGCCCTGGGCTTTTTGTATAACAGGGATCACTTCCGCTAGGGAAGCATCCGAAACGCCCGTAGGCTTTTTGGTAACATGGATCACTTCCGCAGAGGAAAGCATCCGAAACGCCCGTAGGCTTTTTGAGTAACAGGACACGACATGACAAGTATAGGGAGTTGTTATTCTAGGGTGTCCACACACACGCACACACATGATAGCCCTACAGTATCAAAAGTTGTTGTTGTTAGGCTCAGACTTCGTCGTCAAGTCTGAGCCGTCAGGAGTCGTCCCGGACGCTATCATTTCACGTCCGGTTCTATTTGGTCATAGTTAATAATTCTAACCAACTAGGGCCTAAGCACGGCCAAAAGTGCAAGTGTGTACACTTGCCTGCGGTGGCGAGTGTGTCGTCCGTCCGGGGCGTCTCGTCCAGTCGTCGCGTCTACGGTAGTCCGTCTGAAACAGTCACGGCGACGGTGTCAAGTCACGGTTTTCAATAAGTCCTATTTAGGGTTTGTTTCTAGATTGTCGGAACTACCCTATTCGTCAAATGTCACATTTTGGTGTTTTGTTCAGTCTAGATCGACGTCTACCCTATGTGCACAGAAAATAGTCCGTTCGTCGATCTTTCCTACGGTGGCAACGTTTTAAAGATGCAGAAATTAACTTTAGTTTATGTTGACGAATTTTTGATTAGGTTTTACGTTTTGCTACGGGTGGGTTCTTACTACACATTAGAGGACTAACCTTTTGACGTCGTTCAAAAAGCGGATGTCGGGTCTGAATGGCGAAGCGTCGGCGTCGTCTGAAACTCCTCGGCCGCGGGTAGAGGAGGTCGTGGAGAGAGGCGCGTTATGACTCTATGAACAGCGTCTCAAGTTATGGCAGCCTTATGTGCGTAAAGAAATTGTATATATATATTGAGGAGATCAGCATTGTCCATCTTCTGGATACGCAGCTGCTACTCTTGAAGATTTTTCAAGTTGGTGCCCACAATATTGCCTGATTGAAATATATGGTGAAGACTCGAATTGCAGAGTGTCAGCACCTGTACTTGATCAAGTTCTACCAACAGGTATCCCCAGTTGTTGGGGCATTCCCCAAAGCCCCTTTCAGTTGACATAACAATAACATCCAAGAGAGAGGGAACGGGTCCAATTGAGAAATTGCCCAGTAACTTCCCGAAGAAATGGAACGTTCAGAGCAATGGAGTGCCAATTCGAATTTCTCTGACGCCATGGCAATGCACAACAGTCAGCTGCTTGAGCACAGAATAAGGACAGGTGACTCGGATCCGCCTCGACAGTACACTCTCTGAACTCCAAAGACTAGAGTAGCGGTTCTTATGTGGGTTCTTCCCTTCGTCGTTGCTAGCCCGGGGGTGACCAAGGCCTAGACAGCGTTGGACGGCGGCAGGGGACGGCGGCTTCGGGTGTCAGAGATCATCGACGAGATCTCGATGGAATAGGAAGGGGGCGGGAACGCCGGCGAGGGCGGTGCGGTGGCCGAATCGTGGTGGGGCGAGCGAAATCAGGCGACGATCTGAGGATGTACGAGGGCGGCACAGCGGCGAAACGAAGGCGGCGGCGGCGGTGATTGGGGATGAAGGAGGCGGCGGCGCTGATGTCGCGGAGGGCGGCGCAGCGGTGCCTCACCGTGGACAGAGGCGCGGCGGTCGAGAGTGGGAATCGGGGCGATCGGGGTCACCGGCGTCGGATCGCGGGGCGCCGAGCTTGCGATCGTGGGTCACGGCGGTCGGCGCTCGAGGCTGAGATCGCGGAGGAGGAGAGGGGAGACGCGGCTGCAGACGGCGGCCGAGCGCGAGGGAAGGCCGCGAGGGCGAAGTGGCCGGCGGCGGGGCTTGGCCGTTGCCTGAGAGAGAGGAGAGAGAGAGAACTGAGAGAGAGGGAGATGCGAGAGAGGGCGGCTGCGGGATGAGGAAATTAGAATAGGGTTAGGGTTTTTGTTTTTTAGGGTTAAAGGTAGGGTTTAATATTTTATATTAATAAGGGTTTGCTAAGAAGACCTATATTACGGGTTAAATGGGAGTGGGGTATAGGGATGGAGGGCGTACGGGTTGGGGTAAGTCTAGGGGAGATTAGCGGAACAGATTAGGGAAGATTTTAAAACGATTAAAATGAAGGATTTAGCCAGATTTGGCTATCAGATTTTGAAATTTGAATCTGACAGGGCAAATCAATGGTCGAGATTTCTCCGAGCGATATCTTTCAATCCGGACGTCAGAAAAATAATCCGAAAATACCGGGGCGATCGTGGAGGCGAGACGCACAGATCCACGGAGCCCGATCGTGCGTAACGTCCACCAAAAGTTTACGTAAAATTGGGAACGGCGTTTTGAGTCAAATGACTAAAAACGCCCCTATCGTTCAAAGTCGTTTTGCGAGAAAACGAGCCGTGAAAGACGTTCCCAAAAATTACTATAAAATACAACACCCCGAAACGATTGCAATGGCATATCACCTCGCATATGCCAGAGCTCAGAAACAACCAAATAAAATATGTGCACGATAAAACACGTGCGCGCAGAAAATTACAAACGGTCGGAAAGCGGTCGTTACAAAGTGGAGAAAAAATACAATAAAAATTCTCGATATCAAAATGAACCTGGAATATCGACATTAACAGCAAATCTTTAAACAAAATTCAGCTTCCTTTAAAAAAAGACTTTGGCTAGGTTGCAAGGTATGGGTACTAATATCCGATAACATGTGTCCCAAAAAATATTGGATATTTGATACTAAATTATTCAAAAAATATCAAAATACCAGTGTAATGATGATCGGGGTTGGAAATTTTTTCAGTGCCAATCATCGAAGGACTATGTGGCTATCAATAGGGTATATACATTCCCCAGGCTAAGTTCAAAATATCCTTAAATCCCAAATGCAAGGTCCACACATGATATAATTTAAAGGGTTTAGGCTCGGAGCTTACAGTGGTTTGGAGAGTACCTCGCATGGGGCAGTGATCACTGGTCCGAGCGTGCATATAATCCATAAAAGTGTGGTAGAAGTCGAACCCAAGCGGCATTGCATCTGATTCTGTCAAGAGTGGCAGCAATTCGTACCGCTCCAGATCTCTTGTTACTCCAACTTTTACGTTGTCCCACGCTCTTCAGCTCCATCAAGCAACAGCTTCCAATGCAAGAATTAAATGCATCAGTGGTGACCCGATCTAGAGGACGCCCTCCAATCTTCTCATTGGAAAACCGAACACAGTTGAAATCTCCTCCCATAATCCAAGGCAGCTTGTTAAGAGTATTAGATTCCTTACAAAGATAAAGCACATGTTAAAGGACATAGTTCAATGTATGAACATCAATTCCAATATATCATTTTTGCTATAACTCAAGGAGATTATGCAACAATTTCATCTTCTAAATAACAAAATCTCCCACCTCTTGAATGCTTCTATATTGTGATGTAAGCACCAAAAGGGGATGGTATTATGACTCCAGAACATCTTTGCACCATGGTCATGCAATTTCTGAAAGGAATAACAAACCACTTGAATAGAAGATATAGTTATCAATGTTATAGACCTTAACGATATGTACAAACGGCCAGTACTATTCTATTCAACTATTTTACCCAAAAGTAAAACTTCCAGTTTGAAAATTATCTTCACAACCATAAGTCCAGTCTCAAATTCTGAAAGAACTGACGGTATGGAAGCCAAAATTTGGTCCTCTGATTGGGATAAAAATGTGCCAGTTAGGTCATTCTCGCCAATATCACACATGTAAAACCCTTTACTAAAGAAATCTGCCAGAGGTACATATTTCTTGAATTTGTTGCTTGCAATAGAGTGAAAAAAATTTCGTATTGTATGGTACAGCTCAATCTAAATACCTAATGGTATACAAAATTGTATGGTACATCTCAATCTAAATAACAAATGTATACGGAAACTGACCATACCTTTAGCCAGCAACTGAAAAACTCGTGGTTTGAATCGAATTAATTGGGCAACCTGAATCTCGAAGGAGAATGGTCTGATAGATGGGGCTTTTACTGGAAGTATCATAAACCCAGCTGCGGCAAAGTTGCAACCGTTCAGAAATCGCGGCGCCATAATAGAATCCAAATATGACTATGTACTTACAAATATTTTTAAAATAAAAAAATCAAAATAATGGCATGCCCAGAAACACTGCAAAGTTTGAGAGTTATTTGGAACCATGTACAAATGAATTGAAGAGCAATCAACCATCATTAAGCAGCAGAGCGTACATCACAAAGCATAATTTCATTATAGTTGCAACTATCACATTCATGAAATGAGAATTTGACCATCATTAACAAAAGCCTCTTTAGCTTCATTCAATTTTTGATTGATTACACAGAGATCAATCACTCACTTAGGAAGAGATATGGAGAGATAGAGAGAGCTTGGGAACTTACAAAGATGCAAGCCGGGTTATGTTTGCAACAGACAGTGGAAATGCAACTGAGAGACTATTAGTGTTGAGTCTCCTGTCATAGTCCATAAAAACAAATAGGTTACAAATTTGGAAATAAAAGCAAATGAATATAAATCTTGTGGCAGTCTTTACTTACAAATATTCACGGCTTCTCCTATCATAGTCCATAAAAACATATAGGTTACAAATTTGGAAATAAAAGCAAATGAATATAAATCTTGTGGCAGTCTTTACTTAAAAATATTCACGGATTCTCAAATGTCCAACAGAAGTTGGAATCTCACCACTGAGATAGTTGTAAGAGAGATCAAATGTTTTGACCTTTGAAAGCTTCCCAATTTCAGGTATGAGTGACCTGATATTATATGCAGTAGCCTTAAAAAAGATCCCATTTTTTCACAGCTAGCTAAATGAAGAATATAATAGTCATAGAATAACAAAATGAATATATAATGTTAATTAGGAGCTTACACAATCTCAAGGTTTGTCAAGTTCCATACGCTAGGAGACAATGTACCGGACAGATTTTGGCTTGCAGTTGCCCTGCATCAACACACCATTAAACAAAAAAATGGTTTTAAGAAAAACTTAATGTTATATGTTTACTTCAATCTCTGTGAAAGTGAGACTTACAGGTCAATGTCCAAGTTTTCTGTAGAGCAAGTGACCATAGCCTAACTGCAAGGATCAACAGAGTCATGATCCCAACTTTCAAGCACACCAAGCGGGTGTGACAATCATTCAAAAAACAAATCATTAGCCTTCTGCCTAGGTTGCTGCATTTACATATAGAAATGCATCAATACAACCGCTTTATCATAACCACCACATGAAGAAGACAAAAATCATAGCGTTAAACAGCCCCAAAAGCAATCTAACTTACGTTCACCCTAGTAATAATAGGCTTTTACCTAACAACTTTCTAAACACAAACATAAATGACTAATAGAACATAAAACTGAATTGAATTAAAGTAAATAAAGACCTCAGCTATAAGTTAAAGACAATTTACAAACTAAAATTCACCAAACGATAGCTTATCATCTGCATTGATAACCCAGTAGTTGCATACAAATTATGATGCATATTCTCACGTTATTATTGTAGACATATGGAACAGTGACAATTTCTAATAATAAATAAGGAAACAGTGACAACTCAAATTTCCAATATAACTCAAATTTAAGGGTTTAAGGGTTATTGTAGACATATTCAAACAGTGACAACCGTTTCCATTAATTAAGGCCAAGCTTTAAGGGTAGCAAAATGAAAAAAAATTGGTGTCCTTTAACAAATAAATTCTTGAGAAGTCGAACATAAAAGCCGCCAAATTTATTTTCGTTTCTTCTATAAATTGGGTAATATATAACTCAAATTTCAACAAACGTCATGGGGTGCGAGTTTAAAAAAATGAAATGCACCAAATATTCCTCAATTAACAACATTATATGAAACCCTAATTGACCAAAAAAGAAGAAAGAAGCAACTAAAATACAGTTCCTCCTCCCCCCGAAAAAAAATAAATCAATCAAGAAAATTTCTACTTACCAACTAAAACCCATATCAAAAATCAACAAACCCCGGTTACCAAAACAAAAGGAAATTCGCAAAAAAAAAACTACCTTTGAAATTGTTCCGTACGCCTCTTCGTAGAACTTGCTCGTGCTTGCTACTTCGTCAGAGGTTGTGTGAGGAGGAAGAATCAATTTGAACGGAGATGAGAATTGTGACAGTTGGAAGAAAGAGAAAAAGAGCAGATGCAAGAGAAAGAGTGGTTTGTGGAGCTCAATTAATGCGAGAAGGAGAAAGAGATGACTTGAATCGTCACATCCGCCCAGTATCTCTGTCATCTATTTTCTCAAAAAGGACCCCAAACCGTGAAACCCCACAAACAGTCTTCTCTAATTCTACATGGCTCCACCTTATTTTCACCCACACCAATGAGGCCGGTCCTTTGTTTGTTCCAAGGAGAGAGAGCAGATGGAAGGCCTTTGTTTTTTCTGAGGAAAAGAGAGCAGCTGGAAGGTCCCTTATTTATGTCCTTTGTTTTTTCAAAACACACCCAAAGGTACGAAGACCTAATCCGTAAACCGCTCTCTTTCTACTGGGCCCAGTTCATTTTCGCCCAAATCAAACATGTGGGCTGAGTTTTTGGCTGAAAATTTTTCAAACTTTTTGGGTTTCCCCCAAATATTTTCCTCTCAAAATTCAAATTTTCCCCTCCAAAATTTCACCAAATATAATCTCAACCATTAATTTCCCAAGATTAAATCTCAGCCGTCTTTCTATCAACCCCTTTGTCCTAGTCAGCTTGTCCTAGTCAGCCCTAGGATTCAAAAATCGCTGTCAAATGTAATATAGATATATATATATATATGTATATGTATATGTATATGTATATGTATATGTATGTGTGTGTGTGTGTGCATATGTATATGTGTGTGTGTGTAAATTTTGTGGGGGTGGGGATTCCAACATGGGTCCGCCCCTGCAAATTAGAAATGGTGCATGTGCGTTTAGTTTCATTGATTTGAATAAAGCCTGCCTCAAAGAATCATTCCACTTATATATAATTTATTAAATGATGGATGACTTCCTAGACCATTGGATGCTTAACTTCATGGATGTTTTTTGGCAAGCAATCTGATGAAAAAAAGACTTTGCGTATAACAAGATTAGACACTTATTGCTACAAAATGTTGCCTTTCGAATTAAAAAAAACGAAGGCCCCCCTGCCAGAGGTATAAAGTAAAGATCTTCTGACCCTAAAGAAGTAGTAAGGTTGAAATATACATTGATGATATGTTAGTCAGAACCAAAAATGCTAACAGATATTTTGACAACTTGAAGGAAACATTCAGAATGCTTCAGTGTATGATATGCAATTGAATGCTGAAAAAATTTCTTTAAAGTAACCTTGTAGAAATTTCTAGGTTCATAATTAGGGGGGATCCACAGAAAATGGTACAGTAACATTAGAGATAGAATGAATATGGGTTCTAAAAGGATAATACCAACCAAATGGCAAAGTACCCTACTTTTAGTTGGAAATATCACAAAATAAGAATAACAAGTAAAGATATCACATATAAAGCTGAGACCTCCAACTAGTATGATGGAAAATAGTCACAATGTAAGTGTCTACAAGTAAACAAAAATAGCAATGAACAAGTGAGAGTACTACATGTGTAGAGCGACTGAGAAGTACCGTATCCATGTAAGGAAACATGCTAGGTTTTCCAAACATTTTAGAAAATTGTGGAAGACTTCAACAATGTAAAATTTTCAATTCTAGCACGAAACAAGCAAAGATTATGCTACAAAGACTATTAATTAACACAGAAGATAAAGACCATACCTTTGGATGTGTATACTCAAGCGATACCCATGAATCCATAGTCTCTTCCAGTGAAGACCTTGACTCCATCTTTACCACTATGCTTTAGACAACTCACAACGATGATAATCCCGTCACGATATATGAGCTCTTCTGAAACTAGAACCGGCTCCCAAACCAAACTTTATAAGCGGCTTTGAGAAGAGGAGAAGAAAAAAAAATTTCTTAGGTGTGAGAGATTCTCTCTCGTAGAGGTTTGAATATATTCGCACAAGATATCCAAGATACAAGAAATTTAATCTATAAGATTGTAATCTCTTGGTGTTTATTTCATTGTTGGCACTTATACATTGAATGGGGAGAAGAGGACCCCGTTATATAGTGCTAAGGGTCATCTAAACAAGCATTGTATTCAGAGTTCGAGTTGGATCACAACTATATATATAAATATTCTTTCAAGAAGACGACTTGTTTATTAGGATTTCTAATCCAATTAGAATTCAAGATTTAAGGTCAAATATTATCCTAAAACAAGGTGTGTTTATTAGAGTCAAATTCTAGATTCATATTAGATCCAACATTTGAATCAAATCCTACACAAATTCGTAAACCATAATCTGTTATATCGACCATTAGTTGATTAGCAAACATGTGCTCATTAATTAGTTGTTGACCCGAAGCAACTCACGCATCCGGCGTTAGTTGTGACACATTATATCCTCTTGATGTTTGATCACAACTCTTAGGATCGATCCCATGTATATCTTTGCTTTTTGTGAGAGGTTGTCATCTATGTGAGACTCTAATAGCCTGATCCCTACTATAGCAGCGACATGATCACATCGTGTCCTCCATTTTGAAACAATCATTAACTGGTTGGTCAGAGATTGAAATCTCTTCTAACCAAAACTTGGGCTTGACATTGACAACTACCATGCAGTCTGGTCTATTCGTCAAGACTATGTCGCTAATGTGTCTAAGATATGAAATTAATCAAACCCCACTATACCTTAAAGCCTTGATTCGTACACAATCCATATTTAATGGTAAGATGACACTTATTACTCCTAATAAGTTCTTCCCTCTACCCTGGCCATGAATTTACTATAAACCCTTTGACTTCTTATGACACTAACCTCCCATACTGGAGGAGATGAATCCTATCTAGATGGCCACTCTCTTTATATGCTTCCGACTATATATTGAGTACTGATGCATCGATTACATTAGCTGATATTTGGTAAAAGCTAAATCATAGCCTTTCACAAGCAAAGTCCTTTAGCCATCTTTGCTTGTAAGGACTACTGATATGCTCATATTTTACACTTTATTTCTGCATTTTCCCATGCCAGACCGATTGCTCATATCACGAATTTAATGCTTAAACAACGATTTCACGATGAATTTCACTATTTCTATGTTTCGTTGGATTTTCAGAAAATATGGAGCAATCGAGAGCAATTTGAACTCACTGTTTTTGGAGGAGTCTGCAGAAGACCCCACTCGACCGAGTGAGCTGACCACTCGACCGAGTAGCCCGAAAATTAAAGAACGCTGATTTCGACGATTTCTCTGCAGAATTACCACTCTGCCGAGTGACTTAACTCACTCGGCTGAGTGCACCGATGGCCCAGATTCAGAAATTAGGGTTTGCATCCTTCTAGGGGTATTTTTGTCAGCTTTTTCTGGACTTTTTAAGAGAGTATAAATAGATAGTTTTGAGAGCCACCAAAGAGGAGAGACGTGACAACTAGAGTTCTTAGGAGAAGTTTTGTTTCATTTTGTTTTTGCCAAAGTATTGGAGTGCAAGGATCTTAATTCTCTTCTTATTTGAAGCCTTGAACATTATTAGTTTGTATAAACTCTTGCTATTTCTAATCTTTATAATAAATTTCTATTTAGATCTATCTTTTGTGATGAATTCTATTACACATCTCAATTCTATTGTTCTTATTGTGATGAATTGTGAGTAGTCTCTTTGCTCTAGGGCAAAGGAATGAACCCTATGGATTAAAAGTTTGATATATGAAATCTATTGAAAACCCATGTTGCTAAACTTGTTAAAGGGTTAGATTATGATTGATTTACTGCGGATAGCTAGGAATTTCTATTGGATCTTGAGAGCTCGAGAGGGGATCTTGATCTACGTGAATCCCTAGATATTCGATTTAGATCTATAATCGAGATATCCTAGAATTGGTGCGTGAGAGCGACCAAAGCTAGCATCTTTATTATATTTCTTTAATTATATTCATTTGTACACCGATAAAACGAATACGAACCATCATGATCTAGATTCGAACTCACGTTATGCGAGAGCAAAATTGAGTTGGAGTTGAATTATATTGTCGATCTTAATGCTAGTGGTTTGAACTAGGCTTACGAGAGAGTGAGGCTCTAGTTTCGATTACTGTAGATTTGCGTAGCGTGAGAGCGTGCGTTGGGTCACAACATAGTTGCGAAAATTTCACCCTAAACCAAGAGTAGTGATACTGAAGAATATAATTTCACATCGATGCTTGAGATCTATAGTGGGGATTCCTTAGCCCTAGGCACTTTTAATAATTGAATTTACAAACGTTATTTTATATGCTTTTGAAACCAAACATTCCTCAATCATTATTCCATCTCCTGAATAAAAAATATAATACCAATAGTTCCTCTCCGTGATTTGATACCCGCTCACCACTTAACCATGCGCTTGCGGTAAAACTACATTGTTTTGGGAGTACATCCTGACACGATCAAGTTTTTGGTGCCGTTGGCAGGGAGGCGACAATATTTTATTTTTTACTTAGTTATTCTTTTTCTATTCCTCTATTGTGCTGACACTTTTTGCAGATTCTCTTTCTCTGTGCATGAACATATGATCAAGAGCTACTGACAGAATAATATTATTTGATCCCGAGATCGAGCGCACCGCAAGGAAGCTTAGAGCAGAGAAGAGACATATTCTAGAGGACGATAACATGGCGGTGGAAAATAATCAACCGAGAAACGTCAGACTTACTTCCATCAGAGACAAACTTACTCTGAACAACTCTGCCACTTCATCCATTCTTATGCCAGAGTTTCCATCGGATAAAAACTTCGAGCTAAAGACGGGATTAGTTGTGCTGATGCAACATGATCCTTTCCATGGGAATGCGCATGAGAACCTGCATTACCACATTCAAATGTTCTTGGCAAACTGTGCCACTTTTCAGGTCCCTAGTTTATCAGAGGACACCATCGGCCTGTGGCTCTTTCCTTCACACTTAAAGACAAAGCATTGTATTGGCTGAGGACGTAAGCAAATGGTACTTTCACTACATGGGACGATCTTGCAAGTGCCTTCGTCAACCAATTCTATCCACCATCAAAGACTGTCAGTCTACAGAATTCATTGATGTCATTTAGGTAAGGACCACATGAATCTTTATATGAGGCGTGGGAGCACTTTAAAGATCTTCAACATCAATGCCCCCACTACAGCATCGACGATTGGGAGTTGGTGCATAGCTTCTATAATGGTTTGAAACCGGACACTAAAATGATTATTGATGCCACCGCCAATGGGGCAATACTATCAAAGACTCCTGAAGAGGCCACGACACTACTTGGGGAGATGGCTTCTAATAATCAGATGTGGGCCGATGAGAGAGGCCAATCATCGTCATCCTTTAAGCCAGCTAGCACATATGAGGTGAAAACAGTGACAGACTTAACTGGGAGATTTGATGCTCTATCCAGAGTGGTAGAGAGGATTGAGAAGAAGCTGAATGAGCCATCTAGTGCTCAAGGTACGTCAAATCCGATGGGAGCATGAATGATTGGCAAGACCAAGGCCAAGTCATGTTTGTTGGGGTCGATACGAATGAGGAACCTATGGAGCAGGTTCAATATGTTTCCGATTACAAGCCCAGTGGAGGAAATAATGGATCTTGGGGTGAATCCGGCTTGGAAAGCTCACCCCGGATTTTCATATGTAAACAACAATGGAGCCTTAACCCCTCCTCAATAACAACCACCGCAACAACAACAAGCTCGCCCACCACCTCAAAAGTAGCAATACTAGCCAAGGCCACCACAGCATCAGCCGTTTCAGCAAAGGCAACAAGCAGGGCCTTGTAGGCCCCCGGATACAATCAAAGTTGGAGGCCACTAAACCCACCGCCGACACCGCAGAGATCCGAGCATGAGACAAGGGTTAAGGAGTTCATGGATGAACAAAAGAAGATAAATTCCAAATTATCGGCGGGCCAAGATAGCCTCAACACAATAGTGGCACAGCTGGCGGAGAAAATTACATTGTTGAATAGAGCCCAAAACCAATTGCCGGCTCAACCGGAGGTGAACCCAAGAAGCAACATCGGCCACATCAATGCGGTTGTGGCGATGAATACTAGAGGCAAGAAGGACACTACACCCGTTATGGTTCAAACTCAAAGACCAAAGCATGGCACTCCAGTTGAGATAGATGGGAACAAGGAAGTAGAGAGACCCACGATGGTCATTAATGAAGAAGAAAAATCTGAAGCTGACGAGCCCCAGAAGGAGAGAGTATATGTGCCACTGGTACCATTCCCGCAAAGGTTGGCAAAGGCTAAATTAGAGAAGAAATTCGCTCGATTTTTGGAGTACTTGAGAGGTATAAGCCTAAATATCCTATTCCTAAACGCTATCATCGAGATCCCGACATATGCAAAGTTCCTCAAAGACTTGATTACGGGAAGGAAAAGGACGCAGAAGATTATGCTCGCCGACCAAGGAACATGGTTCGTCAAGGAAGACAAGGTGCCAAAGAAGTTGAAAGACCCCGAAAGCTTTAGAATTCCATGCACACTCGGCAGAGTCCCCCTTCAAAAAGCTTTAATTGATTTGGGTGCGAGTGTGAGTCTCATGCCTCTCACAATGTTCGAGAAGTTAAATACAGGGACCGATCTTAAGCCCACCGACATGAAGATTCAACTCACCGATGGGCATATCACTAGGCCGGTTGGGATGGCTGAAAATGTGCCATTACAAATACCAGGAGGACTTTGCATGCCATGTGATTTCGTAATCATGGACGTGAAGGAAGTGGGGGACACATCGCTTATTCTTGGACACCATTCTTAGCCACCGTTAGAGTTATTGTGGACGTAAGAGGAGGAAAGTTGGCACTCAACGTTGGAAATAGTAAGGTTGAATTCCATCTCCCGTGTGCCATGAAGAATAGATCCTTGCTTGAGGAGAATGATTACATTGACCTACTTGAAGAGGTTTTTGAGGAAGCTACGCCATATGCCATCAACGCCTTGCACATGGATAGTTTCGATTGGGAGCCAAATTCTGAAAAAAGCCCCCAACTTGGAGACACCCCGGACCCTCTCATCGAAGAAGAGGAGAACAACGCTGATGTCGTGAGGATAAGAGAACTCTACAAGCTCTCTTCTAGAAAGCAATAAAAGCACGCGCCATCGGAGAAGACTTCAATACCGAGAAAGAAGATAGAGCCTTCGAAGGCCAAGAACAAAAGTTGTGGAGAGCCACTCCCCACCATCATAAGAAAAGAGACGCCAAATGAGGAGGCCAAACAAGAAGACAAGGAGCATCCAAATCCTACCGGTCTCCTCACCAAATTCGACACGTACATCTCCTATGCACCGAATATCACAAGGTTAACACAAAATCATGAGGGGTCGAGCTCAAGACCTTAAATAAGCGCTTATCGGGAGGCAACCTGAAATTTCTATATTAGTTTTAGTTGATTTTTAGTTTTCATTTTGTTTTAGACTTTTATTGATTTAATAGATTAAGAGTTAGGAAAAGAACTAACATTGGACAATGTTTTTAATTGTAGGAAGAAGACACGAGGATACCATTCTAATGAAGAGTACCTATGGTGATGGAGAGCCGAGCTATGGACATGCTTAAACGAGAAAAGAAGGAGAAAAATGAAGACTGAAGGAGAAACAAAAGATGGAGAAAAAAAGAGAACATGAAGCTTAAAAATAGGCTCACTTGGCCGAGTGAAATTTTCACTCGACCGAGTGAAGAGTTCACTCGACCGAGTGACACACTGGTCAGGAAAGTACTAAAGGACACATTCTGTAACTTAATGTCACTCGACCGAGTGACTATGTCACTCGACCGAGGGAATCTCTGTAGCAGAGAGCCAAATTTGAATGCTCTGTAAGGCCTCACCACTCGACCGAGTCATTAGTTCACTCGACCCATTGATAATTTCACTCGATCGAGTGGGAGACTGTAGCAGAACACTCAAAAACTCACACTCTGTCACGTCTTCTCACTCGACCGAGTGACTCTTCTCACTCGACCGAGTGACTTAACTCACTCGGCCGAGTCACTCGACACAACTGCTATGCCAAAAATTCAATATCTCAGCCGCATCGGGCTACTCGACCGAGTGACCAATGCCACTCGACCGAGTGACTTAGGCAGCACAACCCCATATTTAAATCAATTCGCATTCAACCAAGGCTTCACCCCCAAATCAAAGCAGCCCACCCCCTTTCCTCCTCGCACCCAAGTCCACTCGCCCGAGGTCCCCTCTCACTCGTCCACGTCAACAGCTCTGGCCACCACTGGCCGACCACCCAATCAACCGAGTCTAGCTATCCACTCTCCATCGAGCCCCATCTCATCCCCTTTCTTCTCCTTTCCATCTTGTGAGCCCTAATTCCACCCATCATCCTAATCAACCCTATTAATCTCAGTTTTATCTCGATCAACCCCAATTATTTTGAATTCTTAACGCTAATCATCTATTTTTGTGCAACAAGAAAGCTTGGGGGAGATCATTCGTGAAGATTACAGAGACGAAGCTTGGGGAGCCACCTTACGCTCAGCTATTTGCTTGGGAGTCACATCGATTGCTCGGTGCACTCGTTCCTTATCATTTTCGAGCATTGTACTTGCATTTCACGTAGTGTGTGTCAGATTCATGGCATTCTTCGATGCATCCACGCATCCGTTCTCGTGGTAGGAAGCCCACTGCCAAGAGGAAGAAAACTGGCAACCCGGTCCTTCTTCATCTGGGACAGTGCCTCCCCCAACATGTAGCGACCCTATCCCAGCACTGCCAGAACTTCCTGCACCTCCTGCACAGCCACCCATCGAGACATATGGGATCACCTTCAGAGATGGTGCACACCGTGCCAAATTTGATAGGCTCTCCAGCCGTCAGATCATCCTCACTAGGTTCACTCACATTCAGACACTTGAGCGCCTAGGGGTATTCCGGGGGCTGCACCAGTTGTACGATAACATCGGTTGAGGTGATTTCTTATCCGTGTCGGCGAGCACTTACATTTGCTTGACACTCAAGGTCTTGAGTTATATTCGTAGGACTCCTAATGGCTATTCTTTTCTGTTGGGGGATATGCCCTCGGATCATTTGTATTTGATGCAAATAAAAATTTAAGCCTAGATAGGGACTAATTTGCATATGATGCAAAAAGAGATTAAATGTGTCTTAAATTGTTTAAGACTATATTTAGTAAATAAATGCAAGGAAAATTTCACGGGTAAGACGGGAATGTCCCGGTCTAAACCCAGGTTCGAACGGCGTCCATATCAGACGCCAAATGCCCAACTTATGTCCAAAACAACCCAATATGTTGGGTTAAACCCAACAGTGAAAACGGGCCCGCTATGTGGGCTCGTGCCCGCAGGCGTAGGCGGGCGTCCCGCCCATTAGGCAGGCGGGCACCCGCACCCACACCCGCTAAGCGGGTGCGGGTGCCCGCACCCGCTGGCAGCGGGCAGGCCCCCGCCTGCCGCTGCGGGCACAGCACGTGCCTCTGTGAGGCGCGTGCAGTGCACGTGCCTTGAGGCACGTGCGCGGCACGCAGCTGGTGCACGCGGTGGGCCCCACTGAACCCTAGGGTTCTGTGTGAATTTTTGACGGCTGCTTGTATTTGTGAAATACAATGTTTGGGCTGATCTTTGGACGATCAATTGGAGGGTCAAACGGACTCAGATTGACGAGCCGTTTTTCATATGCGTCCATCATTGAACGCCCTTTGTATTGATAGGTTGTATCAATCATGAAGTTCAATGTTTAGTGAGTTAAAATTCACGAAAGTTTGCCCTTTGTGAAAGGTAAACTAACTTGATTTAATTAACTCCAACTTTAGTCCCACATCGGATTTTGAGTAAAGGGGAGCAGTTAGCCGCCAATATAAATAGGGGTCTGCTCCCCTACTCAAAAGGTCGTCCCAAGCTCTAGATCTGAGCGGCTCTCGTAAATGTTGGAGCACGCTTTGATCGAGGCTTAAATTAATATTTCTCTATCTCCCTATATTTCTGCCTTACTATTGACGGCTCTAGCAAAGCCGCAAATGAGTTCGGATTTGGATCCGAAATCTTGGCGAAGGTTTCACTCGCGTGAAACTTTCTTCCGCGCGTGGTTGGCTCGATGACACGGGGATTGATCGCATCGGGATGCGGAGCGGTTCGAGGAGCGGTTTGAGGAGCGGTTCGAGGATCGGCTCGGCGTGAGATGGGGAGCGGCTCGAAAGACGGTGCAGAACATCTCGCCTGCCCCAGGGTTGAGATTCCGGGTATGTGTTTTATAAGCATTAGTTTAATTTAATCGCAGTAGGTTAGATCCTTCTTGGGATTGTCAGATCCATCCCGAGTCGGCATAGATCTTGGCTAAGGGTCTTGTACCTAAGGGCTAAGTTAAATTGTTTAACTGCATGTTAATTAGATTAACATAATGTCAATTTTCCCCTGCATACTTTTTATGTCTATGTTCAGTCCGACTTAGGACGGTAATAGAGTTTTTGTGCCCTAAGGGTTCCAAAAAACCCTTCAGTGATATCAGAGCCTAGGTTTACGTAACGATCTAGCACTGCGATTTTATTAAATAGTGAAATGCTTTTTAAAATACTTTTAAAATGTTTTAAAGTTAAGAGATAATTTTAAAATATTTTAGGATGCCGTATAAAATATTTTTTTGGATGTTTAAAAATTTTATATGATAAATTTTAAGCATGAAATTTTTTAAAAGGATGTTTAAATATTTTATGTGATAAAAATTTAAGCATGCAATTTTTTTAAATGATGTTTTAAATTTATATGATTATTTTAAAACTGATTTTAAGACTTTAAAACTTTATGCGATAAGTTTAAAATATTATTAGATGTTTTAAAATTTTATGTGATAAATTTTTAAGCATGGAATTTTTTTTTAAAAAATGATGTTTTAAATTTATGAGATTTTTTAAAATTGATTTTAAAAGTTTAAAAATTTTATGCGATAAATATTTTAGTAGCATGCAAATTTGGTGATCTTTTAAAACATGTTATTATTTTTATGAGATAAAATAAAATGTTTTAAAAATCATAATTTTAAATTTAAATATTAAATTTAAGTATGCATGCTAAACTTGTTTATTTGATAAACATTAGTCTATTTAATTGTTAAATAGTTGTACACTTTTATTTTATGCGATAAAATTAGTGTAACTTTATGTTAATGGTATGACATCTTGTCCCTTATTTGATAACACAAGACAACCCTTTAGGTTAGCCATTAAGAAATCATTAAAATTTATTAATTGAATTTTAATGACATGCTATGTTTTAATAAAACTTTTAAGAATCCTTTAAGATCTAATTCCTGATTAGGGTAGTCCCTTTAATGAATTTTTAATTCTAATTGTTATAATTAATTCTCATTAAAGGACTTCGCTTTTAGTGATGTTAATAAATTTATTAAAATCCTAATAACGATTAGGATAGCACGTGAACCTTATAGTTGATAAGGATGAAATAAAAGTTATTAAACAAATCCTAAAATTTTGAATTTAAGGATTCAACTAGTTGATCGGATTAATTAGTTGGTAATAAAAGCCTTTTAGTCTATGGCACGCATAAAAATGACAAGCTTCATTCAATGGACCATGATCCAGTCAATGTGCTTGGCTAAGTTTGCTGGTTCACCCTTTAAGGGATAGTGATCCTGGCTTAATCAATTCCCTGGCTGTGTTCCGTTGGACCGCAATGACGCGAATCATGATTATATGACATCCTGGACTATATCTAAGTCAAATACGTTAATAATCTTCTTCAAGATTAGCCGTAGCCCTCCTTGTTTTAGGGGTTGGCAACTATAGGACCTATGTTCTAGTTATTGAGCTACACTCAAGCTGTGACATGGCAGCCTTGTAGAAACCAACTCCTTAAATACATAAGATGAAATCTTGACTTGACCCAAACCGTCGTGTCGTGAATACACCGAGCGTCGGTGTAAGTTAAGTAAATGATGTAGTCCGGGAAGATGTAGTCTAAATATCTGACCCAAACCAATGTGTCGTGAATACACCGAGCGCCGGGGCAAGTCAGGCTAGACACGAAAACAAGGGTCTGACTAGAGTAGACATTGTGATTTGGATGAGCACACTCATGATCACAAATGGCTAGGGGTAAAAACCGAATAAGAGGGTCATATCTGATATGATCGATGAAGAGTCATCTTCTGATTACAGAGTCTAGCAACTTGTTGAGCTACACTCAAGGTTGTTAGGCTCAGGGTGATTGGACCTCTTACCCATTAATTTAATTCAATTAAATCGTTCATTGTTTAGACTTTAAATGATCGTAAAAATAGTGGGAGGATATAGATAGATAAAAGCCATTCTACCTATATTTAATATTTAACATATGCTAAACTAGGGAATACTATGTTTACCGAAGGAATCAAAATATAATATTTTAATAAAATAAGTTAACTGTTCAAATAGGTTGATTAATTGAATATCAAGTTAAATTCTAATTGATAGAATTAAACTATATTCTCGTTGACATTAAAATGGCCTTCTAAAGAACAGACTTAAGAAATATGATTTCATTAAGTTCTGGGTCCAACAAATAAATTCATGCTACATATCACTCGCCTCTATATGGGCCAGCTAGAACATATAGGATATTCGAAGTATGTTACTCCCTACAACTTGTCGAGCTACACTCAAGGTTGTATGGACAAACAATTTTGATCCGCAAAGTTTGAGAATTCGATCAAACTATTTGAGTCGAATACGAGTGCATAATCGGTGCAAGGCTATGTATCCCAACCGGATCTTGAGACAAGCAACTTGTTGAGCTACACTCAAGGTTGCAAAGCTCAAGCGTTTGGATACATAAGATGCTTGCATAGCTATTCATTTATGTTGGGCTATTTAATATCTGAATAAGATTTAGAAGAGGAAGAAGGCACTCCGGAAAGTCAATAGAGAAAGTTAGTTATATTTATCATTAGTAAAGGCATATGTAGGAGGAAATGTAAATGTGACATATTTTGATGTCACGATTTCAGAATAATTGTTATACAAAAGACGTCTAACACATTTTGACGAATGTCGTCACCTTGCTTCTGAAGCAATGTTTTGTGTTAGTAATTTGTAATAACTATAATATATTAAATGTTAATATATAAATACACAAGATAGTAGCAAACTTATATGGCAAAATAGACTAGGCCGTATCGAGAGACTAAGCTTCACAAGTCACATAAGAAGGGGTCTGACCTCTTGTATTATGAAGTCTACGGACACTTGTGAATCTTATCCTATTGGATATAATGGCCAAAACCCATCTGTAAGACAGTGGGAGAATGAGTAGTCGAACCCAGTCTCGTACATACTGATGTACCCGAGTCTAGATTAACCAAATAAGTTATTCTTATATTTTATTAAGACACATGTTCTTGATGAAACACAAGTCTGATAAAATAAAGAACGAAATGACGAAAGTATTTAAATTGATTCGATTAGATCGAATGGTCAAATACTTAGATACATAAAATCTTGCGTAATTAAAAGAAAATGTGATTTTCTCTCAGGTCAAGTCTGTTAACACATCGGTGTGTTAAAAGATATGAATCACACTTAGTTAGACTTGGTGCGATCCATAGCCAGTGACTCTGAGTTAAGTCATCCTTCTGGGTTAAGTCCCAAATAGTAATGCCTAGGGGTTGATAATATTCTATGAGGACATTATCAATAAGATATTCATTAAATCAATCGTAAGGAAGTTGTATAATTACTCGAATCTCGTGAGACGAATTGTTGAGTTAGACATCATAACTGATGATGACTTAGTCAACTTCTGGGATGAAAATTCGGAGTAGTAACTCCGATTTATAACTTGATGCAATCAGAACAGGTCTGTGTGCGTAAATAAATTTTGGAATTTAGTTTACGTGCCCAAGAAAAATGTTTCCTCACTTTCTGTAAGTAAATCTTTAAGTTGAAAGATTGGTACAGAAAGGAAAATAGTGAAGTGCCATCATGTTGGTCGAGAACGGTTTTCATCCTAATTCCTATAAAACAGATTAGAATGAAACTGTTTTTTCATCAGCAGATGTGTACAGATCTACTCGGACCAAGCTCGATGTAAACGCTCATGTTGACCATGAAAATTTGAGCATTCACTAATAAGTTCATTTTTCTAAATATGATTTAGATGAACCAACTTATAAGAATTAGCCAAAAAGTTTTCAAGGTCAGTGGGAGCGTATAAATTACATGCAAGGCATCAAAGGGATGGAACATATAGTTTGACAAAGTAATCAAAAAGTTTGATACTTTATGAGAAATAGATATGAGCCACTTGAAATAACCAGTAACTAATTATTATCGTAAGGTACGATGATCTAGATAAGATCCAAGGAAATAAACCATTATGGATTCCGACAGACCAAATGAATTATTTGAATGAGATTCAATTGGTTGGTCTAACATGAACATAGAAACCCCTTAAGTCTATAGTGTAGACGGTTTTAGCAGATCCACTCATGAAGGCTCTACCACATGAAGTCGGTAAAACTTATGTGTAAAAACGGTATAAGATACCGAGATAAATGTGCCAGAGTGCAAGTGGGAGATGTTGAGAGATGATACCCTCGAGGCAATCTTTCTCTATGTGTGAATAGCACAAACATCTTGTTCGAAATAACAGTAAGCTGTTTGGTAATAATTTATCTAAGTTATTTTATAATGTAGTTAACATTAGACATTAGCTTAGGTAAAGTCCTGAGACTTTATGCAAGGTCAAACATGTACCGAGACGAGTATCTCGATCATGGAGAAATGTTTGACTGTCTGTAGCATAAGTCTAAAAGGGTTCGTGGTCGTAGATGTTTCGAGACAAGGATATCGAAACATCGGATAGACCATTGTGTCTTAGTCTTCACCGTTTAGCGGTGGCGATGATCTTATGATCGTTTGACTTGGCGAAGTTGAAGACGAGACACAGGTGCTCATTAGAGAATGAGTTCACTGAACGATCTACAAGAGTTATCATATGGTTATAATGACCAATCTGTCAATGATAACTCTTAGTGATGATAGGCAAGTTGGTCTTTTGACTTGAGGTCATTTTACGAACCTGTGTGTGAACGGTGCCACTTAGATCACTGACCTAGCTTCGAGGCTAGGCCTGTCGAAAGGTCTTTGATTGGATGTCACTTGAAGCGTACGAGGAGAGTAATGACCAAGAGAGGATTCGTCTCTCCCGGTCAATGGGAGTTAGTGTCGTAGAATTAGTTCGGTCTTTAGTAAAATCTCTGATCAGAGTATGTTGGAAGAAGTCCAACATTTAGTTGACAAAAGATCGATAGAAACTAACCAGAGTCAAGTTATTGGGGTTGACAGTTTGACCGTACCATAGACTTGATCTACACGACATAGTTTAGACGAAGAGACTATAACTGCGGAAGTCATCACGGAAACAGTCAGGGTGACAATACTCATGTCAATGAGTCAACCACATAATGATGATTCCTGAAGCAGGGACGGCAACCACTGCTCGTGGTCACTGCCGTATAGGGCTTCAAGCCCAACCTGTTGTAAGGGTCAGGCTGTAGGGTCTCACACAGAGTGCGACCTTCGTCTAGAAATAGGTAGAAATTAGTTAGGGAGAATAATTTACATTTGATGCAAGAGATAAAATATTGCAAAAGATGTTTGCAATGATCTCCTGCATTCGGGATAAATGATCCTAAGTGCAAGTGGGAGATGTTGGGGGATATGCCCTCAAATCATTTGTATTTGATGCAAATAAAAATTTAAGCCTAGATAGGGACTAATTTGCATATGATGCAAAAAGAGATTAAATGTGTCTTAAATTATTTAAGACTATATTTAATAAATAAACGCAACAAAAAGTTCACGGGTAAGACGGGAATGTCCCGGTCTATATCCAGGTTCGAACGGCGTCCAAATCGGACGCCAAATGCCCAACTTATGTCCAAAACAGCCCAATATGTTGGGTTAAACCCAACAGTGAAAAAGGGCCTGCTAGTCGGGCCCGTGCCCGTAAAGGGCTTGTAGCCCACAGGCGCGGGCGGGCGTCCCGCCCGTTAAGCGGACGGGCACCCGCATCCACTGAGCGGGTGTGGGCGCCCGCACCCGCTGGCAGCGGGCGGGCCCCCGCCCGCCCGCTATGAGCGCAGCACGCGCCTCTGTGAGGCGCGTGCGCTGCACGCAGCTGGCGTACGTGGTGGGCCCCACTGAACCCTAGGGTTCCATGTGAATTTTTGACGGCTGCTTGTATTTGTGAAATACAATGTTTGGTCTGATCTTTGGACAATTAATTGGAGGGTCAAACGGATTCAGATTGACGAGCCGTTTTTTCCTATGTGTTCACCGTTGAACGCCCTTCGTATTGGTTGTATCAATCATGAATTTCAACGGTTAGTGAGTTAAAATTCACGGAAGTTTGCCCTTTGTGAAAGGCAAACTAACTTGATTTAATTAACTCCAACTTTAGTCGCACATCGGATTTTAAGTAAAGGGGAGTAGTCAGCCGCCAATATAAATAGGGGTCTGCTCCCCTCCTCAAAAGGCCGTCCCAAGCTCTAGATCTTAGCGGCTCTCATAAATGTTGGAGCACGCTCAGATCTAGGCTTAAATTAATATTTCTCTATCTCCCTATATTTCTGCATTACTCTGAGGGCTCTAGCAAAGCCGCAAAGGAGTTCGGATTCGGATCCGAAATCTTGGCGAATGTTTCACTCGCATGAAACTTTCTTCCGCGTGTGGTTGGCTCGACAACACAGGGATTGATCGCCTCGGGATGCGGAGCGATTCTAGGAGCGGTTTAAGGATCGGCTCGGCGTGAGACGGGGATCGGCTCGGAAGACGGTGCAGAACATCTCGCCTGCCCCATGGTTGAGATTCCGGGTATGTGTTTTATAAGCATTAGTTTAATTTAATCGTAGTAGGTTAGATCCTTCTTGGGATGGTCAGATCCATCCCGAGTCGGCATAGATCTTGGCTAAGGGTCTTGTACCTTAGGGCTAAGTTAAATTGTTTAACTGCATGTTAATTAGATTAACATAATGTCAATTTTTCCGCTGCATACTTTTTAAGTCTATGTTCCGTCCGACTTAGGACGGTAATAGAGTTTTTGTGCCCTAAGGGTTCCAGAAAACCCTTCATTTTCGACTCATGGAACGGGAGTGCGAGATCTCGCACGACATGGTCCGTGCATACTTTCACTAGCCCCTTGTCCTAGACCCCGATAGAGCTTATGGTCCTTCACATCACATCCATTTCACCTTTTCTGTCGATGCATTTTGGGAGATGATCACTAGCACACCACACTTCAACCCTAGCAATGCGAAGGCCTCTTCCATAGTCCTCCCCTTCTTGTGTTTTGCACAGCGCCTCTAGGCGACCACCATCTTAGCCAGTCCAGAGGTAGGGACTATGTCCACACTCGAGCTGTACATGCTTTGGGCAATGACACGAGAGAGAGGCTATGAGGCAGGTGGGGACGTCTTAGTCCCAGCCATATCCATTGATATTACCAGTTGGTATTTCGACCGCATATATTCCATGCTCGCATCTACCAAGGCGATTTATTATGGCGGTCTGATCACACTCCTGGCTCCTATTTTTGACATTCAGCTTCCTGCTGACCTGCACCGTGCTACGTGCCCCACTTCCTTATCTGAATATGTTTTGGCCTGCATGCACATAATCCGTCCTCACTAATAGCACCATTGAGTCTGGCTACATGGTCCTTTTTCCACAGATTATATCGTGCTTCTGAACTCCATTTGGACCCACGTATGACCAGCATGTGCGGAGTGGAGATTCTCCATGGACCTTCTCATCCCACCTATATATGTGCTAGAGCCCGATGACGAGCAGCAGGAGCACCCCGTCGAGCCTCACCACCCTGTGATCCCCATTGTCTAGCCTACCTCTGATCCACTCCCTGGACCCATCATTTCTGTCTTCACTTCTGCTCCTACTGAGAGTTCCACATCTGCACCCATCACTGATAGTACCTTGGTTGTATCTGACCCTGCCCTTACCATTCCGGAGAGTGTTGAGCCCGTTACACATATCATTTCTTAGAGTGTTGCTCCATTCATTTCTGAGAGTGCTGATCCTTCTTCCTCCGCGACCGTAAAGACCCTCACCTCATCTGATGTTCCGACTTCTGGGGTGACCTTATCCTCAGTTTTCACGCCCACCCCACCAATCGATATTCCAGTCTCTACCATCGCCATTTTCTCTGAGAGTGTCATGGTATCTGTCACCACATCTGTTACCACGACCTCTGCACCATCCTCCACTTCTGCTGGTATTTCGATCACCACCTCTGTTGCACCAATTTTTGAGAGCATTCCTGTGTCTCAGCCTCACCTAGAGGCTGGGCGTTCTGCTGTGAGCTCCGCTCTGCACACACACTATAGCATCCCCATTAGTTTTTGGAGGCCGTGGGAGTCCAGCTCGTACACGTGCATGTCCCTCTACCTCCACTCCCTCCACTCCTGACGACAGAGACTTGCACCTGCGCACAGTCAAGTCGGTAGTGTCTGGACTTAGAGTCGATTTTCGAGCTCTCACACAGGCCGTTGCTGCCCAGCAGACCCATATAGTTCTTATCCCTGGTAATCAGCATATGCTAAACCAGATCCTACAGTGTCTGAAGCAGCAGCAGCCAGCCCCTCTGCCACCACCATCCCAACCACAGGGAAGTGATGGCGATGCACCGGAGTAAGCACTTCACCTGATGCCAGTTATACTTTTGTTCCTCTCTCGCCCTATCATTTTGAGTGCTCATCTGTCTTCACCTTTTGCAGGGCACCATAGATTTCAGCTTGGGGAGAGTATTTATTTTTGACCACCATTGCATCCATCCATCATTTGGCATGATTGCCTTGCATATATTCACTGCATATACCATCATACTTGTCACGCCCCGCTTTCCAAAACTACAGAGGCGAAGCGTGACTAAGGTCCGCTTGGGCCGGAGCTGTGAAGCTCGGACCCAATAAGCGTCAGTAGGGGTACCATCTTAAAATTTCAGGTTCTTGCATTAATAAGATTCGGAACAATAGAAAGTACAGAAAGAAAGTGGCATTCATTAATATAGAGAGATAATTCCAGTGAGTACAAAGTCTAAGAAGAGAAGCCTAAGCATGGCAACAAACTATCGAAAGAGCAAACTAAAAGTAGTAACCTCTTAAAAGCGGCGACTGAAAATTCCTCAAGGTCTGGTCCTCGTCAAGCACGTACTCTGGGTCAACATCATCGGCTCTACGAAGTCCAGTGAATCTGCCTCGTCCACGAACTCTGGCTGAGCACCTGATGTACAGCACCCAAGAGAAAGGAACTGTACGTCAGGTAAAGTCTACAAGAAGGGTTAGACTATACTACAAGTGCACCGAACTTTAAACAACGGTTTACTGGTTGATTAGCATGCTGAGGTTCTATTACACAACAGTTTACTGGTTGATTAGCATGCTGAGGTTCTAACAGAGTAACACAAAAGGAAGTAACGCAGCAGGAAAGTAAAACGGGATAGGTAGTAGTCGTAGCGTGTGCTACCAACTACGGGACTATCCTAAAGATGACAGGACAAGATGGAACTAGACAAGACAAGACGGACACGACACGACACGTGAGACACGAAGGGTTCACGCCTTACGGGTTGAGGGGGATCAGACCCTCTCCCCGTGCGCACGCTCAACCCTACCCCAAACCCCAGAACTCAGGACAAGAAGTACAGAGATCACTTCCGCTAGGGAAGCACCTGAAACACCCGCAGGCTTTTTGTATCACGGAGATCACTTCCGTTCGGGAAGCATCTGAAACGCCCGAAGGCTTTTTGTATCACGGTGATCACTTCCGCTCGGGAAGCATCTGAAACGCCCGAAGGCTTTTTGTATCACGGAGATCACTTCCGCTCGGGAAGCATCTGAAACGCCCGAAGGCTTTTTGTATCACGGAGATCACTTCCGCTCGGGAAGCATCTGAAATGCCTGAAGGCTTTTTGTATCACGGAGATCACTTCCGCTCAGGAAGCATCTGAAACACCCGAAGGCTTTTCGTGTAACAGGGACAAGACACGACCAGTGTACGGGAGAGTTATTCTAGGGTGTCCACACTCACACACACATAAGATAATCCTACCGTGTCACAAGTTGTTGTTCGTCGGACTTAGACTTCATCGTCAAGTCTAAGTCGTCAGGGTGACCCGGACGCTATCATTTCACGTCCGGATCTATTTGTTCACAGTTTTCAGTTCTAACCAACTAAGGCCTAAGCACGGCCGAAAGTGCAAGTGGGATACACTTGTCTGCGGTGGCGAGTGTGTCGTCTCCCCGGAGCGTCTCGTCCAAGCGTCTCGTCTGCGGTAGTCCGTCTGAAATAGATCACGGCGACGGTGTCAAGTCGGGTTTTCAATAAGTCCTATTTAGGGTTTGTTTCTAGATTGTCGGAACTACCCTATTCGTCAAAGTCACATTTTTGGTGTTTTGTTCAACCTAGATCGACTACTATCCTATGTGCACATAAAATTGTCCGATTGTCGATCTTTCTATGGTGAGCAGCGTTTTACAAGTACTGAAAGTAAATTTAGTTATAGTTGTCCAATTTTAGTTTAGGGTTTGATTAGCTACGGTGTGGGTTTTGCTACTCGTTAGGGAAACCAACCTCGTGATGCCGTCCAACAAGCGGAAGTCGGGTCTGAACGGCGAAACATCGGCGTCGTCTGGAACTCCTCGACCGCGGGTAGCGCAGCGAGTTACCTCTAGACAGTGGGGTGGTGTCGTGAAATCAGTGAGCTAATCAGCGATCTCCTTCCCGTTGCGGGTAGCGCAACGGATCTTCACGACGGCGATGATGTCAGGTAAAAACATGTGTACACGGCGACACACGTGTATTCCGAGGGTCCAAGGGGCTGTCGGTAGATGAGGTAGGACCAGAGGAAGATGCTCTGCCTGGTAGATGGCCAACGGCGTGAGCGTACGGTGGTGGGTGGCCGTGAGAAGCCGGAGAGGACAGATTCACGCAACGTTCGTTGTCGCGTGTCCCAGAGGAATTCTAGCGACTAACAGCGAAAACGGGAAGTTGCAGAAGGTTAAGGACTTCAAGACGAAGCCAACGGCAGTGGATTTGTCACCGTGGGTGGTCGGAGGTGGCCGTGCGCGGGCGGCGAAGTTCAGCTTCTAGATCTGTGAAAAACAGCCGATACGGCGTGTTTCGACGAGGATTCCGGGAGCTACAGGTGGGCTATGAGTATGAGGAAAATTGCAGTTGGTAGGGGCCTTCGATAAGAATCCAACGGCAGTAGGTTGGTCGTCGTAGGTGGCCGGATGGCCGGTGGGTGCGAGTTTTCCCGGCGGTGGTGCAGATCTGTAAAACTGTCGTTACGTCGAGTTCGACAGACGTTTCTAGGAGGGAGAGATGAGGAAAGAGGGTAAGGGGAGTTGGAGATGCTTGGGGGGTCAAAGGAGAGTTCGATGGTGGTGGAGATCGTCGGAGGGGGTGGCCGGAGGCGGGCGTGAGCCGTCGTTGAAGTTCAGCCTCCAGATCTGTGAAAACTGCCGATACGGCGTGTTCCAACGAAGATTCCGGGAGCTACAGGTGGGCTATGAGCATGAGGGAAGTTGCAGAGCGGAGAGGGGTCAAAGGGGAACAAAGTGGGTGTGGTGTTCGTCGGAGGTGGCCGGCCGGAGGTGTTTTCCGGCGGGGCACAGATCTTGGCAATAGCAGTTTTTAGAGAGTTTTAATGGGGTTTTTGAGAGCTTTTGGGAGTTGGAGATGGAGGAGGATGAGGAGGAGAAGGTGGTGGCCGGTGGTGGGGGCTTGGGGGCTGCCGCGGTGGCTAGAGGAGGAAGCAAGGCGGCTAGGAGATGGGTTCATGCGTGAGGGAGTTGTATTTTGGCTAGTTTGTGTTTAAGAAGATGAGTTTTTGCTATTTGCCTTTTAAAGAGGTTTTTAATGAGATGATGACTAGGAGAGAGAGAGAGTGAGGGGTGTACAAAGTGGGGAAAGGTTGGGTGAGGGTAGTGGCAGAAATATTTCCCATGATACGTATGAGATTTGATTAGGATTTGATTAGATTTGAATTTCAAATTGATTAGATGCTAATCAACGGTTGCAAATTGATTAGGGGATATCTTCCACTACGGGCATCAGAAAAATAATCCGAAAATACCGAGACGATCGTGGAGACGAGAAGTACGGGGTTACGGGGTCCGATCGCGTGCTAGACCTATCAAAATTTATTGTAAAATCGGGAACCGCGTATTGGAGCCAAAAGACCAAAACGCCCTTCCATTCAAAGCTGTTTTGCGAGAAGACGAGCCGTGAGATGACGTTCCCAAGAATTAGGATAAAATTCTACACTTCCATACGGTCACAATGGCATATCACATCGTATATAACAAAACCAAGAAAGAGCCAAATTAAATACGTGCACGAAAAAGTACGTGCACGTAGAAAATACGAACGATCGGAAAGCGGCCGTTACAATACTTTTCTTTTATTATTTTTCCTTATTTTTCATTTTGCATCATACTCGCATCCACCCACCCCTATCTTCTATGCCCTTGTGCCACACTTTGCACATTGAGGACAATGTATTGTTTAGCTTGGGGGAGTGAGTGCACTCACACACTTTTATTTTCTTTATTTTCATCTTTATTTTCCTTTATTTTCCACTTATTTTCACACACTTTTTCATTTTTTTCCATGCATCATATTTTCCTTACTTTTGGAGTGCTTGCATGTGTATAGTTAGATTTTATTTTATCCTTTCTTCTTTTACTTTCTTTGCTAGAAATGAATTCGATGTGTGAATATAGCTTGAATTTCACTTTACCTGTGCACATATCTTTTTCCATGCTATTGTCTTTATTTCTGATATCATTTACGATATACTTGTTGTGTACTTAAGAAAAAGAACTTCCAATGTGAAGTTATTTGTCCATGAATGAATTTTAACGTTGACCTGTCTAAGAATTACTTTATTGTATACCTTTTGTAGAAAACACACCAAGATTCACGCATTGACTGTATTATATTTGGAGTGCTGTTTTCTTATATCTATATCACTTCTTATTGCATGAATTGTGGATTAAATCTTCAGGTTGAATGAACTGATTGTCATTTGATATGAATAGACTACTTTGCTTTTAGAAATCAAATTGAGTAGATGACATTACCCTGCTGAAGTAGTTATGCACATATAAAAAGTGAACTGAGTGATATGATATATTCTTTCTCCACATATCTTGAAAAACATTTCGATACATATTATCATTGGAGATTTTCCCCTAGAGTGACTCTTATTTGTGCATCTTTCACATACTACCCAAAAGAAAAAAAAGCTCCATGATCCCAAAACCTCAAAAGAAAAAAGAAAAAATATGTATGCATCTTTCTTTGGGATCTTATTTGTGTATAAAAAAAGGACAAAAAACCAAAAAAGCGAAAAAAAAGAAGAAAAGGAGAACCTCATTGTATATACACGATCCATCCCTTTCTTTTCTTTCATTACTTTTCTTTTATGGAGCTACAATACTTTGGGAAAAACTATGTTCTATATCCGATGCTACCACGCTTATAGTTAAGCTTCGGGGAGAAAATCCAATGATGTGAGAGAGTGTGATTACTTATATGTATATGACTACCTAAGCTAGGTAATTTCTAACACTTAGGGAGATGACTTAAGTATAATGACATCTATGAGTTGAAAAATTGACAATAAATTCTTAAGACCACATCTTTCTATTCTTATATGTATGAATTGCGTGATATCACTTATACTCAAAGTAGTGTTGAGTATTGGACTTCTCTCTACTTGGTGTTAATGATGAGTAAACATAAATACTTGTGACTAATCCCCTATTTTGAAGTTAATCCATTGCCTAAGCTAATTATGAAGATCTACTTGCAATGGATGACACTCAAAGATCATTGAAAGCAAATGAAATGGATTGGATGATCGTAGATGGTGATTGAAGCTCCTAGAAGACTTCAAGCTCATGCATTGGATAGAAGAGAGAATTATTCGCCAATGTAAATTTCGTTTATCTCTTCTACGATGTAGCTTAGAAGTAGAACATTGTTGGAGCACACACACATCTTTATTTCAGTCTTAGGACATCATTAGATCAATCGTCCTTAGGGTTTTGGGCCGACTCTCCTCTCTTTTATATTTGCTTTGGCCGCATGAAACCTCTATTAATATGGGGGTTTATATAAGAGACAAGGAGAAAAAATTGGCTGAAAGGGAATCCCATAATTATAAGAGTTTGAGATTTAAATGCAACTTTGAATAGGATTGAAGTAAGCATATGGAAGATCTCGTTCAATCACAATAGGATTGGGAGTTTGAATTGGATTTGAATAGGATCTTATTTAATCACAAGCTGATTTGCATGAGATTTGAATTGCAAGGCAATTGGTAATAGGATTTGCAATGGGATTTGGTTCAATCACTTTTGATATGAATGGGATCCCTCCTTATCTCTCCACCTTTACCAAGTCTTCATATGTGTAGAAATTTTCTCCATCGCTTTGACTAAGTCACCAACTGAATATTTACGTGCTTGCGACTCCTGAAACACTTAGCACACACATCAGAATGTTCACACACGTTTATTATCATCAAACACGAAGTCATCATATCCAACTACGTGTTGTATCCAACATAAGATGCACACAATTGTCCCAAGATGTCCTAAGAGTCCATACCATGATTCTCACAAAATTTCACGACTTTTTGATTCAATTTAACAATTAAACGAAACGTGGAAACATGCAATAGTATTAAGAAATAAGCACAGAAAAGATTTCAATTGAGCAAATGAGTCTAATTAAGCTTAAAATATTTTTCTAAGGCTAGTCGATATTTTTCAAGATTTTGAAATAATTAATATGCATTTTTATTAATTTAATGGCCAAAAAATAATTTTTATATCAAGAATTAATTTTCACGATATATAATCAAAGATTTATTGAGGGCAAACTATAAGTCAGAATTTCTCCAACAAGAGGTCAAATTGACCGTCTTGTTTAGTACTATAACATATATTTTTCTCGTACGTCAGTGTACGAGAAAATTTTAAGATATAAATTTTAAAGTGAAATTACTTTAATTGGGTTTTAACTTTGAAAAATTATCAAGAGAGATGTACGTGCCTGTTTAGGACGAAATTAGCACCAACGCGCCTGTTTCGTCGACCTGGATTTTCTGGCTCTTCCCATATAATTTTCTGACACATACACAATATACTATGAAAATATTACGATCAACCCTTAATAATATACGTATTTATATATGTATATACATATAAAAGTAAGTTACTGTGCATTCCCAGCGTATTATCACGTTAACTGTGTGCACGTTATGGTTTGCAGAGCTTATCGCGATCGACGATGGTGGCGGCGAGGTCGGTCAGCCGGCGGCGGGGACCAGGCGACGGAGACGGTGTCGGTCGATGGCGACGCAGCAATGGGTGGTGGCGGCGGGAGGCGATGTCGTGAGGAGGAGCGATAATAGCCTGTGGGGATGTTGGCGGGCTCTGCTGCGGCTTACTAGGTGGCGGTGACCATCTTCGACGAAGGTGTCAAGCAGAGGAATGCCGTGTGTGGCGGCAACACGGTGGAGGGGATGCCGCAGTGAGGTGGAGTTGTCGGAGTGAGAGAGAGAGCGTGCGCGTGAGCGAGCATGGGAGGGTGGGTTTCTGAGTATGAACGGGGAGAGGGAGAGAAGATTAAGTGTTTATTTATACTTAAATCATATTATTATACAATACTTAGTAATAAATGTTATTAGGTAGGTTTTTTGACTAAGCTAAGAAAGCTTAGTCAAATCTTCACATGGTCTGCTAAACTGAAACCAGTGGTTGGTGATGGTAATTAAGGTAAGGTAATTAAGTTATTGTAAAGTGTTATGAATCATTATCTGGGGGAGGAACCCCCAGCTCTTTGTTTATTACATTAGAGGAGCATACATAGATAAGATATAATAGATACTGTCTTATCTATAAGATAAGCTGTGATCCTAACCAACTCGGTATTATCCATTCACAACACTCCCCCTTATCCAGCCGTAGGTATGGACTCTGCTCATGAATACTTCAGGATTCTGAGTGTTGTAGGAGTCTCACATGGGGTGGATACTTCAGGATCCTGAGTTGGTGAGGTTTGCCTCATTAAAACCTTTAGCTATGGAAAACCCTATGGGAAAAACCGTAGTTAAGGAAAAAGAGTACAAACACTCTATAACTCCCCCTGATCTGTACAAGTTCTCAGATTTTCAGATCTCTTAGGCGCCTCATCCTAATTTTCTGTACAAACTTACTAAAGTTAGCAGTAGGAAGGGCTTTAGTGAATAAGTCTGCCAGGTTGTCACATGATTGTACTTTTCTGTCGTCAATTACACCATCTCTCTGTAGCTCATGTGTCCAGAAGAATTTGGGGGAAATATGCTTCGTTCTGTCGCCTTTGATGTAGCCACCTCATAGCTGAGCTATGTAAGCATCGTTGTCCTCGAACATGGTAGTAGGTTCAAGGTCCCCAGACTTCAATCCAATCATCACCAGGATGTGATTTACAACTGACTGTATCCAGAAATATTTTCTTCTTGCTTCATGGATGGAGATGATCTCTGAGTGATTGGATGAGGTTGCCGTCATGGTTTGCTTCACGGATCTCCAGGAAATGGCTGTCCCACCATGGGTAAACACGTACCCTGTCTGTGACTTTCCATTGTGGGGATCAGACCTGTAACCTGCATCAGCATAACCAACACGTGCGGAGGATAATCCATTTTTTAAAAGAGTCCCAAATCTGTAGACCCTTAGAGGTAGGGCAGAAGGTGCTTAACCCCGGTCCAGTGGCACTGTATAGGCGATGCACTGTATCTGGCTAGTAAATTTACTGTAGACGATATATCAGGACACGTGCAATTGGCCAGATATAGAAGTGCTCCAATAGCACTCAGATAAGGGACTTATGGACCAAGTATATCCTCCCCTCTTCCAGCAGCTGGAAGGGGTCTTTATGTGCATCCAGAGATCGTACCACCATAGGTGTACTAAGTGGATGACATTGGTCCATATAAAATCTTTGCAATAATTTCTTCGTATATGTGGTTTGGTTTAATAGGATTTCGTCTTTTAAATGTTCAATTTGTAAGCCATGGCAGAATTTCGTTTTGCCTAGGCCTTTCATTTCGAATTCTTTTGTCAGGCTTACAGATATCTCAGTGATCTCTTCTGGTGATCCAATAAGGTTCAAATCGTCTACGTAAACTGCTATTATGATGAATCCTTTTCCCTTTTCTCTTATAAAGATGCAATGGCAGGCTTCATTATTGGTGAATCCTTATTGTACAAGGAAATCACTCAGTCTGTTATACCACATCCTTTCCGATTGTTTAAGACCATACAATGATCTTTGAAGCTTAACAGAGTAGACGTCCCGAGGTCTATCTTTTAATTTAGCAGGCATTGAAAAGCCATCAGGAAGCTTTATGTATATCTCCTTGTCGAAATTGCCGTATAGATATGCAGTCACAACATCCATTAGCTGCATACCTAAACCTTCCTTTGCTGTTAAGCTTATCAGAAATCGGAAAGTGATCGCATCCATGACCAGGGAGTATGTTTCCTCATAGTCAATACCCGGTCTTTGGGAAAATCCTTGTGCTACAAGCCTTGCTTTGTAGCATGCGATCTCATTATTTTTATTTCTTTTTCTCATGAATACCCATTTATATCCCACAGGTTTGACACCAGTATGTGTCTGGACTATTTGCCCAAAGACTTTGCGTTTCTTAAGCGAGTCCAGCTCAGCTTCAATTGTCTGATTCCACTTTGGCCAATCATTTCTACATTTGCATTTAGCAACGGAATGTGGATCATAATCATCGTCGCTTCCGGCGACATGAATAGCAATATGAAATGCAAAGTCATCGTCGACGACTGTACTCTTTCTATCCAACACCTCCCATGTATGTATAATTTAATGATGTTTCAGTTTCTCCCGGCAGTTCCTCTATAGTGGATTCCAGGAGGGGTGAGGGTATGGACATGAGCTCATTTCTCTATGAGGGTATCGTCCCAATGTCTCCTGATATTTTTCTTTTTCTTGGATTTTTATCCTTGGAGCCTGGTGGTCTGCCTCTTTTCTGTTGAGGTGCAGCAACTTCTGCTGCTGGTGGATTGCATCCATTCTCGAGGATGTCAATCCTAACTGGAGTATTTGCAGCAGGGATGTGTGATTTGACAATCTTCTGGTTGTCAATAAATGAGTCCGGTAATCGGTGGACAGTGTCATATATGTGGAGGATCTTCAGATCTCATCTTCACATTGTTTTGTTACCAGGTTATTGTGGGTCAAACTTTTTGTATCCCACGTTATGATATTCTTCACACCATATTTCTCAGTGTCTGGGCCCATTTTGGGGAAAATTATTTCATCAAATTCATAGTCTTCAATATGTGCCTTGAATGCGTCCCCCGTTTGGGGTTCTAGGTATCTTATATTAGAGAGTGAGTCAAACCCTACATAGATACCTAGGCGCCATTGAGGACCCATTTTTGTCATCTGTGGTGGTGCAATTGGGATGTAAACTACGCAACCGAATATTCTCAAATAAGAAATGTTCGGTGGCACTCCATATGCAAGTTGCATTGGAGAGAGACTCTGACCTCCAGAGGGTCTTATTTTTATTAACGATGCAGCATGCAGAATTGCATGTCCCCATGCATCCACCGGTAACTGGGATTTCATTAACAGTGGGCGTGCAATCCATTGGAGTCTTTTTATAAATGACACTGCCAACCCGTTCTGGATATGAACATGCGGCACTGAATGTTCAATTTCTATTCACGTTGCCTGGTAGTACTCTTGAAATGACCGTGAGGTAAATTCCTTAGCATTATCCAGATGTATTATCTTTATTTGGTTGTCTGAAAAATGCACCCGAAACTTTATTATTTGTGCCAATAGCTTTGGAAAAGCTAAGTTGCTGGTCGATAGTAGACACATATACGAATATTTTGAGGATGCATCAATCAGTACCAAAAAGTACCGAAATGGCCCACTAGGGGGTGGATAGGTCCACATATGTCTCCTTGTATTCTTTTGAGGAAGCTTGGAGATTTGATATCCACTTTTAGTGGTGATAGCCTTGTTATTAATTCATCTTGAAGCAGGGGATGCAAGGGAATTCTCCCTTCTGAAGAATCTTCTGGTTCTGCAGGTTATGCCCATGGGATTATGATAAGATGTGGTGCATCATCACATATCCAGTGTGGCCAAGTCTATCATGCCAGAGTAAAAACTTGGCTGATGTTGAGCACTTCAGATGCTCCGTCAAATTAGTTTCCTCTCTCCGAATCTTTGTATGGTAAAGGCCTGATGAGTGGCTCTCAAAACGTTTAAGTATGGTTTTTACTCCTTTTTCTTGAGACGTTACATACAGTAATTCTTTTTCATTTACATTTGCTATTTCCAAATGGAATCCATTTAAATGGATATCCTTGAAACTTAGTAAGTTTCGGTTGGAATTCATAGAGAATAGTGCATCCTTTATTTTAATTTTTGTTCCATTTGGGAGCAACAAAGTTGCATTTCCAGAACCTTCAATTATTTTCGATGGCCCTGAAATTGTATTTACAGGGCTTTTATATGATATAATGCTATGTAAATAGCATTTATACTGAAGGATCGTATGTGTTGAAGCACTGTCTACTAAGCAGTCATGAGAGCGATCCATCTATAAAGATGAATAAAATATTTGCATTTCAGGAACATAAAATTTTTCATTCAAAATCAAATTACATAATTCAAAAGCTCTCATAACTTGAAATGTTCGTAAAACAAGTTGCTAAGATAAAAATAAAGGCTAATCAAGCTTGTCATCTGTTTCGAAGTCGTCAGCTGAAAACTTGACTGGAGCATTAGATGTCATCAGGTTTGTTTCAGCTTTCTTTTTCATGTTCTCTTTATATAATTCCTGGAGATGCTGCGGAGTTCTGCATACTATAGACCAGTGGTCTTTCATGCCACAGCTATGGCACTGGTCTTCCCATTTCCTCTTGGGTGGGGGTGCTTCATTTTTGTTGTTGTCTTGTCTGTGCCAAGTGAACTTCTGTTTCCCTTCATTTCTTCGCTGCTGGACTTAGCCCCTAGCCCTTTTGTTCTATCCCCCTTTCTGTGGTCTTTCTTTTCTTTTATTGTCTCTCTTCTTTTTTATAAGAAGATGCATTGTGAGCTTCTGGGAGGGGGCTGTGCCAATGGACGCATGTTGTGAGTGGCGAGGAGAAGCTCTCTGTTTTGTTCAGCCATGAGTAAACATGACAACAACTCAGAATACTTGGTGAACTTTCGTTCACGGTATTGCTGCATTAGTATCGCATCTTTCTCATGGAAATATGTGTATGTCTTTTCCAGCATGCGATCTTCTGAGACTTTTTCACCACACAACTTCAGGAGTGAGCTGATGCTAAAGAGAGCTGAGTTGTACTCAGCTATGGACTTAAAGTCCTGCAGTCTCAAGTTCTCCCACTCATATTGTGCCCTTGGTAGTATAACATATTTCTGGTGTTTATATCTATCCTCAAGGGTCGTCCACAGTTCAAGTGGATCTTCGAACGTAAGGTATTCAGCCTTTAGGGTCTTGTCCACATGACGACGAATATAGATAATGGCTTGCGCCTTTTCTATATCGCTTACATTTTCATTTTTAGTCACAACAGAAATGAGTAACTTAGCTCGCAGATGAAACTTTACATCGAGCTACCAGCTCAGATAGTTTCTTCCTGATGCATCCAGCACTTCGAAATCGACACTCGTGATTTTAGCCATTTTATCTAGCAGAGCACAAATTTGCATGAATTAATAATTTAAACAATAAATATTTTCATGCGGATGAAATTTTTAAAGAAGATCTAATTGCGTGGATCGGCCAGTCCCACATAAATAAAAAAATTCCAAAGTCCTATTACAGTCCATATTACACAAATGAAAGCATAAAAAAGAAATTATAACTTTGGAAACCCCGTGGGTTCCATATAAAATCTTCAGCTTCAAGTGTGGCGTCCATCTCCATGGAAAGTATTCGTCGGTCTTGGACATTACATAATTTCCTCACTACAATTTCTCTCAAAAAGGAAAAAGAAAAGTGCAGGAAATAAAATATGGGACTTAAACAGCCGATCCAAAACCGCAATTAGCCATCCATGCAAAAATTTGTGCTCATCAAACATTTTCAGCAGACATTTACATCACAGGAATCACAGGCATTTAAATCCACAGAAGGATAAACAATTTAATTACTTAATAATTATTGGACCACTGGGCAACATCATACACCGTTAGATTAGGTGACTAACGACAGAGCGGTCACATGATCTTCTTAATTATTAAGTGTAATATTGCACAACCAAATACCAGTTTATCCACAGAATAAGCCATTAAAAATGATGCATAGCATATAATTAAGATCCTAAAAGGTATCATATAATGCAAAAGTTGTGCTAGTTGGGATTATTCAAAAAGGTTTGAAAAAAGCCCAAAAATGACATCTTCTTGATGAAAAAGGAAGAAGTTTTCCTTTTTGTTGAGGGGGTAAATCCGTTTACAATGAATTTATATTAAAGTGGGGAATCAAGGGAACGATGATTACAAGTGTGGGGTTGATGATGAGGCTAATCACTATTTGAATACGATTTGTAGATAAGAATCTCAAGGTTGCTCGTCAACCGGAGTAGGTCGCCCTTCGATTGAAGTTGGTCGCCCTAGGTCGCTTCAACCACCGACAGCAGAGGCGAGCTACCTGCAAACAGAACAACTCGTCAGAAAGGCAGGGCTGGCTGCCAGCCCGTAGCCTCTCTGATGCTTAAGTCAGTTGATGACTGCTTGGAGAAAGTCAGACATGCAGGGCGATCTTAGAGGCAGATCGGTGCTTGCGTGGCAAATTAGTGTGGAAGGCGCGAATATGTGGAGGATATTCGACCTTGAATATAAGTAGACATGTTAAGATTTCTTACAAATTAGCCAGCCAACCCCTTTCTTGCTGGAGGAGAGGGGGTATTTATAGGCTGCTGGAGTCGGTTGCTTTAGCTGAGCTGACGGTGTCAGGGTGTCAGGGGTTCGACCGATGACGTCAGGGCCGAACGCGTCAGGCGTGTAGGATCCTGTCAAAACAGAGTTAGGATCGATAAATAAAGTTGAGACTTACGCTTGCGTATGCGGTACGGTAGTCTCGGAACTTTGCCTTCGGATTCGCCACGACGGATCGAGTCTTCTCACGAACGGAGTAAGGCTACTAAATCCACAATCTAAATCTCTACTTTTAGATTTAAGAACTTGGATAAAGAGAGAGGAAGGATTTCGGCAGAGCTTCACTAGAATGAAATGCATGCAAGAATGCCATGCAAAAGTGTAAGGAAATGGCTTACCCTTGGGTCTTATTTATAGCCCCCAAGGTAGTTATTTTAGGAGTAATTGTTCCTTAGGAACAATTTAACTAAGGTGTACCATGATACATGGCACATTATAAGCTTAAGTTGTACCATATGCATGGTACAACATAAGCTTAAGATATTACCCCTTTATTAGCCATATGTCGCATGCACTTATGCATATATAATGCAACTTTCCCATCAATCTAGAGATCCTCTCCGCAAGGGAACATATTCCCTTTGCACACGACTTCGTGTACGCGACGTTCGAGGTCCGTATTCCCTCGTACATCCCCTACAAGGGTGTACTAACGTCTTCCATATCCAACATCTCCCACTCACACTTGAGGGGATTGTAAGAGAACGTCTTTCTCTTAGTTCTTTCATCTATCATACCGAGAAATAGACCGTGCGACCGTCATGCGCGTAGAGTCTGTTGTTGTGCACTTGTTAGAGATACACAACGACCTCGAAGGTGCAAAGTTGAGTAGTTCAACGCATGCTTTACCCTAGATTATTTCTTCACATTTCTTATACTTTATATTCAACAATTGAATCCCATCTGGATTACAATTGGATGGCCAGCTTTGAATCATTTAAAGTCCAAATGTGAATATGAAATCAATCTTCCTCTTCTTGCGAACCTTTTGATCTTGACTTGATTCGCTTTTCTAACGTGCCCCGCCGAGCCGAATTATCATAGCCCATTAGCAACACGCTAAGATAGCGATTATCTCGTCAAATCTAAAGGAACCAATTGGATTCCTTGAGGGTAAGAGTTAAGACCCGTATGGCCTTTGAGTCTCACATAATAGCAAACACTATTGCTGCTAACTCAGTGGTCGAAATGCATACGTGGTATGAACACGTATTACAACATCACTCCTTTCCCAGGGAGAGTATGTCTTAATGATGTTGTACGGATGAAAGATCAGACACCACAGTGTCTATCTTTTGAGTCCCCTTAATACTCATGAAATATTTTCGGACTCTCATCCTGCATAAGACAGATAGGATTTAAAAAATCCTATGAGATCTCTTTCAAATATCCTTGTGATACAGATCTCAGATCTTTTGTAAGCATCCATATGATGCAGATCTTTCATTCGACTATCTTGTTTAAGTCACGACTCTAAATCATTTGTCTAATGATTTTGACTTTAAACTAGTCTCATCTCTATCTTATCCATCTGATAAGATAAGGCGGTTGCTCATGTGAGAGAGCCAACCTTAATCTGTCCGACATACACACAATAAAATAGCTGAGACTTAATCACAAATGTATAAAATCATTTGTAAGAAACTTGTATGCAATATATAAAAGAACTTCTTTCTTTTATTAAACTTTGATCTTCTATAGACATGGGAAATTTTACATGATACAGCTCAGCACCTACGCATTCCCATAGATGATAAGTGTTTGTAGAACACATCTCTGGGGATCGCCTTAGTAAGGGGATCCGCTATCATCTCATGCTTGGATATGTATCCTATGTCTACTTCCTTCCGTTTGTCATAGTCCTTCGCAAACTTGAATCGAATATCAATGTGTTTAGTCTTACAATGAAATTTAGGATCTTTGACATAGGCAATCGAGGCTTGACTATCACTGTATATAGGAACAGTGCTCGAGTCAGAGGCATTCGTCAGCCTGTCTAAGAATTTCCTAAGCCAAACAGCTTCTTGGACTGCCATGCTGAATGCTACGAATTCGGCTTCCATAGTTGATAAGGCGATGCAGGTTTGCTTCTTGCTGCTCCAGGATATTGCACCATTCCCGAGCAAGAAAACAAAGCCTGAGGTAGATCTTCGCTCGTCGAGATCACCTGCCCAATCAGCATCGGTATAGCCTTCGAGACTCAAGGTATTGCCTTGATAGCACAACGCATAGTCTGCAGTCCCTTTGAGGTACCTTAATATCCTCTTCACCGCTTTCTAGTGTGCCTGTCCTGGGTTGGATTGGTAACGGCTTACCATACCAATAGCATAGCAAATGTCCGGTCTGGTACACATCAGGGCGTACATCAGACTCCCGACAGCACTGGAGTATGGAACCTTTTCCGTAGCTTTCTTTTCTTTTGGATCTTTGGGACACATTTCCAAACATAGACCCTCGCCTTTGCTTATTGGAGTATCAATTGGCTTGCAGTCCTGCATATTAAATCGTTCTAAAACTTTCTTTATATATGTCTCTTGAGAGAGAGAAAGAAGTTTCTTGGAACGATTCCTTGAGATCTTAACCCCAAGGATATATGCAGCTTTATCCATGTCTTTCATTTCAAAGACGGATGAAAGCCAATCTTTGATATCCATGATAAGACGCTTATCATTTCCGGCTATAAGTATGTCATCTACATAAAGAGACATAATTACATACTTGTTCTTAATCCTCTTAATGTATACGCAGTTGTCTTCGTCGAGCATGGAGAAACCATACGACAAAACGACTTCTTGAAAGCGCATATACCACTGCCTTGAGGATTGTTTAAGACCATATATGGATTTACGAAGTTTACAAACCTTATGTTTGTTTTCTTCTTGTACGAACCCATTTGGTTGTTCCATGTAGATCTCCTCATCTAGTTCTCCGTTAAGAAAAGCAGTCTTTACATCCATCTGATGTAACTCGAGGTCCAAACAAGCCACCATTGCCAGAATTAAGCGAATGGAGGTAAAACGCACGACATGAGAGAAAGTCTCTTCGTAATCTATTCCTTCCTGTTGCGTGAAACCTTTCGCAACAAGGCGAGCTTTATATTTCTCGATGGAGCCATCAGCCTTATGCTTGATTTTGAGAACCCACTTGTTCCCAATGGCTCTACGTCCCTTAGGTAAATCAACCAAGTCCCAGACTTGGTTTGTTTTCATGGATTGAAGTTCTTCTTCCATTGCCGCTATCCATTTATCTTTAGCAGGGCATGTGACGGCCTGTTTGAAATTTGCAGGTTCGTCATCATCTTGTAGTAATGTCATGAATGTTTGAGGAAATTCATCCTCAAATCTCAGAGGTGTTAGCCTCGTTCGATTACTACGTCTTGCTTGAGTTTGATCACTCCCACTTGGAATGACATCACTCCCACTTGGAATAATATCACTCCCACTCGGAATAGGATTGGTATCGTTCGTATCATCCGTTGGTGAAGTTTGAAACGTATTTTCTTCTTCACCAAGAATTCTCCCACTCGAACGTTCCGATCCTTCTTGATCCCAAGTCTCAAATAACGATAAGTCTTGACTTATCTCACCCTGTCTTGGAAACTCGTTTTCCAAGAAAACAACATCCCTCGATTCGAATTCTATTAGACCCCCATTGTCCTCTTGACCGACGAAAACATATCCTTTGGAGTTTTCAGTGTATCGGATGAAGATACACTTCCTCCCACGTGGCCCAAGTTTGCCATATTTGCGAGAGGATAAATGTGCGTAAGAGGCACAACCCCAAGGTTTTAGAATGCTTAAGTCTGGAGTTCTATTGTTCCACAACTCATAAGGAGAAGAACTTACCGACTTCGAGGGTACACGGTTTAAGATGAATGCTGCCGTCAATAATGCATCACCCCAAAAGGTGATGGACAAATTTGCCTGAGACATCATTCATCGGACCATTTCCATCAATGTCCTATTTCTTCTTTCCGCAACACCGTTTTGTTGCGGAGTATAAGGCATAGTTATTTGATGAACTATGCCTTTTTCATCACAGAGTTCCTTAAAACTCGTTGATTGATATTCTCCACCCCGATCGGTTCGCAAGACCTTTATCTTGTGATCTAGTTGATTTTCCACTAAACTCATATAGTTTTTAAAGCAAGATAAATCTTCATGTTTGTGGGAAATCAAATAAATGTGACCGAAACGGGTGAAGTCATCAATGAAGGTGATGAAATAGGACTTCCCGCGTCTTGTCTTAACATTCATTGGACCGCAAATGTCCGAATGGATAAGCTGTAATGGAACTTCGGCCCTTGTGCCAGTTCCAAACGGCTTGCGACAAGTTTTCCCTACAAGACAATGTTCGCAAGTTGACATTTCAACTTTTGAAACATTAGATAGCAAGCCACTTTTGGCGAGTCTATCCATTCTAGTTGGTCCAATATGACCAAGTCTTGCATGCCAACAAATGATCTCAGATTCATAGTTAGAAGCATTTGTCAAATGGAAACTTTCATTTATAGAAGAAGAATCATCATACATTGTGTTTAAAACAATTAATACATTACAAACATTACCCGACCCAATTAAAGAACTATTACAAACAAGGTCAACCTTTTGTTTATAGAACCTCCATTCATAATCTAAAGACATTAACATGACCACGGATACGATATTCCTTCTAATATCTGGAGCAAAGAGGACGTCGTGCAATAATAAAGTCCGGCCGTTGTCGAGAACTAGCTTGCATGTTCCGACGCCTTTGACTTCAACACGAGTGTTGTTGCCGACGTATATCCACTTTGTTCCTTGAGTTATCTTTCGATACTCTACGAAGAACCTTCTGTCCTTCGCTACGTGGTCTGTGGCCCCTGAATCAATCAACCAAAAATAGTTAGATTCAGCAAGAAACACGGAACTAGGAACAAATATGTAACTAGCCCTACAAGTTACCTTATCACTTCCATCCGTACACGTACAGGCGAAGTGACCATACTTGTTGCACTTAAAGCACTTGATCTTCTTCAGGTTTTTCTTCTTTGAGTGCACATTCTTTTGCCACTTTTTGTTCTTAGTCTTCTTTGAGGTTTCCGGTTCTTGCTTTCGTTTGTTCACAAAGCTTAAGCGTTTATTCTTCCGCTTATTTCCTCCATGTGAGGAACTAGCGGCCATGTGCACTTCTGCACTTGGTTTTGCGGCTTGAATCCGCTCTTCCTCGAGTTCGAGGTGTTTCGATACATCGCTTAAATTTTTAATGCACTCATTATGAGTGAGGTGAATTTTCATGTTATCCCAGCTATCTGGGAGTGAACGAATGACTGCTTGGATCTGTTGTTCGTCAGACAACGTAACACCCGCATCCTTTAATTCAGATATGAGATTCGCCATGTGGCGGAGATGCTTTTTCATAGAGTGATCTCGCTGCATTTTGTACGAATCAAATTGAATATTTAAGGAGCGGAGTTTGGTAACCGAAGTTCCACCAAACTTTATTTCTAGCGCAGACCATATGTCTTTGGCTAGGTCGAATTCCCGAAATAGACGCATTATGTCATTGTCCATTGCGGACAGTAACGTAATACGTGCTATTTTGTTCTTTCGAGTCCAAGTCTCATAAGCTTCCCGGTCCCTCTTGTGTTGGGCCGTATTGCCCAACTCAGGTTCTTCCATTATGTTTTGGAGTGTTTCAAGCACATCTTGCTCCTCCAAAACATATTGGATTTTAATTGACCAAAGTTTATAATTGTCGCCGTTGAGCTTTTCACCTTTGTTAAGCTCTGCGAAAATGTTCTTAGAAGCGGTAGACATATTCGAATCAAAAAACTGCAAAGAAAATGAAAAACACGATCAAAAATCTATGCATAAAGTTTCGATTCTTTAAACACTTGATAAGTTGCTTGGATGCGTTGAAATGTTACTCTAGAATCGAGAAGTTCACTACGTTCCCAACTACCATCTAGAAGTAACTTTGAAAGTATCCCTCTTACTTATCTCAAGTAAAAAGAAATCAGAAATGATACCCGTATGGTACCAGCAGCGGAAAAATATTTTTGAAAAACATATCTTTCAAAATGGAATAGGTGAGAGTTTGCGCAAAGAATTTTAGCGCAACAATTGCCAAGCCACGAGACCTGTTCTACACACCCATGGGTTAGATGACCATGGCCGGATCATGGTAGGACTTGGAATTCTAAATTGCGCTATCCCGATTTAAGGACATGACATAACCTATTTGAAAACATCTTTGTCAAAAATTTGAAATACATTGGCTAATCTCCGTAGAGTAGAGCACAATGTCATAAGTACATTGGCTAATCTCCGTAGAGTAGAGCACAATGACATGGCTAATCTCGCATGAAGTAGAGCACTATGGCTAATCTTCAAGGAGTAGAGCCAAAAAAAATTTAATAAAACAAGAGTAGGCGACTGTCGTTAGCCCCGTATGGGATAATCGGCACATTCGAGTTTGACCAAGGCCTTTTGTCACCCCGTATGGGTCATTCGGCAAGTTCGCGATCGACCAAGACCTTCTGTCGGATTGGTCGACCAAAACGACCAAATTGGTCGACCAATTATTTTGGTCTGCAACTTCTCCCGGCCAGGGCCTCTGTCCTGGCCGAGGCTTGGCCAAGGGCCGGCCAGGGCCTCTGCCCTGGCCGAGGCCGGCCAGGGTCGGCCAGGCCGGCCCCTGGCCTTGGCCGGGGCCGGCCACTGCCGGCCTGGCCTTGGCCGGCCACTGCCGTCCTGGCCTTGGCCGGCCATGGCTTGGCCATGACCGGTCATGGCCAAGGCCATTTTTGCCTTGGCCGGCCATGGCCGGCCTCCCCTTGTGTGGGGTGGCCGCACACCCCCGCCGGTGGGCGTTGCCGCGGTGGTTATTGGCCGTAGCCAACCCCCTCCGCATGGGGAGGGGGGTGCATGGCCTTCATAGCCCATTTGGCCATGGTGCACATGCACTAAAATTCATCTTCCCCGATGGGAATAACCACCACCTTCTTCCTCGATGAAGCACCCGTTCGTCGATGAAGCACCCGTTCGTCGAGAAAATGGTTATTTTCTAATGGCCGTGTGCCAAAAAAGAAAAATAACATACTACGTGAACGGTCGGTTCTTCCCGTCACGGAGAGTTCCTATCATATCCGTAATGATAGGAGACCCTAACGTGAAAAGAACAACCGCTGCGTTCTCTCCGTCACGAAGCGTTCCTACCATATCCGTAATGGTAGGATACCCATTCGTGAAAAAGACAACGACTCGTTCATAGTTTCGACGGGACGGCGGTTTGACCGGGGCGAACCCGCATGGCTCTGATACCAATGTAGGATCCTGTCAAAACAGAGTTAGGATCGATAAATAAAGTTGAGACTTACGTTTGCGTATGTGGCACGGTAGTCTCGGAACTTTGCCTTCGGATTCGCCACGACGGATCGAGTCTTCTCACGAACGGAGTAAGGCTACTAAATCCACAATCTAAATCTCTACTTTTAGATTTAAGAACTTGGATAAAGAGAGAGGAAGGATTTCGGCAGAGCTTCGCTAGAATGAAATGCATGCAAGAATGCCATGCAAAAGTGTAAGGAAATGGCTTACCCTTGGGTCTTATTTATAGCCCCCAAGGTAGTTATTTTAGGAGTAATTGTTCCTTAGGAACAATTTAACTAAGGTGTACCATGATACATGGCACATTATAAGCTTAAGTTGTACCATATGCATGGTACAACATAAGCTTAAGATATTACCCCTTTATTAGCCATATGTCGTATGCACTTATGCATATATAATGCGACTTTCTCATCAATCTAGAGATCCTCTCCGCAAGGGAACATATTCCCTTTGCACACGACTTCGTGTACGCGACGTTCGAGGTCCGTATTCCCTCGTACATCCCCTACAAGGGTGTACTAACGTCTTCCATATCCAACCAGGCGTGCTTTTGTCGGCTGTCCAAGCCGTAAATGTCAGGCGCGCTTTTGTCAGGCTGTCTGGAGGTGAAACGGCCAGGGACGCTTTCGGCAAGCTGTCAGGCGGTGAAGCGGCCAGGTGCGCTTTTGTCAGACTTTGTCTACAGTGAAACTGGCAGTGATGTTAGTGGCAGGTCACCTCCCTCATTGGGTGGACTGCTTTGAGGCGGAGAAGTAGGCGAGCTCCTCTGGGGCGAGCTAGCGTAGAACATGTGCGATCAGCAGGAGGGCTCTTCTCTATGATTCGGATGACGATCTTACCGCTCTGCTTGGGTGAGCTTCTCTGAGACTCAGCGAGCTTCTCGTTAAAGCTAGTTCTCACTAAGGAGATTTGGGGGGGGGGCGTTTACTTGGGCTTTGAACATGTGGGCCTAGATCGACTGGGATGATCTTGAGGTCGTAACAATTGCCCTCGTCATTCGAGTTCGAAACGGGAAGTCCGGATCGGCTCGGATGATGCGCTTCGCTTTCTATTGGATGACAGCTGTATCATTAAATGCGAGGTGACTGCTTTGATGGCATTAAATGAGAACTGACCATTGGATCTATAAAGCCATCATGCTGATTCGGCTGTGGGGGGAGCAATCGAAGCGCTCCACCACGCGGAGCATGACACGAGTCCCGTACTGTTTTAGAGGGCAGTCGAGACGCCAGTTTTGCCCCGGATCTTGCCACGTGGCCTGCACTCAACGGCTGGGATCTCCCGATCACCTCTATAAGATAGAATGAAAGGGTAGCGGTTGAGGGTTTTTGCATTCAAATTTCAAAATGCTTCTCTTGTCATCTTTGCTTTTGAGAGTCCTCGCTGTCGGACATCACTTCGTCGAAGCTCCGTTGATCTTCTTCTTTTCTAGGTATTTTCTTGATCTATCAATGGCTTCTTCTGGTTCTTCAGCTTTTAATTCAAACGCAGAGGGGTACTTTGGAGAGCATGGGAGTGAGAGTGCTGCAGCAGTGGAGGAGACGATGGTGTGGCCGGAGGAGTGGGAGGCACATCCTGCAGTTCCTTCAATGTCGACAGTGCAAGGGGAACCCAAGAAGAAGGAGCTAAGTATATAGAAGATTCATTAAAGTGAAAAATCCTTTTTACTTAGTCCGAAAAACGGAACTAAGTATATGAGCTCGCTCCCACTGACTTTAAGAATTACCTGGTTAAATTATTGCAACAAAATATCTAAATCACATTTAGATTTATGTGCAAAAAATAACCATTTGGTAAGTGCCTCAGATGGAATGCACAAGTGTCAGGTTCGGTTTGACGAATGAGTCAAGTCAAGATCGTTTTAAGGAATCTTGTCATTGACTCGTTCAATCAAAACGTCCTACACTGTACTTATTCCTTTAATCACATTTAGTATTAATTCTTTTAATAACTAAATGCAGATAATCAAGAATTAATCTTGATATGTGTATTATTGTGATCGCACACAATTTATACGCCCCCCTGGAACCTACACTTAACTACTGATTGACTTCTAGCATTTAGTCAGCTCCAAAATCAATATTATCGAAGCTATACACCATTATTCGAAAATATACGCAACCATCACAGAAAAGCCACATCCACAGAATTTAAGCCAATTCAATTTCAATTGCAACAAACGAGACATCTATTCCAAAACAACGGGTTCATGAAAAGAACCTTAATTTGTTTATCAAAAATAAACCTTGAGTGCAAAGCACTCATTCATTGTTTTCGATCCTTAAAGATGATACATTTTATTCAAATAAGATAAATATCATCTCCATCACGATCATCGTCTCCAGAAGTCTTTGAGCGGTCCCAGCAGCAACTGTTGCTTTGATTGCCGACCGATCTCCGTACTCCTCCAATCTCCAGTTCTTATCAGCCACCTGTATACAGTACACAGATGTCTATAAGTGTCTCACACTTTATGAATGGAAATAATTGCATTTAATTGAATTTTAATTTGTACCTGAGGTAGAGGCATCAGTATGCCCCTTCTTTTTCTCTGCAATATAGATCTTGCAGTTCCTCTTCCAGTGGCCAATCTTGTGGCAATGGAAACACTCAGATTTCGACGGGGCCCCTTTGTTCTTCTTCTTCCCATTCTTAGCCTTCGCAGGTTGTGGGACCGGCCTCTTCTTCCCTTTGCCTTTCGGCTGGTCAGAAGTAGCAGAGCCAACAACCAGTGCAGTCGGCTTCTTCTCAATCTCCTCAAATTACCGGAGCATATTGAGGAGACCGGGAAGATCCATCTTAAGGCTGTTCATTATAAAGCCAGTTATAAAGGGTTTGAACTCGGGAGTTAAAGACTTTAGGATAATGTCCGTGGACATCTCATTGTCCAGGACAAATCCTAACTGGGCGGCGTCCTCTACGTACCCGATCATCTTGATAACATGATCTTGTACGGGCCCTGTCGTCATCTTCGTGCCCCAGATGTTGCTAGTAGCTTCGAACTTGGCAGCTCTGGATCGCTTGCCATACAACTCTTGTGCATTAAGAAGTATGCTCTGAACATCCATATGTTCATGCTTCCTTTGCAGTTCGTTGGTCATCGAAGCTAGAGTAAGGCATATTGCCTTCTCTGCATCCCTCTGGTACAACTTGAAGGCTTCTTTCTCTTCGTGGGTCGAATCCTCATCGGGCTTATCCGGATCGTCCTCGAACAATATGTATCCAATCCCAGCTAGGGAAAGGACCAACTTAATGTTCCTAAGCCAGTCTTTGTAGTTGGTTCCATCCAGCACGTTCTTTTCTACCATGTATTTTAGACCTGAGTCCATTCTGCATTTTATAGATACTTTAGTTAGTATATGTTCGTAGTATAGTTTTAATGGTTTTAATAAAACTATATTCTCCCACTAAATTTATTTAAATCCATAATAATAAACAATTTATTATAAAATAACATTTGTGAGAGAGGGATCCTACTACCCTGAGTCTGACAACCTTGAGTATATCTCAACAAGTTGTCCGATTCTGCAGTCGGTAGACGAACTTGTCGTCAATCATATTATCTATGATTCCCTATCGATTTTTACCCCTAGTCATTTGTGATCATGAGTGTGCTCAACCGGATCACAATGGCTAGCCTAGTCGGACCCTTGTTTTCGTGTCTAGCCTGACTTGTCCCTTTGCTCGGTGTATGCACGACGCGCCGGTTTGGGTCAGGTCTTAGACTACATTCTTGGTTAGACTTACGCCGAAGCTCGAGGGATGAGTCAACGGTTTCAGTCAGGTTAAGATGTCAATCAAGAAATCGGTTTCTATAAGATTGACATGTCACGGCTTGAGTGTAGCTCAACAACCGGAACATGTTTCTTACAGTTGCCAACTCCTAAAACAAGGAGGGCTACGATTTATCTTGAACAAGATTATTATCGTATTGACTTAGGTATAGTCGATGGACTTACATAGTCATGAATCGACTCATTGCGGTCCAGCGGACGCGGCCAGGGAATTGACTAAGCCAGGACCACTTGTTACCCAGTCTAGCTAGGTTGGTCCAAAAACTTTAGCCAAGCACATTGACCGACATCATGATCCATTGAAGGAGTTGTCATCAATCTTAAGTTTTCCAAACAACTAAATGGCTTTTAATTAAGAGAACTAGTTAATCCTTATCAACTAGTTGGTCCTAAAAATTCAAAAATTTTCAGATTGGTTGAACATCTTTTATTAAGTCCTTATCAACTATAAGGTTCTTCGTTCAACTTGCTACCCCAATCTAATTAGGATTTTAATAAAACAATTCAACATTGTCTTTTTATGAAAATCATTTAATTGAACGTTTTAATGAAATGATTTACAAAACAAAAGGGACTACCCTAATCTGGTATTAGGTTCGATGTTGTTTTGTTTTATCAAACATAGCATGTCACTATCTTGTTTTAATGGCTAACCTAACAAGGTTTGTGAATACATTATTCAACATGAAATGAAACAGCTAATTTATCCGCATATAATAAAGTTTCATTTTAGTGACATATGAAGTGTATTTGCAAGTTTAACATTATCTACATAATTAAAACATGCAATTCTAAATTTTAACACTTAAAATTAAAGACTAAAAATTTAAAGCCTCCATAATAATTTTATCGCATAAAACTAGGTCGAACAAAATTATCTAATAATTTTTAAAATTAGGCCTTTAAAATTTTAACCTTATTTCTAAAATTAAAATATCACATAATAATTTTAGAAACATCTATGTAATAAAAAGAAATTAATTTATGTTTCATCTCATGAAATAAAACATTTCTATTTCTTACATATTTTAAAATAATTTTTAAACTCTTTTAAAACCTTTAGAAATCTTTTTAGAAGCTTTCAAATAAAGTTTTAAAGATCTCTAACTTTTATGTAACTAAAGAAAAATTCTTAAATTTCGAAAATAAAATTTTTCTATAAAGTTTACATAAACTTTAAACACTCATTTAAAAATTTTAATGTCTCATAAAAATTTTATAAAGTATTTAAAACAAAGGAGACTACTTTTAGATTTATCGCATAAAAATAATTTGTCCCAAAATTAAAATAAATTTCCGTGTTGCAAAATTAATTTTTTGAAACAAAAAAAAATATTTTCAAAACTAATTTAACATAAAGCTAAAAAGTTTTGCACATGAAAGCTAAGCATTTTTTTTAACAATTAAAAAGTCGCTATAGTAGATCTATAGCATAACCGTGGCTCTGATACCACTGTTGGGGTTTTGGCGGACCCCCCAGAGCTCGGATCCGTATCCGTCCTAAGTCGGACGGACCACGGAGGCACAAAAGCGCAGCGGAAAAACCAGAAATCAAATTTCTACACTAGTTAAACTATTTAGCTAGGCTCTGGGGAGCCAGAACCTAGCCCGATCTATGCCGACTTGGAGTGGGTCTGACCACCCCAAGAAGGATCTACACTAAAGCGACTAGTTAAAATTACACTAGAAAACGCTTAACCACATACCCGGAATCTTGGCCCTGGAGCAGGCAAGATGTACCGCACCGTCTTGAGAAGCACCTCGTAGCCGAGCCGCGTTGACCCGATCTCCCTGAGCCGCCTCGCACCCTCGCACCGATCCGCCCGAGCTGCTTTCGCCTCCGAGCCGATCACACGCGGTAGAAAGTTTCACTTGAGAAGAACCCGCGTCTTAGACGTCCAGATCAGATCCAAACCCCCTTTGTAGTCGTGCTAGGACTACTCCAGAGAATAGGAAAATAGAGAGAGAGATTTAGTCGCCGATCGAGCCTGCTCTAAAAAATCTGGAGCTACTCGATCGTTGACTGGTGTGTTTTTCAACGAGGAGAGTGCACCCCTATTTATATAGGGAGTGAGCACTCAACTTCTCGTTGCGGGCAATGTGGGACAATTCCCATGAAGAGAAAAATTTAATTAAGCCATGTGGCTTAATTTCAACCTTAAAGTTAGCCTTTCACAAAGTCAAACTTTAACGAATTAATTCTCCTCGCATACTAAACTTCAGACACCAAACAAGCTATCAATCAGAAGAGCTTGGAATGGTGAACGCGTAGGAACTGACGGCGACGAATTTCAACTTCGTTTGACCCCTCAAACAATTGCTCAAAGTTTAGCAATTTCTCAAAATTCGTAGCCGTCATTAGGGGTTTCAAAAACCCTAATACGACTTAAGTTGCGGGCGCGCCCGCTAGGCTAAGCGGGCGCGCCCGCCCAAGGGAGCAAGGGCGGGCCACCCGCCCGCTGCTGCAGCGGGGGCGGGCCCGCTGTGCAGCGGGCCGCGCCCGCTTGTAGCGGGCGCTGGCCCGCTGCGTGCAGCGGGCGGGCGCCCGCTGCATCAGCGGGCGCCGGCCCGCTGTGCAGCGGGCGCCCGCCCGCTGCACACAGCGGGCCACGCCCGCTCCTGCAGCCGGCCGTGCCCGCTGTGCAACGGGCGTGAGCCCGTTGCAGCCAGCGGGCGTCGCCCGTTTGCCTTTGCACATGGGCCTTTTGGCCCAGTGGGTCTAACCCACTTCCCCTTGAGCTCTTTCTGCGTTTCTGGGCTCGTTTGAGCTCCGATTTGGACGCGGTTTGAACTTGTGTTTAGACCGGGACGATCCCGTCATCCAGGTAACCCTTTCCAATGAGTTTGTTCCTACTAAATTCGTCGTAACTAATTTACAACACGTTTAGTCAAAGTTAGCATCTAATGCAACGTTGTGTCCCTATTGCTATTGCGACTAACTTTCACAACTTATCTTGTGAATATCATCAAATGATATTTCTCTCTATTCTATATTCCTATTACTAAGACACGAACACTCCTCGGTGTGAGACCCTACAGCCTGACCTTACTACAGGTTGGGGCTCGAAACCCCTAGACGACGGTCACCACGAGCAGTAGCTGTCGTCCCTGTTTCAGAGTCATCATAACGTGATCGACCCTTGAGAAAAGTATCATAGGGTTTGCATTGGCTGTGTCAGTGATGAATTCCGTTAGCTAAAATCCCTTCGTCAAGATTGTGTTTATTGTTGGCCTAGGGTATGGTTTTCTGTCAACCCTATTAGACAACATTGGTCAGTATACGGCGGTCTTTATTGTATACACGTTGTACTACTTGCAACGTACCCCGGCCGAGGATTAACATAAAGACCGTACTGAGCCTATAACAGTAACTTCCCTTTAATGGAAGTGACGAATCCCATCTTAGTCACTTACTCACCTTGGGAGCTTCAGGTGCAGCCCAACCTAAGATCTTTCATTAGGACTGGTCCTCGAAGCTAGATCATGGGTCTAAGCTATACCGTCTGCTCACAGGTTTGTACAGATGTCTTCAGGTCTTAAGGATCAACTAACCTATCATCACCCTAGAGTTATTAAAGACAGATCATTAAAGTTAACCATTTAATAACTCTAACTTGGTCGTTCAGTGAACTCATTCTCCAATGAGCACCTGTGTCTCGTCTCCGACTTCACCAAGTCGAATGACTATGAGATCATCATTACCCGAAGGTAAGACGAAGACACAGTGATCTATCCGATGTGTCGATATCCAGTTCTCGACACATCTATGATCACGAACCGTTTAAGACTTATGTTTCTATTCGGTCGCTTACTTACTCATAATCGAGATCTCATCTAGATATGTAAGGACCTAACTATAAGTCTATGGATATTATCTAAGTATATTAATACAAATGATTTTATACTTAGAGTAATACGTACCATATACGGTATGAACAAGACGTATAATCAAGATAAATTTCCTTATGGGCATATATCTTCCTACAGAGTATCTACAACAAATTTTAATGGATTAATACATCTCTTGATCACACAGGGTTGATCCTTTGGAAAAATGATCTGGATCAATTTTTCCTATCTTTGTATAGCTAAAAATTAGCATATAGAATCTATATGTAGGGTCTTAACATTATAATCTATAAGTCAGTCTCAGCTCATTCCACTTTTCTTGAGTCAATATGTCTAGTACACACATGACACCCTGAGTCTCTATATATTCGATTAAATCAAAACAATTTTGATTCAATGTTCTATATAGATGATTTATTTAAGGTGGAAATCCTTTTTACTTAGTCCGAGAGACTGGAACTAAGTATACGAGCTTGCTCCCACTGACTTTGAGAATTGTCTGGTTAAATACTTCAATATTATATCTAAATCATATTTAGATTATATATACAAAGATATAACCATTTGATAAGTGCTTTAGATGGAATGTACTAGTGTCAGGTTGGGTTTGACGAATGAGACAAGTCAAGATCGGTTTAAGGAATCTTGACATTGACTCGCTCAATCAAAACGTCCTACACTGTACCTTTCCCTTAACCAACATTTAATATTAATTCTTTAATAACTAAATGTGGTTTATTAAGAATTAATCTTAATATGCGTATAATTATGATCGCACACAATTTATACGCCCCTGGATCCTATACTTAACTACCGATTGACTATAACATTAAGTCAGCTCAAAAATCAATATTTTCCGAAGCTTCGCATCATCATTCGAGAATTTACGCAACCATCTCAGAAAGCCACAATCACAGAAAATTTAAGCCAATCAAATTTCAACTCAACATCAAACGTAATTCCTGAGACATTCATAAAACAACGGATTTATTAAGATGAACCGTAATTTGTTTATCCAATAAACTTTGAGTATAGAACACTCAATCATTGTTTTCAACTCAAAAGAAATGATACATTTTATTTAACTAAAATTAGTATCATCTCCGTCTTGATCATGTCTCTCGAAGTCGTTGAACAGCCCTAGCAGCAATGATTGCTCAGATTGCCGACCGTCCTCCGTACTTTTCCCAATCTCTGCTTCTCATCAGCCACCTATATACAATACACAGATGTCTTTTAGTATCTCATACTATATGATTCGAAATAATTACGTTTTATTGAATTGAGTTTGTACCTGAGGTGGAGGCATCCGTATGCCCCTTCTTCTTCTCTGCAAGATAGATCTTACAGTTCCTCTTCCAGTGGCCAATCTTGTGGCAATGGAAGCACTCGGATTTCGACGGGGCCCCTTTAGTCTTTTTCTTCCCTTTCTTTGCCTTCGCAGGTTGCGGGACCTGCCTCTTCTTACCCTTGCCTTTCGGCTGGTCGGAAGAAGCAGAGCCGACAACGAGTGCAGTCGGCTTCTTCTCAATCTCCTCAAATTGCCTAAGCATATTGAGGAGACCAAGAAGATCCGTTTTAAGACTGTTCATTATAAAACCAGTGATGAAAGGCTTAAACTCAGGAGTCAAAGACTTTAGGATAATGTCTATGGACATCTCATTATCCAAGACAAATCTTAGCTGGGCGGCGTCCTCTACGTACCCGATCATCTTGATAACATGATCCTGTACGGGCCCTGCCCCCATCTTGGTGCCCCAGAGGTTGCTGGTGGCTTCGAACTTGGCAGCTCGAGATCGCTTGCCGTACAACTCTTATGCATTGAGAAGCATACTCTGAACATCCATATGTTCATGCTTCCTCTGCAACTCGATAGTCATCGAAGCCAGAGTAAGGCATCTAGCCTTCTCTGCATCCCTCTGGTACAATCTGTAGGCTTCCTTTTCCTCGAAGGTCGAATCTTCTTCGGGCTTATCTGGAGCGTCCTCGAATAGTACGTATCCTATCCCGGCCAGGGAAAGGACCAACTTAATGTTCCTAAGCCAGTCTTTGTAGTTCGTTCCATCCAGCACGTTCTTCTCAACCATATATCTAAGACCCGAATCCATTCTGTATTTTATAGATACTTTAGTCAGTATATGTTCGTAGTATAGTTTTAATGGTTTTTATAAAACTATATTCTCCCACTAAATTTATTAAAGACATAATAAACAATTTATTATAAAATAACATTTGTGAGAGAGGGATCCGACTACCCTGAGTCTGACAACCTTGAGTGTATCTCAACAAGTTTTCCGACTCTGCAGTCAGTAGACGAACTCGTCGTCAATCATATTAAATATGATTCCCTATCGATTTTTACCCCTAGTCATTTGTGATCATGAGTGTGCTCAACCGGATCATAATGGCTAGCCTAGTTAGACCCTTGTTTTCGTGTCTAGTCTGACTTGCCCCGTCGCTCGGTGTATGCACGACACGTTGGTTTGGGTCAGGACTTAGACTACATTCTTGGTTAGACTTACACCGATGCTCGAAGGATGAGACAATGGTTTCAATCAGGTCAAGATGTCAATCAAGAAATCGGTTTCTATAAGATTGACATATCACAGCTTGAGTGTAGCTCAACAACCGTAACATGTTTCTTACAGTTGCCAACTCCTAAAACAAGGAGGGCTACGATTTATCTTGAACAAGATTATTATCGTATTGACTTAGGTATAGTCGATGGACTTACACAGTCATGAATCGACTCCTTGCGGTCCAGCGGACGCGGCCAGGGAATTGACTAAGCCAGGCCCACTTGTTACCCAGTCTAGCTAGGTTGGTCCAGCAAACTTAGCAAAGCACATTGACCGACATCATGATCCATTGAAGGAGTTTTCATCAATTTTATGTTTTCCAAACAACTAAATGGCTTTTAATAAAGAAGACTAGTTAATCCTTATCAACTAGTGGATCCTAAAATTCGAAATTTTATGGCTGGGTTGAACAATTTTTATTAAGTCCTTATCAACTATAAGGTTCTTCGTTCAACATGATATCCTAATCTAATTAGGATTTTATAAAACAATTCAACATTTGTCTTTTATGAAAATCATCAATTAAACATTTTAATGAAATGATTTACAAACAAAGGGACTACCCTAATCTGGTATTAGGTTTTGATGTTGTTTTGTTTTATCAAACATAACATGTCACTAGTTTATTAAAATTTCATCTCATAAAATTTTTAAACATTTAATGGCTAACCTAATAAGGTTCATGAATACATTATTCAATATGTCCATTTAAAATGAAACAACTAATTTATCAGCATAAATGAAAGTTTCATAACTTGTGACATCTAACCAGTATTTGCAAGTTTAAAATTATCTACATAATAAAAACATGCAAATCTAAAATTTAACAATTAAATTTGAAGAAAAATTTTTAAAGCATCAAAACATTTTATCCCATAAAATTAGGTATAAAATTATCAAATAATTTTAAAAAAAACTAGACTTTAAAATTTTTATCTACCATTTCTAAAATTAAAATATCACATAAATAATTTTAGAAACTTATATGTAATTTAAAAGAAACTAATTATCTATTCATCTCATGAAAATAAAATAGTTCTATGAATTACATATCCTCTAAAACAATTTTAAAACACTTTTAAAATCAATAGAAATAGATTTAAAAGCTTTAAAATAAAGTTTTTAAAATTTCTAATCTTTATGTAACTTAAGAAAATTTAAATTTCAAAAATAAAATTCTTCTTTGAAGTTACACAAGCTTTAAAACTATTAAATGCTCGGAGAAATAATTATATCTCATAAATAATTATAAAGCATTTAAAATGTTCGAGATCCATTTAAAATTATCGCATAAAGTAAAATCGTCTCAAAAGAAAATTTCGTGTTGCAAAAACAATTTTTAAAACACAAAACAATTTTAAAACTAATTTAATAGAAAGCTAAAATAGTTTTATATGTTAAAATTAAGCAATTTAAAAGATTTAAAAAAGTCGCTATAGTAGATCTATAGCATAACCGTGGCTCTGATACCACTGTTGGGGTTTTGGCGGACCCCCAGAGCTCGAATCTGTGTCTGTCCTAAGTCGGATAGACCATATGGGCACAAAAGCGCAGCGGAGAAACGAATTTCAAAAATTCTAGACTAGCTAAACTATTTAGCTAGGCTCTGGGGAGCCAGAACCTAGCACGATCTATGCCAACTTGGGGTGGATCTGACAACCCCAAGAAGGATCTACTCTAAAGCGACTAATTAAATCTACACTACAAATTACTTAACCACATACCCGGAATCTTGGACCTGGAGCAGGCAAGATGTTCCGCACCGTCTTCAGAAGCTCCTCGTAGCCGAGCCGCTTTGACTCGATCCGCCTAAGCCGCCTCGCACCCTCGCACCGATCCGCCCGAGCCGACTTTCGCCTCCGAGCCGATCACACGCGGTAGAAAGTTTCACTAGAGAAGAACCCGCGTCTTAGACATCCGGTTCAAGAATCCAAACCTCCTTCGTAGTCTTGCTAGGACTACTCCGGAGAACAGGAAGAGAGAGAGAGAATTTAGTCGCCGATCGAGCTTGCTCTAAAAGTCGGGAGCTACTCGATCAGTGACTTAGTGTTTTTTTTCAACGAAGAGAGTGCACCCCTATTTATATAGGGAGTTAGCACTCACTCTCTCGTTGCGAGCAATGTGGGACATTCCGCAAATGAGAGAAAAATCAATTAAGCCAATTTGGCTTAATTTCAAGTTAAAGTGAGCTTTTCATAAAAGCAAACTTTAACTAATTAATTCTCTTTGCACTTCAGACAAAAAACAAGCTATCAATCCGAAGGGCTTCGAATGGTGAACGCGTAGGAACCGACGGCGATGAATTTCGACTTCGTTTGACCCCTCAAACAATTGCTCAAAGTTGAGCAAATTATCAAAATTCGTAGCCGGGCGCGCCTACTAAGCTTAGCGGGCGCGCCCGCCCAAGGGGAGGCAAAGACGGGCCGCACGCCCGCTGGGCAGCGGGCGTGCGCCCGCTGCAACAGCGGGCGCTGGCCTGCTGTGCAGGGGGCCGCGCCCGCTGCAACAGCGGGCGCCCGCCCGCTGCTGCAGCGGGTGTGCACCTGCTGTAGCCAGCGGGCTGCGCCCGTTTGCCTTGCCTATGTGCTTATTAGCCCAGTGGGTCTAACCCACTTCGCCTTGGACCGTTTTCGCGTTTCTGGGCTCGTTAGAGCTTCGATTTGGAGGCGGTTTGAACCTGTGTTTAGACTGGGACGATCCTGTCATCCAGGTAACCGTTTCCAACATATTTGTTCCTACTAAATTTTTCGTAACCAATTTACGACACGTTTAATCTTTGGTTTGCATCAAATGCAACGTTTGTCCCTATTGCTATTGCGACTAGCTTTCATAACTTGACTTGTGAATATTTAATATCATCAAATGATATTTCTCTCAATTAATCTTCCTATTACTAAGACACGAATACTACTCGGTGTGAGACACTACAGCCTGACCTTACTACAGGTTGGGGCTCGGAACCCCTAGACGATGGTCACTACGAGCAGTAGCTGTCGTCCCTGTTTCAGAATCATCATAACGTGATCGACCCTTTGATAAAAGTATCATTGGGTTTGTATTGGCTGTGTTAGTGATGAACTCTGTTAGCCGTAATCCTTTTGTCAAGGCTGTGTTTATGTTGGCCTAGGGTATGGTTTACTGCCAACCCTATTAGACAACATTGGTCAGTATACTGCGGTCTTTATTGTATACACGTTGTACTTCTTACAACGCACCCCGACCAAGGATTAAAATAAAGACCGTACTGAGACCGTAACACTAACTTCCCTTTAACGGAAGTGACGAATCCCATCTTAGTCATCTACTCGCCTCGAGAGCTTCGGGTGCAGCTCAACCTAAGATCTTTCAGTAGGCCTAGCCTCGAAGCTAGATCATAGGTCTAAGCTACACCGTTCACTCACAGGTTTGTACAAATGACTTCAGGTCTTAAGGACCAACTAACCTATCATCACCCTAGAGTTATTAAAGACAGTTCTGTTAAAGTTTAACCATTTAATAACACTTATGTGGTCGTTCAGTGAACTCATTCTCCAATGAGCACCTGTGTCTCGTCTCCGACTTCACCAAGTCGAATGACTATGAGATCATCATTACCCTAAGGTAAGACTAAGACACAATGGTCTACCCGATGTGTCGATATCCAGTTCTCGACACATCTATGACCATGAACCATTTAAGACTTACGTTTCTGTTCGGTCACTTACTTACTCATAATCGAGATCTCATCTAGATACGTAAGGACCTAACTATAAGTCTATGGATATTATCTAAGTATATTAATACGAACGTTAATATACTTAGAATAATACGTACCATATACCGTATGAACAAGACGTATATCTGGGATAAATTACCTTATGGGCACATATTCTCCTACAGTCACTCGCCTCTATATGAGGCAGCTTGAACATATAGGATATTCGAAGTATGTTTCTCCCTACAACTTGTTGAGCAACACTCAAGGTTGTATGGAAAAACAATTTGATCGGCAAAGTTCGAGAATTCGATCAAACTGTTTGAGTCGAATACGAGTGCATGAACGGTGCAAGGCTATGTATCCCAACCGGATCTTGAGACAAGCAACTTTTTGAGCTACAATCAATGTTGCAAAGCACAGGTGTTTGGATACATGAGAGGCTTGCGAAGCTATTCATTTATGTTGGGCTGTTTAATATCTAAATATGATTTAGAAAAGGAAGAAGGCACTCCGGAAAGTCGATTGAGAAAGTTAGTTATATTTATCATTAGTAAAGGCATAAGTAGGAGGAAATAAAAATCTGACATATTTTGATGTCACGATTTCAGAATAATTGTTATATAAAAGACATCTAACACATTTTGACAAATGTTGTCACCTTGATTCTGAAGCAATGTTTTGTGTTAGTAATTTGTAATAACTATAATGTATTAAATGTTAATATATAAATGCACAAGATGGTAGCAAACTTATATGGCAAAATAGACTAGGCTGTATCGAGAGACTAAGCTTCACAAGTCACATAAAGAGAGGTCTGACCTCTCGTATTATGAAGTCTACAGACACTTATGAATCTTATCCTCTTAGATATAATGGACGAACCCCATCTGTAAGACAGTGGGAGAATGAGTTGTCGAACTCAGTCTCGTACATACTGATGTACTCAAGTCTAGATTAACCAAAATAAGTTGTTCTTATATTTTATTAAGACACGTGTTCTTTATGAAACACAAGTCTGATAAAATAAAGAACGAAATGACAAAAGTAATTAAACTGATTCGATTAGATCGAATGGTCAAATACTTAGCTACATAAAATCTTGCGAAATTAAAAGAAAATATGATTTTCTCTCAGGTCAAGTATGTTAACACATCTGTGTGTTAAAAGTTATGAATCACACTTAGTTAGACTTGGTGCGATCTATAGCAAGCGACTCTGAGTTAAGTCCTCCCTCTGGGTTAAGTCCCAGATAGTAATGCCTAGGTTTTGATAATGTTCTATGAGGACATTATCAATTAGATATTCATTAAATCAATCATTAGGAAGTTGTATAATTACTCGAATCTCGTGAGATGAATTGTCGAGTTAGACATCATAACTGATGATGACTTAGTCAACTTTTGGGATGAAATTCAGAGTAGTAACTCCGATTTATAACTTGATGCAATCAAAATAGGTCCGTGTGCATAAATAAATTTTGGGATTTAGTTTACGTGCCCAAGAAAAATGTTTCCTCACTTTCTGCAAGTGAATCTTTAAGTTGAAAGATTGGTGCAGAGAGAAAATAGTGAAATATAATCATGTTGGTCGAGAACGGTTTTCATCTTAATTCATATAAAACAGATTATGATGAAACCATTTTCGCCAGCATATGTGTACAGATCTACTCGGACCAAACTCGATGTAAACGCTCATGTTGACCATGAAAATTGGAGCATTCACTTATAAGTTCGTTTTTCTAAATATGATTTTGACGAACCAACTTATATGAATTAGCCAGAAAGTTTTCAAGGTCAGTGAGAGCGCATAAATTACATATGAGGCATTAAAGGGATGGAACATTTATTTTGACGAAGTAATCAAAAGGTTTGACACTTTATCAGAAATAGATATGAGCCATTTGAAATGACGAGTAACAAATTTAAAATTATTATCGTAAGGTACGATGAACTGGATAAGATCCAAGGAAATAAAATATTATGGATTCTGAAAGACCAAGTGAATTATTTGAATAAGATTCAAATGATTGGTCCAACATGAACATAGAAACCCCTTAAGTCTATAGAGTAGATGGTTTAGCAGATCCACTCATGAAGGCTCTACCATATGAAGTCTTGAAAAACTTATGTGTAAAAACGGTATTGGATACCGAGATAAATGGGTCTGAGTGCAAGTGGGAGATGTAGAGAGATGATGCCCTCGAGGCTATTTATCTCTGTGTGAATAGCACAAACATCTTGTTCGAAATAACAGTAAGCTGTTTTTTAATAATTTATCTAAGTTATATTATAATGTAGTTAACATTAGATATTAACTTAGGTAAAGTCCTGAGACTTTATGCAAGGTCAAACATGTATCGAGATGAGTATGGAGAAATGTTTGACCGTCTGTAACAAAATTCTAAAAGGTTTTGTGGTCGTAGATGTTTCGAGAAAATGATATCGAAACATCGGATAGACCATTGTGTCTTAGTCTTCACCGTTTAGCGCTGGCGATGATCTCATGATCGTTTGACTTGGCAAAGTCAAAGACGAGACACATGTGCTCATTAGAGAATGAGTCAACAGAACGATCCACAAGAGTTATCATATGGTTATATTGACCAATCTGTCAATGATAACTCTTAGTGATGATAGGCAAGTTGGTCTTTTGACTTGAGGTCATTTAACGAACCTGTGCGTGAATGGTGCCACTTAGATCAATGACTAAGCTTCGAGGCTAGGCCTGTCGAAAGGTCTTTGATTGGGTGTCACTTGAAGTGTACGAGGAGAGTAATGACTAAGAGAGTATTCGTCTCTCCCGGTCAATGGGAGTTAGTGTCGTAGAGTTAGTTCGGTCTTTAGTAAAATCTCTGATCAGAGTATGTTGGAAGAAGTCCAACATTAGTTGACTAAAGATCGATAGAAACTAACCGGAGTCAAGTTATTGGGGTTGACAGTTTGACCGTATCCTAGACGTGATCTACACGACATAGTTAAGACGACGAGACTATAACTGCGGAACTCATCACGGAAACAGTCAGGGTGGTCCCGATAATACTCATGTCGATGAGTCAACCACATAATGCTGATTCTGAAGCAGGGACGGCAACCACTGCTCGTGGTCACTACCGTATAGGGCTTCGAGCCCAACCTGTTGTAAGGGTCAGGCTGTAGGGTCTCACACAGAGTGCGACCTTCGTCTAGTAATATGTAGAAATTAGTTAGGTAGAATAATTTGCATTTGATGCAAAAGAAGAGAAAATTACATTTTTGTTGCAAATGATAATTTAAGCTAGATAGAGACTATTTTGCATTTGATGCAAACCGGATTAAATGTGTCGTAAATAGTTTACGATAATATTTAATGATATAAACGCAAAGAAAAGCTCATAGGTAAGACGGGAATGTCCCGGTCTACGCCCAGGTTCGAATGGCGTCCAAATCGGACGTCAGATGTCCAAATTACGCCCAAAAATAGCTCATGGGTCAGACCAGCTGACCCAGGCCAGACCAGGTCTGGCCTGGGTGCCTGGCCAGGCCCAGCTGAACCAGGCGCCCCACCCGCCTGGGCTTGGGCGCCCCGCCCAGACCCAGGCCCGGGCACCTGGGCGCAGGCCCAGGCGGGCCCAGGTGCCCTGGGCGCCTGGGCGCCAGGCCCAGGCTCCCTGGGCGCCCAGGCCTGGCCTGGGCTGTGCCCAGGTTCAGTGAACCTGGAAGTGTGGGCCCCACAGGTTGGGTGCAGAACCCTAGGTGTTGAGCAGTTTTTGACGGCTCGGTTTTTGCGAAAAACAAGCCTTGAGCAGAACTTTGGGCGATCAATTGGAGGATCAAACGGACTCCGATTGACTTACCTTTTTTTCCTATGTGTTCACCATTGAACACCCTTCGTATTGATAGGTTGTATCAATCATGAAGCACAACTGTGAGGGAGTTAAAATTCACGGAAGTTTAGCCTTTGTGAAAGGCAAACTAAATTGAATTGATTAACTCCAAATTTAGTCCCACATCAGATTTTGAGCAAAGGGGAGCAGTCAGCCGCCTATATAAATAGGGGTCTGATCCCCTCCTCAAAACTTGTCCTAAGCTCCAGATCTGAGCGGCTCCCGTAAATGTTGGAGCATGCTCGGATCTAGGCTTAAATTAATATTCTTCTTCTCCCTATATTTCTGCCTTACTCCTGAGGGCTCTAGCAAAGCCACGAAGGAGTTCGGATTCGGATCCGAAATCTTGGCAAAGGCTTTCACTCGCGTGAAACTTTCTTCGGCGCGTGGTTGGCTCGACGACACGAGGATTTCTCGCCTCGGGATGTGAAGCGGTTCGAGGAGCGGCTCGGTGTGGGACGGGGAGCGGCTCGGAAGACGGTGCGAAACATCTTGCCCGCCCCAGGGTGAAGATTTCGGGTATGTTTTTAGAAGCTTTTGTTTTAATTATTCGCAGTAATTTAGATCCCTCTTGGGGTGGTCAGATCCATCCCAAGTTGGCAGAGATCTTGGCTAAGAGGGTCTGGTTCCTTAGGGCTGCAAGTTAATTAGATTAACATTATTTTTCCGATGCGCATTTTATGTCTATGTTCCGTCCGACTTAGGATGGCAATAGAGTTGTTGTGCCCTAAGGGTCTTAGAAAACCCTTCACTTTTTCCCATGAAACAATTGGTGGCATATCTTTTCAAACTCTTGCACGTGTAACTATGGATTTTCCTCATTCGTACCATGGAAGACCGGTAGAATTCGAGTCAAATCAGAAATAAAGCTTAAAAGGTATGCATCACCATCCATATATATATATTAAAAAAACAAAACAAAAAACTATTAAAAATCCTAAACTACAAGATGGAAGGATCTCACCGAATGTTCCTCCATACGTACTGAAATCGTAGATCACAAGTACTGTTATCCCCAGCAACGGTGCCAAAAACTTGACGCGTCTCAAAAGATGTGAGCGCTACTCCCAAGTGTAGGAGATCGAACAAGTAATAATCATGGTGAGTACCAGTATCGTATCCACGGGACAACTGACCTGTAAAACCACAAATCTCAGTCTATAAAGAGGACTAAAACGATAATAAACAAGCATATCAGAGATATAAGTAATGGTGTCGATGGTTTAAAATAACAAAAGAGAATCCTACGATAATTATGGTGAATTTGATACTATGGTACTAATATGGAGAGTATGTGTTGGTAATGATTTCGTTAGGGTATATGCAATCAATGATTATTAATATCTTTTCTATAACTCAACGTTTCACCCCGCAAGGATATGAGAACGTCGGAAAGTGTTGTGATAAAGCGCATAAAAATGGTCCCAAAAAGTAATCATGTATATCATTGATTTTATGAAGAAAATATGCAAAAGTGCCCTCTCGTGTCATGATACATCCTCTTGTATCGCATCACGAATAAGTCTACAAGGATCATATTTGATTCAAGCATGCACACGTCTCCGTATAACATACCCAAACAACATATATGTAGAAATCAATGAAATATGCAATATAACGTGAATATAGTGCGAAAAGATATTGAAATCAATGATTACAACACCCTAACTACATCAACACCAACACATATAGAGATTATCCATGCATGGAGAGAAAATAAACAATATTCATAGACAAATACATGCTCAAATTCTCAAAATATGCGCTAAATACGCAAAATACAAGAGTAAAGTTAGGAATTATATCACCAAAACTCTCCAATTAGCCCCAAATCTCCTTCAGATGATAGCTCTGGCCTCTGTCTCTAGGGCCTCCGAATTTCACGGCCAAATATGGCTCCTAGAGCCCTAAATACGACAGAATCCCTCTAAACCCCAAAAAACGCTTATATATAATGCATTGCAGGTTTTGGGGCTTATCGGGTTCAAACCCGCACCCAAAATCGACTAAAACCCAAACTCAACAGCCGCTTCAATCCTCAGTCATTCGATCGTTGCGGGATTCGCCTTGGAAGCGCCACGTGGCCCGTATTTGGATCCGATTTCGCCTGCTCGTGCCTGCTCCGCTCAATGAAGCCGAGTTCACATCGGTGTCGTCCTGAGCCGTCAGATCACGCATCAACGACCCAAAAGAAGCCATGTCGCCCTCCTCTTTAAATCAAGTCGGGGGTCAAAACGGAGAGCTTACAGGCCGTTGGATCATCATCCAACGGCTGTGAAGCAGCCACGTAGCCCATATGATATCTGGCATCTGATGAAGCGGGGGCTGATGGGATCATGCCACGTGTCCCAGGCGATGGAGCGGGATGCGTATATACACCGTATTTCAAGCGTATTTCGGCCGTATTTCTTTATTAAATTGGTATTCTACATTCAAAAATTCACAGTAATTAGCACAGATCTCAGAAAAATACAAATAAATAGTCGTTGGAATCGTGAGGTCGAGATCTTCATAGGAAAAATACTAAAAGAGCGAAAATACTTAATATATTGATGTGGCTAGGCGGCTACTTCTTCTTCGATCTGGGGATGAAGGATGCGCCTCACGTTCTGGGGTTAGGGGGGACGGTGGATGTCCCGGTCCCACCCGCATCCCAATCATTCATCATCTTTATAAAGGCTTCAAAGCCTTGGTGGATAGCACGGGCCGAGGCATGAATAGCCTATGTCGTCTCCTTAAGGGATACACTGCCGGGAATGTCCCTCCGAGAGGACGTGGCTCGTCCTCCATGGGATGTTTGCCACGGTTAGGACTGGGATTGAAGTGTATGTGATTAGACATGGGTGTGACCCTAAGTTCCCACAGACTGTGCCAATTGTTGCAGGGTAAATCTGCTTACAATGAATTTATATTAAAGTGGAGAATCAAGGGCACGATGATTACAAGTGTGGGGTTGATGACGAGGCTAATCACGAAGATTTGTAGATGAGAATCTCAAGTTTGCCCGTCAGCGAGAGTCAGTCGATCTTCAATTGAATTTGGTCGCCCTAGGTCGGTTCAACCACCGACAACAGAGGCGAGCTACATACAAGGCGAACAACTCATCAGAAAGGTGGGGCTACCAGCCCGTAGCCTCTCCGATGCTTAAGTCAGTTGATGACTGCTTGGAGAATGTCGGACATGCAGGACGATCATAGAGGCAGATCGGTGCTTGCATGGCAAATTAATGTGGAAGGCACGAATATGTGGAGGATATTTGACCTTGAATATAAGTAGATGTGTTAGGATTTCTTACAGATTAGCCAGCCAACCCCTTTCTCGCTGGATGAGAGGGGGTATTTATAGGCTGCTGGAGTCGGTTGCTTTAGCTGAGCTGGCGTTGTCAGGTTGTTAGGGGTTCGAAAGATGATGTCAGAGCCGAACGCATCAGGTGTGATTTTGTCAGGCTGTCCGAGCTGTAAAAGTCAGGCACGCTTTTATCAAGCTATCTGGCGGTGAAACGGCCAGGGATGCTTTCGGCAGGCTGTCAGGTGGCGAAGAGGCTAGGTGCGCTTTTGTCAGACTTTGTTTGTAGGGAAACTGGCAGTGATGTTAGTGGTGGGTCGCCTCCCTCATTTGGTGGACTGCTTCGGGGCAGAGAGGTAGGCGATTTGCCTCTGGGGCGAGCTACTCTAGGGCAAGCTAGCGTAGACCGTATGCGATCAGCTGATGGGCTCATCTCTCTGATTGGGATGACGATCTTGCTGCTCTGCTTGGGTAAGCTTCTCTGAGACTCGGTGAGCTTCTCATCAGAGCTAGTTCTCACTAGGGAGATTTGGGGGAGGGTCGTTTACTTGGGCTTTGAACATGCGGGCCTAGGTCGACTACGCCGATCTTGAGGTCTAACACTTTTAAAATTTTCCCAATTGATCCCCAAAAGTCATCAAATGTCCCCTTAAAGTCCCATTAATGTCCCATATTTTATTATGATTTTTCAGTAATTTTAGGCCACCAAAAAACATTTTAATTTATAGTTTTAGCCCCATCCCATTTTAATTTCTATTCTGCTGGTTTTTTTGTGTGTGCGTGCAACAGCCCGCAAAGGAGAAGCGGGCTTCAGGCCCGCAAAATATTTTTTTAATGAATGGGCTTGCGGCCCATCTGGTGCGAGAGAGAGGAGAGGGGCAGCGGCAAGGGTTGCCGACGTTGCCCCTTTCATCGCTGACGCGGGGAGGGGACCCCCCGCTGCAAGGCGGGGTGTTTCGAGATGGAAAGCCCCCGTCGGGTGCAGGGGGCGACGGGGACGGTGACTCCCCATCTACAAGCAGGGGTGTATCGACGACGCCCCCCAGCTTCAGGCGGTGGGAATCGGGCACTGCGGCGCCCCCTCCCTCTGCTTCAGGCGGGGTGGGGGGTTCTGGGAACGGAGGTGCCCCCTCCCTCTGTTTCAGGCGGGGTGGGGGGTCTAGGCATGGTGGTGCCCCCTTGCTACAGGCAGGGGGGTCTGGGCACGGCGGCACCCCCCTCGCTATAGGCGGGGGGGTCTAGGCACGACGGTGATCCCCCTCTGCTTCAGGCGGGGTGGGGGGGTTCTGGGTACGGCGGCGCCCCCCTCGCTACAGGTGAGGGGGGTATAGGGATGATTTTTATTTAATATCAGATTAAAAGCATGATAAAACATGATTTTTAGACAATAAAAAGCGTCGATATGGGTATCAAAACCCTATTTTCACTCCAATCTTGCGAGATCTATGGAGAAAACAATCATGCGCATGATAAAAATTAGATTTTTAGCGAGAAATACCTATAGGTCCATCCTCCGGATCTAGCGATGGTTGAACGAATCCTATGCGTGGGTGACGACGTCCGCTTGAGGTAGAAGACGCCGCGCGCGTGGATCTCCCGCCTTTCCTTCGCTTTCGTAACGATTAGAATTTGTGTGGAATTTCTATTTAGAGGCTCGTGCTGATAACGTGTTATGAATCATCATCTTGGGGAGGAACCCCCAGCTCTTTATTTATAGCATTAGAGAAGAGTACATTGATAAGATACAATAGATACGGTCTTATCTATAAGATAAGCCGTGATCTTAACCAACTCGGTATTATCTATTCACAACATATAGTGATTAGTAAAGGTAAATAGTAATATTATAGTATAATAGTATTATTTTAATGTCAAAATACCAATTTTTACAAACGACTCCGAAAAATTATGAAATGTTAAGGCCAAAATTGACCGGCACAGTTGTCATGCTGACAGAGACTCGGAGCGCTGAGCTGGAGCCTTGTCAACGTCTATAGTGGGACCCTCGGTTGGAAGAACCGGGGTCGGATGATGGTTACTGGAGGTGATACGACCTTCGATCGACCAATGAGCCACTATTGGATCGATCGTTCGAATTTGAAGGTGGAACGTCGACCTTCAATGCGGTATGTCGATCGTCGATCTGCACCACATGGAGTCGTTAGGGGGGGTCAGATCTTGGTTCCAACCCAAATCCCCTCCGAAGCTTAAGTTAGTAGGAAACTTAAGGAAGAGAGGGAGCTCGGTGTAGCTGAGATCGACCCATGGAGGTTTGTCTCTAGACTAACGACGCAAGCTCGAGTTTAGGAATGGTAAAAGCAAGAAGATAAAGTTATATGTATTAGCACTCGTAACTTGAAGATGGAACCCCCTTACCTTTGTCTGTCGGCCTATTTATACGTAGCTCCTTCTTGATGATATGTAACCGCCCCCTCTTCGATTAGGGCATGATCTTCTCCTGGATTTGAGCTAATGGCTGCCCATTTACTAGGTCGCCATAACTCCACCCTATTAATGTTGGCGGGAGTCCAACGGCTAGGAAGAATTATTCCTTCGACTGAGTCGCATGCCACTTCTGTCCTGTTGGTGGGCCCTGAGCTGTTGTCGTATCGTATTGGGTCGTGATTGGGCCTCAATTATCCAATGTTGATTCATGGGCCATACCCGTTTATCAACATTGGCCCCCCGCCATTCGTTCTCGAGAGATAGCGCTGATCGAGGTCAAATGATGAGTGTTTTCATTAAATGGGGCACGGCATTCGGAGCAGCTGATTTGATTCATGCCGCCAAAACTTCTCGCCTTCAGTTGATCCAACCGTTGCTTTTGGCGAGTTTCCGACGTGTGTCGGTCATTGGGTACTGAGCCGGAAGATTTCCTTTGCATATAAGAAGCTGGAATTGTGAAGCCAAGGGCTTTTACGCTCATGTCTCTTGGTAACCTTGAGGAAATCTCATCTTCTTCTCCTTGCTTTTGGCAATCAAAGATGTCGGGTGGAGTATACAGAGATTTGACTTCGGAGCTGGAGCGGGCCTATGAAGAAGACCGAAAAAGGAAGAGGGCTGAGGAGGAAGAGGGGCAGGCTGGAGGCTTGTCAAGTCAAGCTACTGGGGCTTTGAAGCCATCTCCTTCTGATCCTCAAGGTGGGGCTGAACCTTCTGCCCTCCTGCCTCATGACAGGTGGCCATATGAGGACATTGTTCCTTCGGTCCCTTCCGTCGACCTCATTTCTCAGAGTTCAGCCACCTTCTGTTGTCGAACCACATTTCGGCCAGCCATCTCGTGGAGACTTAAGGAGTGACCTATCGGCCCCCGTTCGTTATGGGGAGGGATGAGTCGGCCCTCCAGGATTTTGGGACGGGGGCCCATCTGGCGGAGAATATCACTCTACCGAGGGATTTCGATTTCCTGTCGGGGGTCGATCTTGAGACGATGGCCAACTGCTTTGTCCATAGTTGCCTTCATGTTCGTTGCCACTGTGCCTTTCTTCTTTACTTCCCTTTCTGGTTTTGCTGATTGTCGCACTCTGCAGGTGACCATTTTCGGTGCATGCCTGCACCGCAGGGCCCTCGACCTGATCGAGGGGCAGTGCCTGCTGGCGACTGCCGAGAATCAGGATTCTGAGCTCAGAGCTCAGGTGAGGAAGCTGGAGGAGGACTTGGGGATGACCATATTCGCCAAGGCCGTATAGGATTGGGCGGTTGCGGAGGAAAAATCCAGCTACGCCTCCGTGTTAATCACCAGGAAGCAGGCGGGAGGTCAGTGGGGGAGAGAGCGATATCAACTCTGGGCTGAGCTTGAGGCATCGAGGAAGGAGTTGCTAACCTTCAGGTCAAGCTCCTCGAGAAAGGGAAAGAGGTTGATGCTTACAAGGCTCGGACCACCTCCAAGATGGATAGGGTGGCGAAAGCGATAAAGGACCTTTTTACACCCGACGATGCCTCGTCCTCCTAAATTTTGCGAATCATTATTTTTGTATGACTTCTCTCGAGCGAGTCATATGTAATTGCTCAGAATTAAATGAAAAGAATTTTTGCAACAATAAATTTTTGCGTCTATTTTTTGAAGCATTGTTTGAAATCCTTGTCAGTGTTAGATATGTGCGCATGTATGTGGCCCCTCAATGACGTAAGTTTAGTATACTTGGGTCGTTGGAGTGTCATGACACTATCTAACAAGAATTTATCCGACATGGTTGTTCGGCTGCGAGGGATGTGGTCCCTTTGACTTATGGCCGACGTCGATCGAGAGTCGCTCAATTGCAAGGGTGATCCCTTGGCCTACGGCTGACGATCGAGGGTTGAAGGTCATTCGGTGGTGAGGGACGTGGCCCCTTCGACTTATTGTAACGACTGCTTTTCATGAATCTGGATTTTAATATAATATAATATATGTTTTGGTGGATTTTCTCCTCTTGTGTGGTTTTCGTCTCCGTAGCTTTCATTTTCGATCGATTCGTCGTATTTTCTCGCTTCTTCCTTAGGATTGTCGATTTCGAAGTATGTCTCTCGTGACGGACTTCATAACGGTCGTATCTAACTGTTAGATCAAGCCTAGGAGTCATAGGAATCGATCCCGGGGCCCCGTGCTCCGTATCGGTACTTTCTGTGCTCATTAGCCGGTGTAAGAAGGGCCACCGACCGACTAGATGACGATCCAGTCGGTCGGCAATCCTTCTTGGACCGACTAGTGAGCTTTCTAATTTTCTGAGGAAGCTACTGTTTATCGTTAGTCGGTCTAAGAACGTTGGTTGACCGACTAGGTTGCAAACTAGTCGGTCGTCGATGCTTCTTGAACCGACTAACTCTTAGTTCAGGTTTTCGACTGGAGTTACTGTTTACACTTAGTCGGTCTGCGTTGTTCAACCGACCGACTAGATCTCAAACTAGTCGGTCAACAGTTGTTCTTTGACCGACTAAGCAGTGCAGGAAGCCCTAGTTTTGCCCTAGCCGCCAGCTCAACCTATAAATACCCCCCCCCCCCCAAACGACTTCTTCTTCTCCAACACGACCCTAAGCCCTAGTTTCTCCCCCATTGAGCCCCCATCTTCCTCCAAGCTCCATTCCTTCATTCCAAGACCTAAATCCATCATCCAATCCATCCATCTACTCTATCTACCCCTCATCTTCCCCAAATCTCCATCAAAACCCATCAAATTCCCCAAATCCCCCAAAACCCTAGTTTCCCCAAACTTCTCCAATCTTTTCCAGATCTGATCCTAGGGTTCCCCGGAGTGTTCCTTCCGTCTCCTCTTGGTAAGAAATCGCTTCCTCTATGTTTTCATAGCCTATTGGTATTTTTATGAAACCCTAATAAATTTCATATTGTTTGATGGTTGTTCCCCCTATCAGTGATTTCCCCATAGATTGGCATCCGTGTGACGAAGTAGTCGCCGTCCCCGGTGCTAGGCAAGTGAAACTTGCATCTCTTGATTTAGGCCATGTCTTAGGCCATTTACCTTGCTTTAGCGTAAAAGAGACTAGACGGTGAAAGGATAGCCGTTTAGACGCCATTGACCTAGCTTGACAACGAAGCTTGGTCCGTCACTTCCATCATGCTTGTATGTCACGTTTACTTTCCTTAACGGTACGCGAAAATAACTGTTCATGTCATCCATGCATCCTTAACTGCTATTGCATTTTAACTGCCATGTTTAATTTAATTAACGGTACGCGAATATGTTCATGTCATTGCATTTCGCCTGTCACGTTTAATTTAATTAACGGTATGCAAATTATCTGCTCATGTCATTGCATGCTTGAATACTCATCGTGATTGCGTAGCATCGCTACATACTAGTGTTACTCGTTCCGGCTAGGTGCACCCCTACGCCATACTTATCAAATACACTTTCTGGCTCGTGTTCCAGAAGACGAGCTCATCACAGCCTGCGGGCAATAGGGCACTCGTTGAGTGATCCCTTGTACTTGATACCTGAACACAGCCTGCGGGCAATAGGGCACTCGTTGAGTGATCCCTTGTACTTGTACTTGTTACTTGACATTACATGTCACAACAACCCCTTGCCACTTGTACTATACTTTACCTTACTTGTTACCACCGTACTTTACTTGCCATGCACCATGTTTTAATTGCTAGGTTGCTAGTTTACCATTATTCCCGTTTCCTTGCACAAGTCGTTCGACTTGCTGACATGTGCCCCTTTTCTCTTTTGGGTGACACATGTTAGAGCCCGAGCCTGAGTTACTTGTTGGGGACGAGGTGTTTGCAGACGCCGAGCCCGTGCTTGTGTTTGACGGGGAGTACGTGGACACTGGGGACCAGTCCTAGTGTCTTCGTTGTGCTTTACTTTTGTTTAGGCAGTTGTTTTGTTATCGGTGCGTGGCACCTATACTATATTTTGTTATGTCGTTTCTTTTGTTGGCCTTGTTCTGGGCCTTTAGACTCTTTTCTTTTAGCCTGGTGGCTTTTCTGGATGTTGAACTTATTTGTGATGTTGGACAATATTTGTGAGATGTGAATTTTATTTCAGTCTCTCCTTGTGTTATTATTGCTATTCTGTTGTGGTTACAGGGACCTGTTTTTGTATTGTGGACGCTTATCGGGTTTGGGGCTTCACAGCTCCACTCTCGTGCGGACCTTTTCACGTACTCGCCTCCATTTTAGGGAAGCGGATCGTGACAGGTTTTAGTGGTGGCCCATGCAGGTCCTTCTGTAACTGTGATTTTTGGAATAGTAATAATAATATTTGAATGTCCAATAAATTAAGTTCGACGTCCGAGTCATAAGCTATGAGTCTAATCTGATTTGTTTTCCTTGTCATTAGATGGCAGGAAGGCGTTTCACCCGTGGTGGTGGTAGTGGTGCGCTCCCTCATGATGAGGAGCCTGAGCGGGAACCCACCAGCGGTGAGATGATGCGGATGATGATCCAGATGATGCAAGTGCAGCAGGGCGTGCTTTTGCAAGTCCAGAATTCTCCACCTGCTCGAGCTGCCCGGGCTCTTCCGGATGCCCCTCGCTCTGAGCCAGGAGCGAAGCAATTTCAGGAGCTGGGTCCCGCATATTTTGATGGTTCTGAGGGTCCTCTGGCTGCCGACGAATGGATAAGGAACATTGAGGATAACTTGGCAATGGCAAATATTAACCCGGCTGGATGGGTTGATCTGGCTAAGAGGCAGCTGAAGGATAACGCCAGGAATTGGTGGGATGCTGAAGAGAAGTTGTTGGTGGAGCCGATCGTCTGGGCTACCTTCAAGTCCAGATTCGATGGAGAGTTCTTCCCGAAGGCTGCTCGGCAGGTGATGCTGCAGCGCTTTATAGATCTGAAGCAGGGGAGCTTGTCGGTGGATCAGTACCACCAGGAGTTCACGAGGCTCAGTCGGTTTGCACCTAAGATGGTGCAGGATGCCGATGAGAAAGCTCAGCGATTTCTCCAGGGACTTGCCTTGGAGCTTCAGAGCTTTGTGACCTCTTCTGACTTGGAGACATATCAGAAGGTTCTGATTGCTGCGAGGCGGCAGGAGTTGAATTTGAATCAGAGGAAGGGACATGTTTCCGGAGCTGGGAAGAGGCCTATGGAGCAGGCCAGGGCGGTGGTTAGGCCTGGTTTCAAGCCTAGTCATCCGGTGCAGTTCAAGAGGCCAGGAGGGCCTATCCTAAAGACTTGCCATTTCTGTGGCAAGACTGGACACCTCAGGGATCAGTGTAGGAGGTTTCTAGGACAGTGCATTGTCTGCGGAGATCCTGCCCACACCATCCGGGAGTGTCCGAAGTCGAGACAGCCTTGGCGGGCTCCTATTGCAGCACAGCCGTTGCAGCAGCGAGCTCCTGTGCCCGTTGGACGTGGAGCGCCCCTTGTTCCACAGAGACAGGCCTTTCGGCAGGCTGTTCCGCCGAGAGGGCAGGCCTTTCTGATGACTGAGGAGGAGAGCATGGCCGTGGATGAAGTTATTGCAGGTAACGCTCATTCTAGCTATTTATCTTCCTTAGTTAGTTGATTTTTGATTATATTGGTTGCTTGCTCATGATTGTTTGCTAGACTAGGATTTGATTGTTAATTGATTGATTAGGTGTGATTTTGGTGTGCACATTTCCTGCACGAGTCCTCTTTGACTCTGGTGCATCGATGTGCATTATTTCTCGGAGCTTCGTGGAGAGGCATTCCTTGTCGACGTCCCCTCTTTCGAAGAGTTGGAATATCGTTACAGGGAATGGTGTGGTCTCGGTGCATCATGGGTGCAATTCTTGCCCGTTGGTGGTTTGTGGACGAGAGCTTTGTGCTGATTTCATTGTCCACGACATCATCAACTATGATGCAGTTCTTGGGATGGATTGGCTTGCGAGCTTCTATGCTACGATCGACTGTCGGAGGAAGAAGGTGGTGTTCGAGATTCCCGGACACCCAGTGTTTGAGTTCAGTCGTGGTAGCAGTTCGCTTGGTCCTGTCAGATTTCGGGCCAGGCCGGTGGAGGCTGTGGCTATGCAGATGGAGCTGGAGTGGCCAGCTGTGGTGCGAGATTTTGGCGACGTCTTCCCCGAGGAGATGTCTGGTTTGCCGCCTGATCGGGCTTTGGAATTTTCTATCGATCTTGTTCCAGGTGCGCAGCCGATTTCGAAGGCGCCGTATCGTATGGCACCTGCTGAGTTGGAAGAGTTGCGAAAGCAGTTGGATGAGCTTTTGCAGAAGGGTTATATTAATCCTAGCGTGTCTCCGTGGGGAGCACCGGTGTTGTTGGTTAAGAAGAAGGATGGTTCGCGTCGCATGTGCGTGGATTATCGGGAGTTGAATGCGGTGACCATTAAGAATAAATACCCGTTGCCTCGCATTGATGATATTTTTGATCAGCTTGGAGGTTCGAGGGTGTTTTCTAAGTTGGATTTGAGGAGTGGTTACCATCAGTTGAAGGTGAAGAAGGGAGATGTTCCGAAGACAGCGTTCAGGACGAAGTATGGACACTATGAGTTCGTGGTTATGCCTTTCGGCGTAACTAACGCGCCCGCAGTTTTCATGAATTTGATGAACCTGATTTTCTACGACTTTTTGGATAAGTTTGTCGTTATCTTTATTGACGACATTCTGATCTATTCGAAGTCAGAGGAAGAGCATGCCTCGCACTTGAGGACGGTGTTGGAAATTTTGAGGAAGCATCGTTTGTATGCTAAGTTTTCGAAGTGCGAGTTTTGGTTGGATAGAGTTGCTTTTCTCGGGCATGTGGTGACTGGAGATGGTATTTCAGTGGATGCCGAGAAGATTCGGGCCATCAGGGAGTGGCCTGTTCCGTCGTCTGCGTCTGAGATTCGGAGTTTTCTTGGACTTGCTGGTTATTATCGGCGATTCATTAAGGACTTTTCTCGTATTGCTGAGCCGATGACCAGGTTGACGCGGAAGGATGTCGCTTATGTTTGGTCGGGTGATTGTGAGAGGGCTTTTGGTATTTTGAAGGAGAGGTTGCCGACTGCCCCTATTCTTGTTGTGCCTGATCGCAGCGGTGGATTTGAGATCTTTTGCGATGCTTCTGGCAAGGGTCTCGGTTGTGTGTTGCATCAGCACGGGCATGTTATGGCGTATGCGTCTCGTCAGCTTAAGGTTCATGAGAAGAATTATCCGACGCATGACTTGGAGTTGGCTGCTGTTGTGTTTGCTCTTAAGATTTGGAGGCACTTCCTGCTGAGTGAGAAAGTGAAGATTTTCACCGATCACAAAAGCTTGAAGTATATTTTCACTCAGAAGGAGCTTAACATGCGACAACGTCGGTGGTTGGAGCTTATGGCGGATTACGAGATTGATTTGCAGTATCACCCTGGCAAGGTGAATGTGGTTCCGGATGCTTTGAGTAGGCTGCCAACGGTGATGATTTTGACCTCGCAGTGGAGATTGCAGCAGGATTTTTGCGAGTCTGGTGTGGAGATTGTTCTTCCTGGAGAGGCTTCGTCGTTGATGTACATGCAGGTACAGTCGACGATCGTGGATCGGATTAAGGCTGGCCAGGCCGGAGATCCGAAGTTGGTAAGGATTCGGGAGATGGTGGAAGCCGGTCTGCGGACTGACTTTTTGATTCATGAGGATGGCTCGCTGAGGTTTGGAGCCAAGTTGTGTGTGCCTGCTGGGGATATCAGAGAGGAGCTGATGGTGGAGGCACACAGTTCGCCGTATTCTGTGCATCCTGGTGGCACCAAGATGTACCGGGATCTTCGTCTGAATTATTGGTGGCATGGTATGAAGAGGAGCGTGGCTCGGAGTGTAGCCAAGTGTTTGGTTTGCCAGCAAGTGAAGGCGGAGCATCAGCGTTCGGCTGGGTTGCTACAACCGCTTCCGATTCCGGAGTGGAAGTGGCAACACATCACTATGGACTTCGTGACTGGACTACCTCGGAGTCCGAAGCAGAATGACGCGATTTGGGTGATCGTAGATCGATTGACCAAATCTGCGCACTTTATTCCGTTCCGAGTGGGGCAGTCCACTGAGGCGCTAGCGAGGAGATATATGGAGGTAAATTCTTTTACTCTCCGTTTTATTTCCTCTTCCTAGTTTAGATAGCGATGTAACGTGAATCGTGCAGGGGGTTGTGCGACTTCATGGAGTCCCCGTGAGTATCGTGTCTGACAGAGACACGAGGTTCACATCTCAGTTCTGGCAGAGTTTACAGAAGAGTTTGGGTACGCGTCTGAGTTTCAGCACGGCGTACCATCCGCAGACGGATGGCCAGTCCGAGAGGACGATTCAGATTTTGGAAGACATGCTGAGGGCGTGCATGTTGGATTTCAAGGGTTCGTGGGAGGACCATCTACATCTGGTAGAGTTTTCCTACAACAACAGCTTCCAGGCGAGTATTGGCATGGCGCCATTCGCCGCTCTTTATGGGAGGAAATGTCGATCGCCATTGAGTTGGGATGACGTTGGTGATCGGGAGTTGTTGGGACCTGAGATGATCGTGGAGGCCGTGGATATCGTCAGGAATATTCGGGAGAGGTTGAGAATTGCTCAGGACCGTTTTAAGCATTGGTCGGATGCTAAACGGCGTCCTTTAGAGTTTCAGCCAGGCGACCATGTGTTCTTGAAGATTTCCCCGAATCGTGGTGTGATTCGTTTTGGGAAGCGTGGAAAGTTGAGCCCGCGATACATTGGACCATTTGACATTTTGGAGAGGGTTGGCGAGGTAGCTTATCGCTTGGCCTTGCCGCCGTCTTTGGAAGGAGTTCACAATGTTTTACATGTGTCGCAGCTTCGTCGATACATTAGCGATCCGTCTCATGCGGTGGATTTTTCGGAGATTACCGTTCGCCCCGATATGACGTATGACCAGCATCCAGTGCAGATTCTGGACAGGCGGCAGAAATCGCTTCGGAACAAGATTGTCAATCTTGTGAGGGTGATGTGGCGACACGGTTCACCTGGAGAGTCTACTTGGGAGAATGAGGAAGAGATGCGGGAGCGTTTCCCACTTTTGTTTCCGGACTCGTGAGTTTTTGGAAATTCCGAGGACGGAATTTTTCTTAAGTTGGGGAGGATGTAACGACTGCTTTTCATGAATCTGGATTTTAATATAATATAATATATGTTTTGGTGGATTTTCTCCTCTTGTGTGGTTTTCGTCTCCGTAGCTTTCATTTTCGATCGATTCGTCGTATTTTCTCGCTTCTTCCTTAGGATTGTCGATTTCGAAGTATGTCTCTCGTGACGGACTTCATAACGGTCGTATCTAACTGTTAGATCAAGCCTAGGAGTCATAGGAATCGATCCCGGGGCCCCGTGCTCCGTATCGGTACTTTCTGTGCTCATTAGCCGGTGTAAGAAGGGCCACCGACCGACTAGATGACGATCCAGTCGGTCGGCAATCCTTCTTGGACCGACTAGTGAGCTTTCTAATTTTCTGAGGAAGCTACTGTTTATCGTTAGTCGGTCTAAGAACGTTGGTTGACCGACTAGGTTGCAAACTAGTCGGTCGTCGATGCTTCTTGAACCGACTAACTCTTAGTTCAGGTTTTCGACTGGAGTTACTGTTTACACTTAGTCGGTCTGCGTTGTTCAACCGACCGACTAGATCTCAAACTAGTCGGTCAACAGTTGTTCTTTGACCGACTAAGCAGTGCAGGAAGCCCTAGTTTTGCCCTAGCCGCCAGCTCAACCTATAAATACCCCCCCCCCCAAACGACTTCTTCTTCTCCAACACGACCCTAAGCCCTAGTTTCTCCCCCATTGAGCCCCCATCTTCCTCCAAGCTCCATTCCTTCATTCCAAGACCTAAATCCATCATCCAATCCATCCATCTACTCTATCTACCCCTCATCTTCCCCAAATCTCCATCAAAACCCATCAAATTCCCCAAATCCCCCAAAACCCTAGTTTCCCCAAACTTCTCCAATCTTTTCCAGATCTGATCCTAGGGTTCCCCGGAGTGTTCCTTCCGTCTCCTCTTGGTAAGAAATCGCTTCCTCTATGTTTTCATAGCCTATTGGTATTTTTATGAAACCCTAATAAATTTCATATTGTTTGATGGTTGTTCACCCTATCAGTGATTTCCCCATAGATTGGCATCCGTGTGACGAAGTAGTCGCCGTCCCCGGTGCTAGGCAAGTGAAACTTGCATCTCTTGATTTAGGCCATGTCTTAGGCCATTTACCTTGCTTTAGCGTAAAAGAGACTAGACGGTGAAAGGATAGCCGTTTAGACGCCATTGACCTAGCTTGACAACGAAGCTTGGTCCGTCACTTCCATCATGCTTGTATGTCACGTTTACTTTCCTTAACGGTACGCGAAAATAACTGTTCATGTCATCCATGCATCCTTAACTGCTATTGCATTTTAACTGCCATGTTTAATTTAATTAACGGTACGCGAATATGTTCATGTCATTGCATTTCGCCTGTCACGTTTAATTTAATTAACGGTATGCAAATTATCTGCTCATGTCATTGCATGCTTGAATACTCATCGTGATTGCGTAGCATCGCTACATACTAGTGTTACTCGTTCCGGCTAGGTGCACCCCTACGCCATACTTATCAAATACACTTTCTGGCTCGTGTTCCAGAAGACGAGCTCATCACAGCCTGCGGGCAATAGGGCACTCGTTGAGTGATCCCTTGTACTTGATACCTGAACACAGCCTGCGGGCAATAGGGCACTCGTTGAGTGATCCCTTGTACTTGTACTTGTTACTTGACATTACATGTCACAACAACCCCTTGCCACTTGTACTATACTTTACCTTACTTGTTACCACCGTACTTTACTTGCCATGCACCATGTTTTAATTGCTAGGTTGCTAGTTTACCATTATTCCCGTTTCCTTGCACAAGTCGTTCGACTTGCTGACATGTGCCCCTTTTCTCTTTTGGGTGACACATGTTAGAGCCCGAGCCTGAGTTACTTGTTGGGGACGAGGTGTTTGCAGACGCCGAGCCCGTGCTTGTGTTTGACGGGGAGTACGTGGACACTGGGGACCAGTCCTAGTGTCTTCGTTGTGCTTTACTTTTGTTTAGGCAGTTGTTTTGTTATCGGTGCGTGGCACCTATACTATATTTTGTTATGTCGTTTCTTTTGTTGGCCTTGTTCTGGGCCTTTAGACTCTTTTCTTTTAGCCTGGTGGCTTTTCTGGATGTTGAACTTATTTGTGATGTTGGACAATATTTGTGAGATGTGAATTTTATTTCAGTCTCTCCTTGTGTTATTATTGCTATTCTGTTGTGGTTACAGGGACCTGTTTTTGTATTGTGGACGCTTATCGGGTTTGGGGCTTCACAGCTCCACTCTCGTGCGGACCTTTTCACGTACTCGCCTCCATTTTAGGGAAGCGGGTCGTGACACTTATGGCTAACGACGATCGAGAGTTGTTCGGTGGCAAGGGTGGCCCCTTGGCTTACTACTGACGAAGGTCGTTTGGTGGCGAGGGGCATAGCCCCTTTGACTTACGGCCGACAAAGGTCGTTCAGTGGCGAGGGGCGAGGCCCCTTCGAATTACGACCGACGAAGGACATTCGATGGCGAGGGGAGTGGCCCCTTCGACTTACGGCCAACGAAGGTCGTTCGGTGGCGAGGAGCATGGCCACTTCGACTTTTGGCCGATGAATGTGTTGCGGCTGATGTCGAAGAACGATCTACTTTGCATTCATAATGAACATGTATAAGCTAAAAAATGAACGGTCGATTTACCCCTTTGGTACAATCATTGATAATACTTTCGTAGATGTTCTGTGTTCCAATGATGAGAAAGTTCTCTTTCATCCAAAGTAGTGAGTCGGTAGATGGCCAGACCGAGTACGTCGATCACTGTGTAAGGCCCCTCCCATTTTGCAGCGATTTTTCCCTGCTTGAGGATCTCAGGAGTGAAGGCAGCCTTGCACAACACCACGTCTCCCACATGAAAACAGCGTTCGCGGACTTTCGAGTTGAAGTATTGGGCCATACACCCCTTCTTTCGATGAGGGTCGCCAATGCCCGTTCATGGACCTCGTCCACCAATTGTAGGTTGAGCTCATGGCCCTCTGAGTTTCTTCATTCGTCATAGTATTGGAGACGAAGCGGTCGCTCATTGACCTCGACAGGGACAATGGCCTCACATCCGTAGGCCATCATGAAAGGCGTTTCCCCTGTCAAGGTTTTGTGGGTCGTTCTGTACAACCATAATATGTCGGAGATCTCGTCCAGCCAAGTTCCTTCAAGCCCGACTATTCTCTTCAACAGGGGCCCAAGGATGCTTTTGTTGGCTGATTCTGCCAAGCTATTTGACTGAGGATGAGCGACCGAGGCAAAGTGCAGCTCGATCTTCAGCTTTGCGCAAAAGCCCCTGAAGCCAACGCTGTCGAATTATGTCCCGTTGTCCGTTACTATGGATTGTGGGATGCAAAAACGACAGACGACGAACTTCCAGACGAAGCTTCGAGCCTCCTTCCAGGTGATTCATGATAAAGGCTCCACTTCGATCCACTTGGTGAAATAGTCGATCCCCACTATCAGATATTTCCATTGTCCACTCGCTGTTTGAATGGTCCAAGGAGGTCCAGTCCCCATTTGGCGAAGAGAACTGGGCTGACGATGGGGATCAGATTAGTTAGCGGTGCCGAACTGATCTTTGAGAACTTTTGGCAGGTCGAGCATCATCGAACGTATTCGACGGCATCTTTGAACATCGTTGGTCAAAAGTACCCTTGTCTCACAGCCTTCAAGGCTATGGATTTCCCTCCGTAATGGTTCCCGCAGTCACCCTCGTGGATCTCCTGGAACACGTAGTGTGCTTCCTGCAGGGCTAAGCATTTAAGATATGGGAAGATGTCATACCTGGTCCATCGTCTTTTGTACAATGAACCATTGAGTAGGACAAATTGGTAGGCATTCCGCTCAAGTTTTCGTGCCTCTGCTAGATCGGTCGGTTTCTCCCCGGTGTTCAAGTAGCGGATTATCGGATCCATCCATGTGGTCACCTGGTCGAGGCTCAGAATTTCTTATGCCAGCCCGCTGGGATGGGGTAGACGTTGTACATACACGGTCCGACCGAGTCCTGTGGGGGAGGACGATGCAAGCTTCGATAAGGCGTCAGCTTGATGATTCTTCGACCTTGGCACGTGATGAATTTCTACGCGTGTGAATGTGGAGAGCTCCACCTACGTAACTTTGCATTTAGTCATTGCGGGCCTCGAATGACCCATTCAGTTGATGGACGACGAGGCTGGAGTCACTGAGTAGTTGGACTACTCTCGCACCCATGGCTCGAGCCAGTCGGAGTCCGTTGATGGCCGATTCATATTCCGCCCCATTGTTAGTGGTTTGGAAATTGAAGCGAAGGGCGTATTCAAATATGTCGCCCGCAGATGTTTGGATGATTATCCCGGCCCCGCTTCTCGCTTGTGTGGCCGAACCGTCGACCTGAACGATCCAAGTTCCCTTGTCCTCGATTGCATCTTTTTCCCCGTTGGTTAAGGGCATGGGGATAGCCTCAGGCATTGTGCTAGTTGGACATATCTCTCCATGGGGACAGTCGTCGTAAGTGAGTTCGACAATAAAATCGGCAAGAGCCTGCCCTTTGATGGCGGTCCTTGACTTATATTAGATGTCGAACTCGCCTAGTTCGACCCCCTATTTTGTCATTCTCCCTGATCGATCGAGCCTCTTCAGGGTCTGCTCTAAGGGAGTGTCGGTGAGGACCAAGATGGTGTGTGTTTGGAAATACGGACTTAATCTCCTAGCAGCCTGGACCAATGCGAAAGCCATCTTTTCGATCCTTGAGTAGTTGACCTCAGTGCCTCGAAGGACCTGACTGACGTAGTAGATGGGCCGTTGTACCCCAGCGTCTTCTTTGACGAGCGTCGAACTCACGGCCTCTTCGAGGAAATCCAGGTAGAGGATGAGCTGGTCATCCTTATCTGGCTTGGTCAGGAGCAGTGGGGTGCGAAGGTACTCCTTCAACTCTAAGAAGGCTTTTTTGCAGTCCGCGTCCCATTCGAAGATTCTCTTGCCACTCATGACAGAGGCTATCGCCTTTTTCAATACCCTAAAGAATGGTAATGACCTTTCAGCCAACTTAGACAGGAATCGTCCCAAAGCCGCTATCCTTCCGGTCAGCCTCTGGAGATCTCTAAGAGTCGAGGGCTCCTTCATGGTGATAATGGCAGCAATCTTATCGGGGTTGGCCTCGATCCCTCAGTTTGTCAGCATAAAACCGAGGAACATCCCTGAACGAACCCCGAACGTACATTTGGCAGTGTTCAGTCGAAGGTTGTATTGCTGGATATGTGCAAATATCTCCCGGAGGTCCTCGAGGTGATCCGTTGGCTTCTTCGACTTGGCCAACATGCCATCGATGTAGACTTCTAGGTTTTGCCCTATTTGACCCTTGAAGGCGTCGTTCATCATGCGTTTGTATGTGGCTCCTACATTTTTCAAACCGAATGGCATTTTGGTGTAATAGAATATACCTCGGTCAGTGATGAAGGAAGTTTTCTCCTCATCTTCCGGTGCCATTTGAATCTGGTTGTACCCGGAGAAGGCGTTCATGAAGCTGAGAAGTTCATAGCCCGAGGCACTGTCGGCCAGATGGTCAATTCGTGGCAGTAGGTAGCTATCCTTAGGGCACGCCTTGTTAAGATCGGTGAAGTCGACGCACATTCGCCACTTGCCGTTTGCCTTCTTGACCATCATGACATTCGAGAACCATTCGGGGTACTTGACTTTTCAAATGAAGCGGGCCTTCAGAAGTCGACCTATCTCTTTGTTAGCAGCTTTCATATTTTCATCTCCCATGTTTCTCTTCTTTTGCTTCATGGGCTTGGACGTCGGATTGGCCCCCAATTTGTGGGACAGTACCTCTGGGTCGATGCCGTGCATGTCCTTCGGGGTCCAGGCAAAGATGTCGGCATGCTCTCTTAGGAGGGCGATTAACCGCTCCTTTAGGTCGCAAGGGAGCAGTGACCCGACTGAGACGGTTTTTCCTTCCTCATTGGAGATCCTGATGTTCTCCGTTTCTTCAACCGTGACAGGCCGTTGATCCTCGATCCGTGGGTCGACCAGATCAGCCTGCTCGATCCTTCTCTGGGCAGTGGACAGCATGTAGCACGACCATGCCTGCTTCTGATTTCCTCTAGCTCTTTCGACCACTTGATTATCTGGTGGAAGGTTGAGACCACCGCTTCTATGGCGTTCAACAGCGATCTTCCGATGATCCCGTTGTACGCCGAGTTGATCTTCACCACCATAAAGTTGGTTAGGTAGGTGACTTATTGGGGATATGTACCAAGGGTCACCGGTAAGGTGATGATGCATGCTATCGGGACGGAGTGTCCGGTGAACCCCACCAAGGGTCCGGTGCAAGGCGCCAATTCTTCGAACGACATTTTCATCCTCTCCAGCATAGTGAAGAAGAGTATGTCACACGAGCTTCCGGTGTCGACGAGCATCCTTTTCACAACGATCTCTTTGATGGTGGCCATGATGACCACGGCATCATCGTGGTAGTTCGGTAACGCCCCGCTTCCCAGGATACCTAGGAAGTACGAATCCATCCCAGGTACTCCCAGAACAGCGAGAGTTACAAAGGGAGAAAGAAATAAAAATACAAAAGAAACCGACAGGTCTACTGTGCTGCTAGGATAGCACATGTAATGTCCAAAATACAAACCAACAACACAGCACAGAAAACACAGAGAGAACCATAGTAACTACCCAACAACTCAGAGACAACAACTAAATTCAAGAGAAACTATAATCTTTATACGTCACAAATATCCATTATACATACATTATAGGCAATACATCCCTCTACCCAAAGCAAAACCCCAAAAGTACAAGTCTCTCTCCTCTATCCTCACCACCCAAACCTACACTCAACCCCTCGACCATAACTCCAAACTCCACCTCTGCCACCAACTCCAATACCTGAAACCACAAATTGGAGCACATCAAAGCGTGTCCAAGTAGGAAACCCAACTTGTGCCAAAACTAAACATTAATTTAGGGAATGTTGTTTTTAATCACACAAAAAAGGAATCAGAATTACAATATGCAGTAAAGAAAAGAACTACAAATGCGACAGGCAATAAGAGAAAGGAACTACAATCACAATTATAAAACATTTAATTAATTATATATTTTCATTTGGAATCCTGGGTATCGGGTAAACATACGGGCATGGACCTCCCCTGGTAAGGTGGATGGAATGCTACCAACTCCCCGCCTCTGTGGGCTCGTCAGGAGTCGCCCACAAACTCAGCAGTCCATCCCATATGCCTACCTAGTACTCAGGTTTCCCCCAACACCATGTTCACCCTCTTCAGAGAGGAATTAGACATTCTTTATAAATTCTTTACATGAGAAATTACATAAAGAACACATGCATAAGGTAAGCGAACGATAAATAAGAGCATTTGAAAAACAACATAATAGAACCATTTCCACAAACACATTCTTTCATTCCTTCCCCTTTCTCCTTCCTTCCACCATTCTTCTTTTATTACAACATCATAAGTACAAACATCACCCTTTCATTTTCCACAACCAAATAACACCTAGGCCCATGGCCAAAAATGAAGGGGAGGGGATTTTCCACATTTCCAATTCTAAAGAACCATTTCACTACTTGAACATAATCATACAATAAGAGAATTAAGCCAGCAACTTGCGTAACTTGTGCATGGGGACAATCTTTGCAAGCATGCACTACCAACAAGAGAGCTTGTGCATGGGACTCATTTAAGCCATTAGTTTGTACAAACCTGTTAACTTCCATTATAAAAGTTCCAAGTTGGCATTTTAACAATTCTTTCTAGGAAAGATAGCAACTTTGTAAGAATTAGGCCAACATGCACAAAACAAGCATTACTTAGCAAATTGTGGCAACTTAATATCCAACATCTAAACATTTAGTAACTTTAGTACCTAAAATGCAAGCATTAGAAACATTACTATCTTTAGCATGGTTCTTAATAAAGGATTAATTCCTTGGTATCTTAAGGAAATTAAGCATTGGCAAAAAGCTCAACTTTGCTTGAAAATGGAATAACGTGAAGCACTTTAACAAAGTTCTCAACTTTCTTTAAGAAACATCACAAAGGTGACAACTTTCATATGAGCATCCAAGAAAGGAATCAACTTGCATGAAAATTCCAAAAGAAAACAAATCCATGTAATAAAGGGGTAAGCTTTAATATGATAACATCAAAAAGGGACTAACTTTACCATGGAAATACAAACTTTACCATGGAAATACAAGAATACAATCAAACATGCAAGCTTCCTTATTAAATTGCCATTTAACTATTAACTAATAGAAGTTGGAACCTTACTTAAGAAAGAGAGTATTTTGCATATACATTCATAACACTTAAAAAAAGATGTTAACTTGAAATTAATTCTCAACTAAAAATTTCAACTCTATTAATAATTGAAGCACACTACTTAAACACAACCCGAAATCAATATTTAGTGCATATAATTGGGAATCCTACCTCATGAAATTTTGGATGAAAGCTTCTCTTCATCCTCCTCCTCCTTTCTCTTCTTCTCCTTTCTCCTTTCTCCTTTCTCCTTTCCTCTTCCAATTGCCTTTGGTTCTTCTCTTTCTCTCTTTCTTTTTTTTTGATATTGCAAGGGACAGTCGGCATGGGAGAAAGAGGGGGAATTTGCAAGGGGCATTCGGCCTGGGAGAAAGAGGGGGAAGGGGGAGAAAATGACAAAAGAAAAATGAAAATAAATTGAAGTGGGAGAAGTGTGTAGAAAGATATTTCATTAAAGAAAGGAAAAAGAAGTAGTTAAATAATGGAGGAGAAGAGTGTAGAGATATTTAAAGATGTAAGTAAATAAATGAAGTAAGTAAATAAATACAATTTCCATCTAAGTGTCCCTTTTATTTACAAGTTTGTCATCCCTTTACACATGTCATCTTCCTACATACACCCCTAAACTTAATTACAAGAGTGCCATTACTTACCATCTTTCACAATTCCCTCCTATACTAACACATATCTTAGTACTAACCCTCTACTAATACTAACCTTCTACTAACCCTCTATGCAAACACATAGCCACATAACACAAGAATGCCATTCACATATAATAGTGCTAGGCACTAAGATTAACAACAATACTAGAAACGAATGCTAATAATAACTAAGACTAACAACAATACTAATAACAACTAGCTAGTGAATTCCAAATGCTACTAGCTAGCCTTTTATAAATACCATAGTCATGCACACTAATACTTCTCTCAACACAATGTTAAACACACTCCCTTATTAATACTCAAGGAATCCTATTAACAATACGTGAGAATCCTAATCATAATCATAATAAGAATACACAAAGAATCCTACACTCAACACATCACTAAATAAACATTCTTATTAATACAAGCACTAACGCACTAATATTACTAATCCAACAATACGTAATAATACATTAAGATTCATGTACCAATGCATCACTACACGATAACGTACGCGGCACTCCATTATTATACCCACTATACATGTATTCAAACATACATATCGTACATATCTCACAGAAAGATAGGTCCTAACGTATATGGCACTCTGGGCCATTACATTATATCCACTTAAAATCAAGTCCGTCCTCGGACTTCCTTAATTAAGGGCCAACTTAAAGATGGACAGAACTAGATATTAGGGTCACTCTACCCCAGACATATAGTCACTAAATCATAACACAAGAGATGTTCATGTACGCACCTAACCATTCATACCATATACAACGCTTAGACATCCCCAGGCCCATACACACCTATCCAAGTGTACTCCTAAAAGCCCAAGTATGCATGTGGATAGATATAACACATAAAGATAGTCACACCCACACAGGTGTACATACATGCACAATATACACATGGACCCTCCTTGCACGAACGTACACGTGCACCATGTTATACACAAGAATATACTCTCACATATATATCCACCTGATGATGCCCTCATATAGCCTACCATCACATACATCTGCATAAGCCCCTACACTTACACGTATACCTCCCATCAATACATAACTACACACAGTACAACTATTCATGCCACATACAACTTATTAAAGCCTATGTATATCACATTACATGGATATTTATCTAACTAGGCATTTAAGAATTACGCATGCAAAGAATCATACATACCCAAATGTATACACATATACCTACACACAGATGTCTCATATACCTACACCCACTCATACTCATGCACACACCATATACATCCATTCACTCATAGTCACTATACTAAATGCAATGTTAATATACCTATCTATACACATCCAACTATAGGCAACATATCAGTATTACTAAATATATAATACCAATTGCATGTAATGCCCTACAAGCTACTGCACAAGTACTAGAGGGGGGTGAATAGTACTTTAAAAATAACGAGGAGTATAATTCCTAATTATCGTGCAAACAACTACCAAATCAATTTGCGGAAGCTTAAATTGATGACAACAATAAAATTAACAATGCTAACAATTGATATTACTGGGTTCGGATCCACCCAAGTCTCCCCGACTTGTTCCCGGTGATCCTACGTCCCAACCACCCGGATCCCCTCCGGATACTTAGGTTAGAAACCCTAACCCAAGATTTCCACTATGATATCTTGTGAAAACCCTTCACAAGATCAAATCATACATGCAATGGCAATAGTGAATCCCACAACCCGGGATCATAACCTTCTCTCACAACCGAGAGAATAAATAAGCAATATAAATGAGTTTATAATGAAATAAACATTCTTACCCAAAATCATATACCTTGAGTATTCTTACCAAATAGGTGCAAGGAGGGATTTGAGGAAGAGAAAGTCACCAAGACCTAGCACCACTGAAATGAGCAGCAATGGGTGCCTAGGAGTGATTTGGAGACTTGAATCAAGCTAGAGCTTGAATGGCTCACCAAGAACAAACTTCTCTCAAGATGGATTCTAGATCTAGAAAGTGAGAGAATGGATTTCTTGTGAGGAAGAGAGCTTTGGAAATGAGTGAGAATCTCTAACTCTTTCAATCTCAATGAATCTCTTAATAGCAGCTCTAACCTAGAAAGAAATAACCAAGCTTCGTATTTATAGGGTCCCATAAAAACGAGTTAGGTCAAATCCTAACGGATAGAAATCTGAAGCAGTTAGTCGGTCAAAGAACAACCACTGACCGACTAGTTCATCAACTAGTCGGTCGGTCAAACAACATGGACTGACTAAGTGAAGAACAATGAAGAGATTGAATTTCAGACCTAGAAATCTAGTCGGTCCAAGAAGACTGTCTGACCGACTAGTTTCACAACTAGTTGGTCGTTCAGTGAACTTAGACCGACTAAGAGTCAAAAACTATTAGTCTGAATACAAATTGATTTAGTCGGTCCAAGAACAAATGTTGCCCGACTAAATCATCAACTAGTCGGTCGCCAAATGTTCTTAGACCGACTAATGATAAACAGTAGCTTAGGAGAAAATTGGCATGTACAGTAAAGCTCAACTAGTCGGTCAAAGAAGCATCACTGACCGACTAATTCACAAACTAGTCGATCGGTGAGTCAACGTAGACCGACTAACTGTAAACAGTACTGAGCAAGAAAAGATTAACTGAAACTAGTCGGTCCAAGAAGCTTCGCCGACCGACTAGATCACCATCTAGTCGGTCAGTTCTTCTTCTTGAACCAACTAACATGCACAATAAAGTCCGAATCGAAGCGCGATGCTTCGAGGAAGTTAGAATGGACTTCAACTAAGATCCTAGAGCTAAGATATGAGCGTTATGAAGATAGAAATGTAAGATATACTCAAGGCTTAACATTCTATAGATCGAAACTAAAAGACTATAAATAAAACCTTAAAGAACGGTCTTCGAGAGCTTCGATCAAATCTTCATGACTTCCAAAATGGTCCAAAAGCTTCAACGAAGCTTTAGGCATTGAATACGAGCTTTGAGAAGTCTTGAGATGTCGCTTTGAGTGTTCTCGTGAATTTGGCGACGATCTCCATAACTGCGCTCATAAATTGTTAGTTCATGAATTATTTATGTTTGCTCATCATCCAAAACCAAATCCGGGGAGTCCAATACTCAACATTCTCCCCCTTTTTGGTGATGACAAACCAACAAAAATAATAATCAAAAATAATGATTCAAATGTAAAATACTTACTCCCCCTGCATTGATGACACGTTAATTCCAAATTGAATATATATAAATTGCATCAATCAGACGAGTAAGATATATAATGAGAATCGAATTTTGAAATATCGGATTTGAAAATCCTTATATATATCTTAACTCCCCCTGAATCTAACATATCAAATTAGATTCTTGGAAATTGAGTTAAATTTTCATTTGCCCTAATCATTATCATTATCTCTCCCCCTTTGGCATTATCCCAAAAATGGGGGGCATACAACGACAACATCAAGGATAAAGAAAATCCAACGTCGGGAGTCGTAGAATATGACGATGGACCAAATTGACACCAAGGAAAATAGTCGAAAACGAATCAAAGTGTGCCAAATTGTCCATTTTCGTAAAACGAAAATTATAATCATCAAAATACCAAATATAAATTCACTTATTGAATAAAGAAACGTACTCTTCAATACTCAATATTCTTGGTTAAATTTGTGCATGGAAAACAATTCTATGCAATCATAGAAATATAATCTATTTAACCAAGTGTATAAGCGTCGAGCGACGAAATCACATATCATAGACATTGAATGAATATTAAATGTGCACGACGAAGTAAAAGAGAACATCGATGTATATATATTAGAATATCATGAGTACATGCACAAATACATCGACTACATCATATAAAGTGCAACATCTATATCAACATCAAAAAGATACAACATAATCATCGAAACACCATCATCAAACATCCAACAAAATGAAAGTACAACAAGTACACCGACATCCAAAATCCAAAATACATCAAAACACCGCCAAAACTCCATCCTAACCCAAAACACTCTCAAAAAGATGTATCATCCAATGATCACAGGAGAGGCCTCCAAACTGATGCTCAGGAGGAAGTGGCAGGATCAGCAATCTCCGTGGGTCCAGTCAAGGGAGTGGACTCAGGCTCTGCTGCAAGGAGTGGTGTGTGTACAAAAGGGATCGTCGGGGCAGGAGTGGAGACATCGACGACTGGCTCAACGACAGGAGTATCAGCTGGAACATCAGCAGGCACGACTGGGTCAGGGATATCAGCAGGAGCAGCAGCATCATCAACAGGAGTCTGATCCACTGGTGCAGAAGACTCTGGAGCACCGGAAGAAGTGGTAGCACCAGCAGTAGATGTGGTAGCAGCAGCAGCAGTGGCCTCAGCGCCACGAGCTAAAGAGGTGACAAGCTCATCAATCTCCTCTTCATCTATCTCCTCATCCTCAGAAACAGGAGGAGGAAGCTGAATACCCATCATACTAGCCATACGGCACACAACCTCCTCGATACAAGCCAAACGAGACTCGTGACGACGAAGTAAGCGAACGACATCATCAAGTGTGGTGGTAGGAGGAGGGGCTGCAGCAGCTGAAGGTGTGGCCTGGGATGCAGAAGGAGTCGACCGCTGCACGTAATGGAGTACCGCAAGAGATTTATTTACGGCCGTCGCGTTCAGTGGAGGACCAATGGGACGCTCATCGTCAGGAGGCAAAGGCACGCGAAAATGACGGAACACCAAAGTCAACAGACAAGGATAAGGGATATGCACCGATTTACTAGACTTGCGAACACACTCGAAAGAATCCATCTTGTCGAGTATGATGCGAGCCCAGTTAATCGAGCTACCCATAAAAAGAGCGTAAATCAACTTTAGGAACGGCTGGGATGGCAGAGAAGATGAGCCGTACTTGGGAAGCAAGCACGACTTCAGAATGAGATTGAGGACCCATGCATTTGGCTTAAATGATGTAGATGGAACACCAATGAAAGCAGGAGGGATCACATGGAAGATATCAGCTAGAACAGACTGATCCAAAGAGGAGATATCATCAACAGAGATGTCTGACGGGAGGATACCAGACGACGAACAACCAAGCAACTCCCCCAAGATTTCTGCCGTGAGGACTATAGGAGTCCCCAAGACAGTAGTCTCGATGGAGTGGCTCTCATCGTAGTGGCCCCGGACACGATTTGCATAGAATAGTTTGACCAGGCGAGGATAGGGTCGAGGGTTCGCCTTTGGGTCAAATCTAAGATAGTCCAAAAGTCCGCTGTAGGATAAAAGATCCGCAAGGCCAAGAAAGTCAGAGAACTGAACGTAATGCTCCAATAGCAGTGGGCAGTGCTCTATACGGTTGTAAGCCGCTAGACACAGAGGGTCGTCACGACACAACGATATATCCACACCACCTACTGGCATTTGGGCTTTACACTTAGCCTTACGGGTCTTAGGAGGAGGTGGAGGAGGGGGTTCCTGATGGGTAGGCTGCTCCGCAGGACGAAAATCAGCGTCAGAATCAGAGGTGGTGTCCCGAAAAGAGGAAGGGGAAGCGACAATCTTTCTAGGTTTAGGTTTTGGTTGGGCTGTAGAAGCTTGGGCTTGGGAAGCTTGGGTTTTGGCTTTGGGCTTGGAAGTCCTCTTCCTCTTCAACGGTGGTGAAGACGAAGAGGGTGCACGAGTGGTCTTGGCCCTACGCTTAGGTGGGGTCGCTGCGGTCGTGGGCTCTACGTTCATGGGGGATGCCCCAGAGGAAGTGATAGGAATACTCGTCTTTTCCATGATCGTGGCACGACGAGACCAATCAATCGATACAACCCTAAGCAACAAACCCTAACAGCTGAAAGAAATTTCGAAATAAACAAACCCTAGATGCGAAATCAACAAGCCCTAGGAGATGAAATCGACCTAGATCAAACCATAGAATAGGAATCGAGACCTAGGAGGAGGAGATATACCTAGGAGGAGTGATCGACGGCGGCGGATGATCGGAAGATGGCCGGAGTTGATCGGAAGATGAAGAGACTCGAGCGGGGGTTTGGGGGTTTCGAGCTGGAGAAGATGAAGCAACCGACTAAAATGAAAAAGAATCGATTAGATTGAACTTAAGTCAGTCGAAATCGCGAAATGACGTGACTGCCGCTGAGCACTTAGTCGTTCTATGTTCAAAAGCTGACCGACTAGATGATAATCTAGTCGGTTGGTTAACGAGCTTGAACCGACTAAGTGGAAACAGAGACCAGTCGAAGATTTCCTAAACGAGAATTAGTCGGTCTACGCTCAAATACTGACCAACTAGAACTAAATCTAGTCGATCGATAAGTAAACTAGAACCGACTAAAGGAGTTAAGCTGGAGAGGAAATCCTAATAGCTTGAATTAGTCGGTCTAAGTTCTTTTACTAACCGACTAGATACGAATCTAGTCGGTTGGTGATTGAACTGATACCGACTAAATGAGTCCAAAAGTTTAGAGATAGAGCTAGTCGGTCTAAGTTCATTAGCTGACCGACTAGATGATGATAATCTAGTCGGTCGGTTAACGAACTGAGACCGACTAGACGAGTCCAAAAATTGATAATTAAGTTCTCTCCTCAATACACTTGGACGATACATCGTAATCCTCTCAAAAATCATCTAAACTACCCCATTAAACATCGAAATCTCAAATACGACATTCAAACATGAATTCGAGCAAAAATTCAAAATATCACATAAAATCCCGAAAAATCCAATAAGTCTAGCATGAACGAAATATTGCGAAATATAATAGCATGCAAGATTATTGAATGAAACATGAATCCTATATCTCGGATTCACCCATAATCCCCAATTCTCGACGCAACCGCACAAAGGAGTCCTCCTTTAGGGGTTTCATGAAAATATCGGCGATTTGCTTTTGGGTTTCAACGTACACTAAAATGATGTCCTTTTTAGCAACATGATCATCTAAAAAATGGTGTCGGACATCTATGTGTTTCGAACGGGAATGGCCTACCGGGTTCTTGGAAAGACATATTGCACTTTGGTTGTCAACCATGATAGGGCAAGTATCACAGTTTATACCAAAGTCTTTAAGTGTGTGTCTCATCCAAAGAACTTTAGCACACGCGGCACCGGCGGCAATATATTCCGCCTCGGTGGTTGAAAGTGATACCGAATTTTGCTTCTTGGAAAACCAAGAGACAAGGAAATTTCCTATAAAATGGCAAGTGCCACTAGTACTCTTCCTGTCGGATTTGCATCCCGCATAATCAGCGTCACTATATGAGACTAACTCATATGTGCTAAATTTCGGATAAAGTAATCCAAAATCTAAAGTGTAACTTAGATAGCGAAAAATACGTTTTACCGCTACTAAGTGAGAATCCTTAGGTTGAGACTGATAACGAGCACAAATACACACGGCAAACATGATATCGGGCCTACTAGCGATAAGATAAAGTAAACTACCTATCATACCTTGATATAGACGAATGTCTACATCTTTTCCGCCTGTATCCTTATCAAGATGCGTAGTCGTGCTCATAGGAGTCTTTTTCCCGGAGGCACTCTCCATTCCAAATCGCTTTAGCAACTCCACCGTATACTTCGTTTGGTGGATGAAGATTGCATCGTCCATTTGGCGAATTTGGAGACCTAAGAAATACTTGAGCTCACCTATGTGGCTCATCTCAAATTGTTCCTTCATCACATTAGAAAACTCTTCGCAAAGAGCAAAGTTAGTAGCACCGAAAATGATATCATCAACATAAATTTGAACTAAAATTATATCATTATTCGAATGCTTAACAAAAAGTGTTGAATCGGCTTCGCCCATTTTAAAATTCAAATCCAAAAGAAAATTCTTTAGGCGATCATACCAAGCTCGAGGAGCTTGTCTCAAACCGTAAAGAGCTTTCTTTAGTTTAAAAACATGATTTAGAAATTTTTCATTTACGAAGCCCGAAGGTTGAGAAACGTAAACTTCCTCAACAACATCTCCGTTTAAAAATGCACTTTTAACATCCATTTGAAATAATTTGAAATTTTTATGGCATGCAAAAGACAATAATAATCTAATTGATTCTAATCTAGCTACCGGAGCGAAGGATTCTTCGAAATCAATACCTTCCTCTTGTCGATAGCCTTGAGCTACTAACCGAGCTTTGTTCCGGACGACGACTTGGTTTTCGTCGGTTTTGTTCTTGAAGATCCACGTTGTCCCTATGACGGTGTGGTTCTTCGATGGCAATGGAACAAGCTCCCAAACTTCATTCCTCTAGAATTGAATGAGTTCCTCCTCCATGGCTAAGATCCAAGCGCTATCTTCGCATGCTTCATTAACATTCTTTGGCTCTATCGAGGAGGCAAAGGTACAATGAGCGAAGTAGTTCACTTGCGATCTCGTCTTGACACTATCATGGATATTGCCAATGACTTGCTCATGAGGATGGTCACGAACGGTATGAAGCCGTTTGGGAATACCTTGGTCACTAGGAACATTCTCAACAACTTCATTAGACAGGTTAGTCTCAATAGAATCAATAGAATCATTAGAGTTAGAATTACCAATTGAATCACATAAGACATCCATAGAGTCATCATCATTAGTAATTCTAGTTGGAACAAATCCTTCATTAAATGACACATGAAGCGACTCCTCGAGCGTCGAGGTTCGTTTGTTGAATATCCGGTAGGCTTTGCTACGCAAAGAATATCCAACAAAAATCCCCTCATCGGATCTTGGATCGAACTTGTCCAAACTACCATACGTGTTCTTAATAAAACATTTCGAACCAAAAACACGAAAATGTTTAACTTGAGGCAACCTACCAAACAACAATTCATAACAAGTTTGTTTAGTGCCGGGCCTCAAAAGTATTCTATTAAACACATAGCAAGCGGTATGTACCGCTGCCGCCCAAAATTGATGGCCAAGTTGGCTATCATCAAGCATAGTGCGAGCACACTCCACTAGCGTCCTATTCTTTCTCTCAACTACACCATTTTGAGGAGGTGCACGAGGGAAAGAGAAGGTGTGTGTAATACCAACTTCATCACAAAATGTCTCAAAAGAATCATTCTCAAATTCCCCTCCATGATCACTACGAATAGTGACAATGGTGGTTCCAATGAGATTTTGTACTTTCTTAACAAAAATTGTGAAGTTTTCAAAAGCTTCATTTTTATTACACAATGAAAATACCCAAGTAAACCTAGAAAAGTCATCAACGATGACAAGTCCATATCTAGCATTACCTAATGAAGCAACTCTAGTTGGCCCAAATAAATCTAGATGTAATAGCTCTAGAGGCCGCTTAGAAGAAATGCTTTTCTTAGGTTTAAATGAAGATTTTGGAAGCTTGCCTCGTTGACACGAGTCACAAAAGCTTTTCTTTTGAAAGACAAGCTTAGGGAAGTCTCTAATAGAATTTAACTTGGAAAGGTTGAAAAGTGTTCCAAAGTTCACATGACCAAAACGTCGATGCCATAAGTGTTGTTCACTTGTGTTGGCAATAAGACATTGTTCATGTGATCTTGGAAGATCTAGGATATATATATCCTTATGGCGTGTGCCGAAAAACAATAATTCATTATTATCTTTTCTTAAAATATGGCACATTCCTTTCGCAAAGTTAACTTTGTAACCTTTGTCACAAAGTTGACTTATTGAAATAAGATTGTGGTTTAATCCTTTAAAAAGGTAAACATCACATATAATGGGTTTAGAAGGATTACCCACTTCACCAACACCTATTATGGTTCCGCTCTCGTTGCCTCCAAATACGACGCGGTTTCCATTTGCAATGGGAACCACTCCGGAGAGCAATTGAGCGTCACCCGTCATGTGTTTTGAACACCCGCTATCGAGTATCCAATTTCTCTTGGAGCTAAATTTAAATTTGTTGATCCGTTCCTTTTTCTTGAGTACCTATAGATATGGAATGTCGTATCATGGTACCCAAGGTCATTGGGTCCAAAAGATTAGACCTTTGGAAGCCAAGTCCAATTGGACTTAGACTTCCCCACATAATCACTACTATGCACAACATTCGAAAAATAAGCATTCATATAAACTTGTTTTTCATCCATGCTTGTGTCCTTCAGGCTCCAAATAGTGAAAATCTTGGGAGCCCTCATCCTATTGGGTGCATGCATGCGTTGTTGGTTTCTACGTGATGCATGTCGTGGATAGGCATAAGGAACATGATGGAATGGTACATGCGGATAATTATTCATATGATGTTGTGGGTGAACATATGCATGTGAGGGAACACGTGCGTGAGGGTGTCTCACATGGTGTGCACGTGCCCGTGAATGTGTTGCATAAAAATCATCATATGTGTGAGCCGGTGGAGTAGGACGTGTGTTCCTACGTGGCATGGTATTTGTGTACATGTAGGCATGACCCTTCTTTGGAGGTCCACCCAAAGTGGATTTCTTTCCAAAAGAGGGTGTGTGCGAAGTGGAAGCACCATTGGTAGATGAACTACCAATAGAGTGTTTGCTCCCACTCGGTGAGGCATCGGAAGTAGGCCTAACAAAAGTAGTGGCCGATTTGGATGAACTCCCTATCTTATACCCCAAGCCAATGTGGTGATTTCCCGGAAGTAAATCATTTAGGATGTTATCCAAATGGTCTTTACCCTTATTGAATTTATTAATTCGGCCTATCGTGCACTCATATTTCTCGGTGAGAGAATGCATCGAAGCACCCAAAGTGGATATTTGCGATGTGAGCACATAAACACGAGACTTGAGATTTTCATTCTCAATACTCAAAGTCGAGTTTTGAGAAGTCAAATCCGCTATCCTATGTTCTTCCGAATCCTCAACACTAACATGTTCAAGTTTAGATTTGAGATTAACAATCTCATTTCTTAACTCTTCAACAACGGTGTCGTTGTTGGTGATGATAGTCTTAGGCGAGGTTTGAATGCTAGCTAGGTCATCTTTTACCTTAGTATATCTATTTACTAATTTAGTGTATTTAGACCATAATTGAGAATTATCATTCCTAAGGTCATCCATAGTTACCTCATCGCCTTCGTCGTCACTATCATCGGAAGAGGAGGATCATTGATCATGCTCCTCTCTTGCCATGAAGCACATGTGCGCTTGCTCCACTTTCTCATCGTCCGACTCTCCGCTTGAGGAATCCTCGGAGTCGGTGAATGTTGCTCCGATAAGTCCCTTTTTGTACCCATTTTTGTACTTCTTGGACTTATCGAATTTCGACGCCTTCCACTTCTCCTTTTGCTTATTAAGAGGACACTCCGCTTTCATGTGTCCTGGCTTATTGCACTTGAAACACAAAGGAGAGGAGGAGGCGTTAGAAGAACCAAATTTAGCTTTGTTCTTATAGTTACCTTTTCGGAAGAAACGGTTGAACTTCTTGGACATGAGTGCCATGGACTCCAAGTCCAACTCGTTTTCCGAGTCTTCATCATCGGTTGATGTGGATGTGGATGAAGCGGCCTTGAAAGCAATAGCCTTCTTCTTTGGCTCGTCTTGCTTTAGGTAGGACTTCATCTTTTCCTGCAATTTTAACTTGCTATCCTTGCGTACCTCATATGACATTAAAGTACCCATTAGTTGAACTACGATGTACTTATTCATATCATTACCTTCCTCGATGGCGAAGGTACGCTTTTCCCAAGAAGAAGGAAGTCCTTCGATAAGCTTCGAACACTTCTCCTTTTGGGTGTAGGTTTTGCCGAGAGCCTCCAACTCGTTTATGATGTCGACGAAGCGAGCATAATACTCCTTCATCTTCTCACCCTGTTGCATATGAAACATTTCGTAATCTTTGTTAACAACAACGAGTTTAGAGTCTCTTACCCTACTCGTCCCTTCATGTAGTATGAGGAGGGAGTTCCAAATTTGATATGCACTCTTACATGTGCATATCTTATTGAAGTCCTCGGGCTCCAATGCGCATTGCAAGGCGTTCATTGCCTTGGCATTGCTTACCTCCGCGGTGACCTCCGCGGTTGTCCATTTCTCAAAGTCTTCTTCGGCGGGCTCGACGTATTCCTTCATCGTGGTCCTCCATATAGATGCACTCCGGAGGAAAGTTTCCATCCGGCATTTCCAGTACCCGTAGTTGGTACTGTTGAAGAATGGAGGCCTCGTTGAGGAATGTCCTTCCATCACCGAAGATGCTCCTTCACGGTTCCTGAAGGTGCCATAGTCGGAAGGTGGATGCACGGTCTTGTTGTCGTTGGCAGACATAGCTAAGTATCTGGCTCTGATACCAAATGTAATGCCCTACAAGCTACTGCACAAGTACTAGAGCGGGGGTGAATAGTACTTTAAAAATAACGAGGAGTATAATTCCTAATTATCGTGCAAACAACTACCAAATCAATTTGCGGAAGCTTAAATTGATGACAACAACAAAATTAACAATGCTAACAATTGATATTACTGGGTTCGGATCCACCCAAGTCTCCCCGACTTGTTCCCGGTGATCATACGTCCCAATCACCTGGATCCCCTCCGGATACTTAGGTTAGAAACCCTAACCCAAGATTTCCACTATGATATCTTGTGAAACCCTTCACAAGATCAAATCATACATGCAATGGCAATAGTGAATCCCATAACCTGGGATCACAACCTTCTCTCACAACCGAGAGAATCAATAAGCAATATAAATGAGTTTATAATGAAATAAACATTCTTACCACAAAATCCTATACCTTGAGTATTCTTACCAAATAGGTGCAAGGAGGGATTTGAGGAAGAGAAAGTCACCAAGACCTAGCACCACTGAAATGAGCAGCAATGGGTGCCTAGGAGTGATTTGGAGACTTGAATCAAGCTAGAGCTTGAATGGCTCACCAAGAACAAACTTCTCTCAAGATGGATTCTAGATCTAGAAAGTGAGAGAATGGATTTCTTGTGAGGAAGAGAGCTTTGGAAATGAGTGAGAATCTCTAACTCTTTCAATCTCAATGAATCTCTTAATAGCAGCTCTAACCTAGAAAGAAATAACCAAGCTTCGTATTTATAGGGTCCCATAAAAACAAGTTAGGTCAAATCCCAACGGATAGAAATCTGAAGCAGTTAGTCGGTCAAAGAACAACCACTGACCGACTAGTTCATCAACTAGTCGGTCGGTCAAACAACATGGACTGACTAAGTGAAGAACAGTGAAGAGATTGAATTTCAGACCTAGAAATCTAGTCGGTCCAAGAAGACTGTCTGACCGACTAGTTTCACAACTAGTCGGTCGTTAAGTGAACTTAGACCGACTAAGAGTCAAAAACTATTAGTCTGAATACAAATTGATTTAGTCGGTCCAAGAACAAATGTTGACCGACTAGATCATCAACTAGTCGGTCGCCAAACGTTCTTAGACCGACTAACGATAAACAGTAGCTTAGGAGAAAATTGGCATGTACAGTAAAGCTCAACTAGTCGGTCAAAGAAGCATCACTGACCGACTAGTTCACAAACTAGTCGGTCGGTGAGTCAACGTAGACCGACTAACTGTAAACAGTACAGAGCAAGAAAAGATTAACTAAAACTAGTCGGTCCAAGAAGCTTCACCGACCGACTAGATCACCATCTAGTCGGTTAGTTCTTCTTCTTGAACCAACTAACATGCACAATAAAGTCCGAATCGAAGCGCGATGCTTCGAGGAAGTTAGAATGGACTTCAACTAAGATCCTAGAGCTAAGATATGAGCGTTATGAAGATAGAAATGTAAGATATACTCAAGGCTTAACATTCTATAGATCGAAACTAAAAGACTATAAATAAAACCTTAAAGAACGGTCTTCGAGAGCTTCGATCAAATCTTCATGACTTCCAAAATGGTCCAAAAGCTTCAACAAAGCTTTAGGCATTGAATACGAGCTTTGAGAAGTCTTGAGATGTCGCTTTGAGTGTTCTCGTGAATTTGGCGACGATCTCCATAACTGCGCTCACAAATTGTTAGTTCATGAATTATTTATGTTTGCTCATCATCCAAAACCAAATCCGGGGAGTCCAATACTCAACATTGCATGTACACATACTACTATATATCAAACATCAAACGTACACGCAATCTTACTAGTATAGTATACATATACAAATAGTCACCTGTAGATATATGTACTCGTACAGCAGATAATCAGACACCGATATTTATACCGTCAAATACTATGCACACTCATGCAGCGAGATCCATATAAATATATCACTTCAGTACATAAAGCGTAGGTACACATACAATCATACGCAAGTAAACACACAGTGGTATCTATAGGTTCACACATAGAGCTACGTAACATATACATACTATATAGTCACACTACGATCCCTATATAAGTAATTATATACATACACTAATTCACACGATGTTCATACATATGACAATCCACATCACAAGCCATAGAGACTAGTATACTCATGCATATACACAACTATACATAGATACAAGCAGACAACCCAGTATACCTCCTAGTTTACATCTAAACATACACATAATACATCACCACATAGGTGCATGCAATACATTACAAAATTATACACATACTACTATATACGTCATATTCAATAACACACATCCTCACTAGCATAAATATGCACATTCAAATAAGGATACACATATGGTGGGTAGTCATAAACCAATATTTACACACATGAATACACATCCAGTAAATATCCATTCACAAAAATATATCACTAAAATACATAAGTATAACTACTCACAACCATACGTACAACCGTATAATCATTCATACTCAAATATACTCTGTTTATATCACCACATAACTATATTCAACACACAATACATTAATGCACATAACTATATTCAATCACCACATAACTATATTCAACACACAAGACAACATAATACATTAATGCACGATACTTTCATCACTCCATCCCAATGACCTTGACACAAGTATATATACAGGTAGCAAGACAAGTATCTTATAGACCGATATAGCTACACACACGCATAAGTACACCTACGAACATACATGCCAATACACTTCTTTATTTATCCCCAGAAGCGCTGTACTTCGGGCGTCCTAATGACAGGGCTATATCCTAAGGCTGGACACCTACCCCCCTTAGGGCTCAAGTACCCTGAACCATTACATGCACTACCCATACACAGCCATAGTGCGTGGACCTACATGGGCCACCAACTGTAACGCCCCGCTTCCCAGGATACCCGGAAAGTACGAATCCGTCCCAGGTACTACCAGAGCAGCGAGTGTTACGAAGGGAGAAAGAAAGAAAAGTACAAAAGAAACCGGCAGGTCTACTACGCACTGCTAGGATAGCACATGTAATGTCCAAAATACAAACCAACAACACAGCACAGAAAACACAGAGAGAACCATAGTAACTACCCAACAACTCAGAGACAATAACTAAACCCAAGAGAAAGTATAATCTTTATACATCACAAATATCCATTATACATCCATTATAGGCAATACATCACTCTACCGAAAGCAAAAACCCCAAAATTACAAGTCTCTTTCCTCTCTCTCCTCACCACCCAAACCTACACTCAACACCTCGACCATAACTCCAAACTCCACCTCTGCCACCAACTCCAATACCTGAATCCACAAATTGGAGCACATCAAAGCGTGTCTAAGTAGAAAACCCAACTCATGCCAAAACAAAATGTTAATTTAGGGAATGTTGTTTTTAATCACACAAAAAAGGAATCAAAATTACAATATGCAGTAAAGAAAAGAACTGCAAATGTGGCAGGCAATAAGAGAAATGAACTACAATCACAATTATAATGCATTTAAGTAATTAAATATTTTCATTTGGAATCCTGGGTATCGGGTAAACATACGGGCATGGACCTCACACGGTAAGGTGGATGGAATACTACGACTTCTCGAGACAAGCTCTTACAAAAGAAGCTGTTCACCAACTCAACCAACTCAACCAAAACCGCACCAACTCCCCGCCTCTGTGGGCTCGTCAGGAGTGGCCCACAAACTCAGCAGCCCATCGCATATGCCTACCTGGTACTCATGTTTCCCCCAACCCCATGTTCACCCTCTTTAGAGAGGAATTTGACATTCTTTATAAATTCTTTACATGAGAAATTACATAAAGAACACATGCAAACGGTAAGCAAACGATAAACAAGAGCATTTGAAAAACAACATAATAGAACCATTTCCACAAACACATTCTTTCATTCCTTCCCCTTTCTCCTTCCTTCCACCATTCTTATTTTATTACAACATCATAAGTACAACCATCACCCTTTCATTTTCCACAACCAAATAACACCCAGGCCCATGGCCGAAAATGAAGAGGAGGGGATTTTCCACATTTCCAATTCTAAAGAACCATTTCACTACTTGAACATAATCATACAATAAGAGAATTAAGCCAGCAACTTCCATAACTTGTGCATGGGGACAATCTTTGCAAGCATGCACTACCAACAAGAGAGCTTGTGCATGGGACTCATTTAAGCCATTAGTTTGCACAAACATGTCAACTTCCATTATAAAAGTTCCAAGTTGGCATTTTAACAATTCTTTCTAGGAAAGAGAGTAACTTTGTAAGAATTAGGTCAACATGCACAAAACAAGCATTACTTAGCAAATTGTGGCAACTTAATATCCAACATGTAAAAATTTAGTAACTTTAGTACCTAAAATGAAAGCATTAGCAACATTAGTATCTTTAGCATGGTTCTTAATAAAGGATTAATTCCTTGGTATCTTAAGGAAATTAAGCATTGGCAAAAAGCTCAACTTTGATTGAAAATGGAACAACTTGCAAGCACTTTAACAAAGTTCTAAACTTTCCTTAAGAAACATCACAAAGGTGACAACTTTCATATGAGCATCCAAGAAAGGAATCAACTTGCATGAAAATTCCAAAAGAAAACATATTCATGTAATAAATGGGTAAGCTTTAATATGATAACATCAAAAAGGGACTTATTTTACCATGGAAATATAAGAATACAATCAAACATGCAAGCTTCCTTATTAAATTGCCATGCAACTATTAACTAATAGAAGTTGGAACCTTACTTAAGAAAGAGAGCATTTTGCATATACATTCATAACACTTAAAAAAAGATGCTAACTTGAAATTAATTCTTAACTAAAAATTTCAACTCTATTAATAATTGAAGCACACTACTTAAACACAACCCTAAATCAATATTTAGTGCATATAATTGGGAATCCTACCTCATAAAATTGTGGATGAAAGCTTCTCTTCCCCCTCCTCCTCTTTTCTCTTCTTCTCCTTTCTCCTTTCTCCTTTCCTCTTCCAGTTGCCTTTGGTTCTTCTCTTTCTCTCTTTCTTTTTTATGATATTGCAAGGGACATTCGGCATGGGAGAAAGAGGGGGAATTTGCGAGGGGCATTCGGCTTGGGAGAAAGAGGGGGAAGGGGGAGAAAAGGACAAAAGAAAATGAAAAGAAATTGAAGTGGGAGAAGTGTGTAGAAAGATATTTCATTAAAGAAAGGAAAAAGAAGTAGTTAAATAATGGAGGAGAAGAGTGTAGAGATATTTAAAGAAGTAAGTAACTAAATACAACTTCCATCTAAGAGTCCCTTTTATTTACAAGTTTGTCATCCCTCTACACATGTCATCTTCCTACACACACCCCTAAACTTAATTACAAGCGTGCCATTACTTACCATCTTTCACAATTGCCCTCCTATACTAACACATATCTTAGTACTAACCCTCTACTAATACTAACTTTCTACTAACCCTCTATACAAACACATATCCACACAACACAAGAATGCCATTCACATATAATAGTGCTAGGCACTAAGATTAACAACAATACTAGAAACAAATGCTACTAATAACTAAGACTAACAACAATACTAATAACAACTAGCTAGTGAATTCCAAATGCTACTAGCTAGCCTTTTATAAATACCATAGTGATGCACACTAATACTTCTCTCAACATAATGTTAAACACATGCCCTTATTAATACTCAAGGAATCCTAATAACAATTTCGGAGAATCCTAATCATAATCATAATAAGAATACACAAAGAATCCTACACTCAACACATCACTAAATAAACATTCTTATTAATACACGCACTAACGCACTAATATTACTAATCCAACAATACGTAATAATACATTAAGATTTATGTACCAATGTATCACTACACGATAACGTACGCGGCACTCCATTATTATACCCACTATACATGTATTCAAACATACATATCGTACATATCTCACAGAAAGATAGGTGGTGTCCCCTAGTTTTGAAGCATAAGAGTGCAATTGGATTGGGGATACCAGATTTAAATATTTATACCGCAAGCGTACGGTGTTGTAGTGTGGCTTGGGGGTCGAACACAGGGAGGCGTGGTTGTGCTTGTTTCTAAGAGGAACCGGTTCACCCTACGGGTGAGCTAGCCCGAACGATCGATGGTTTGTCACGGAATGTAAATACGGAGGATAAACAATATAAAAGGAAACCTAGGACTTCGTTTTCCACCCTATCATAAGTTCTCGCTATTACGACCTACGGATAGGAAAACGATCGGAATTAGGGTTTAGTGGTGAGACGTTACCTCTAAAAGTGATACCAGCGTCCCATGGGCCCGATATTCCGGTCAATGCCCGGGATGATACGCCGGACTACCCGGGTTCGGTCGGTGGGCATTCCCATGTCCATTAACACCGACCAACTCCGGGAGCACTAAGCTCGCAACGATATCTCCCAACATCTCATCCTGCCGTTCTCACGCGCTAGGATTCAATGCCTACGCTAAGGGCGTGAGCTGTGGCTAGGGAGTCAACCACCAAGTTTATTCCCCCTTGGCCCTACGGTCAAAGGCGGTCTTTTTCCGGCCGATGACAATGAAACACCCCGCGTAACCATCTAAATTCCTAATCCCTATCGAAACCTAGTCCTATGGACGCATTAGGGAGAACCCACGAAGGGGTTTCAACCAAAATCCCAGATTTGGGAACTACTCACAAATCATAGCTAAAAAGCGACCTAAAAAAAATCAACCGTAAAAATCATGATCAGGCGATTGAAATAAAGTAGTAGCAATGCTATAAAGATAATATCAAAGTTTGAAAGCGATCAGAAGACTTACAAAAACAAATTCTAGCCGTCACCGTACAAGAAAAATGACAGAAAAATAACCACTCCCGTTTTCAGCAACCTAGGGTAACTATATATATAAATCGACGTCACCCGATCGGTTGAAGCATCAATCGATCGGGTGAGCTGCTTCGTGCTTCAGCATCGACGGTTCAGAAGTTCACCTGCTCGCTTGGTCCGGCCGGTTGGCGTCTCTGGGTCGTCTCTTGGAGAAATGCAGCATCGGGTGAACCGATCGGTTGACCATTCAACCGATCGATTGGAATTGCCCCCCAAAAATACAGCAAGTTCTGTCGACTTGGCACGGTCAGCGAACCGCCGGTTGAGCTCTCCGGGTCGTCGCTTGGGAAATCAGCTATTGATGAACCGATCGGGTGAGATATCACCCGATCGGTTGGAATTCAGCTTCAAATGGCCGAGAGCTCTGTTGGTTTGAACTGGTTGACGAACCGATCGGTTGGGCTGCACTTCGCTTCAGCTTCCGTCTGGGTCAGACACGCGTGCACCACCAGATCGGTTGGCTATGTCCAACCGATCGGTTGTGGGCTGAAAAATGTCGATCTTCGTCGTTTGACCCCCTAGATCACCCGTGACTCCTCCCATTGCTCCGTGGACTCATGATATCTTCGCTATATGTCCCTACACTGGCAATCTCCTGCAAATACACAAAAACATCAAAAAGTGAAAGAAAACAAAAAATCCCAAGAAAATCGACATGGGACAACGGAAAACAACGGAAAAACACAAAGAAGACGTGCGTGGATATATAAAATATAAACACATGTCAAAATCCCCCAAGATGAACCCTTCTCGTCCTCAAGGAAGACGAGTGAGAGTAGGAGCTCGGAGGGAGAGAGAGAGAGAGAGAGAGAGAGAGAGAGAGAGAGAGAGAGAGAGAAGTCAAAATCCTAAATCACCCGTCAGGGCCAACAAAATCAAACACCCATACTAAGCAAGCATACGACACAACACAACACTAAACCAAGGAATATGAGTCCAAACAAGTGTCGTGGGCCCACCCGGTAAAGCGCGAGTGAGTGCAGTCATGTGCTAGCAGACGGTGTTACTATCTACAATGTGCAATAGAGCTCCATATACACATATTCAAGGAAAGACCCAAATATCGATTCGATTTGAAATAAGCGATGAATACATAGCTCAAGAATGCATGATAACAGAGTAAGAATCGAAACGTATCATGCGTCAGGGACTCCACAGCTAGGGACTAGGAAATCACCACACTATGGCCTAAATAATATCTAGAAAGTTCATATTCCAAGTGTTTTCGAAAACGATGGAGGTTGAGAAGATGTGGAGTAGAACACTCGGTGCAAATTCTCGCCTTCCCTTTATTCTCGGTAGGTAGGAAAATATTCACACATGAATTTTTTTTAGGTTTTGGATATATGTATTTTTTTGGATTTTTGGCTATACATATATATTTTTTTCTTTTTTCTTTTCTTTCTTTTTGGGTTTTTCTTTTCTCTCTTTTTTTTGGATTTTTGGATTTTGGGGTATATACTTATGTACTTTCCCAAGTGGGAGAACGATACACGACGAGGGGATTTGCACCAAGTAAAATAAAAAAGAAATCGGATTCTAAACACTTGGGCAAGGGAGATTTTCTTTGCTAATCAGAGCATAGGCTAAATGGGTTATCATAGTCCTAACTGTGGAATCCCGACACATGCAAATTGAAGTATACGATATATATATATATATATATATATATATATATATATATATAGCATTCATATAGAAGCAGACAGGAGAAGCAAATACCGCATATTCAAATCGAAGCATGATAATCTAGGGGTCATCACATGACAGGTATATAAATCAAAATCACAAAGTAGAAGCACACTATATAAGCTAGTCACGACACACGACTCACATAAAAGCCAAGTGGACCCACGATGCATGAAATGCAAGAGGACTCGGCTTCCTAGGGTTAGTGAATGTGATTATCGAAGCCATGCTAGGTGTGTGTGTGATTCTGTGGCAATTCATCATAAGGGGTCATCTCTAGGAGAGAGAGAACAAAAGATGAGAAGAAAAAAAGAAAAACACGGTGAAAACGACTCAAAAACGAAGAGAAAGACACAAAAGACGCACGAAGTGCGACTCTCCCAAGCTGAAACTTGCATTGCCCTCAATGCAATAAAAGTAAATAAGGGAGGGCAATGAAAATGGGGGGGAATACGCACCGACACAAAGAGAATAAAAAACGAGAAAAACACACATACGAAACTGAAAAATAAAGAAGGAGGAAAAAGAAATACAGAAAATAAAAGATATAAAATCATACCACACGACATATATAAACAAGCACACCACAATGAAAAACACGACAAAACACACAAAATTCGAATTCCCCCAAGCTGGACATGAGAGTGCAAGCAATATGATATGATAATGATGATACAAAAATATGCTAGGGGGAAGATCGAAGAAGAAAAAGAAATCAAAAAGCAGGAGAGGGACTGTCCTCGTCCTCCTCGACAGAAGATGGAGGGGTGTGGAGGGGAGAGGTGGGGGGTGTGCGGAGAAGTGGGGAGAGTGGTGGAGGATGTGTGTGGATAGGTGCGGAGGTGTGAACAATGGGTGGTGTGGTGGTGATGATGGTGAGTTGTAGGGATATGGCGACCAAGGCGGTGGTAGATGGGGTGGATACGACGACGAGAGAGGATGGTGGGGGAAGTGATCTCGAACGCGCCTGCAATTTCTTGCGGTGCATGTATAGGGTGACGGAAGTGGAGGGTAGTGGATCTGTGGGATCGACGGCAATGGTCGTGAGTGGAGGTGAAGTGGGAGGAATGGAAACAGTGGTGGTGGGAGGGGAAGGTCACCTAGGGGGTGATGGATGTGGTGATGAATGTGATGATGGAGGTGAAGATCGTTGCGAGGTGGGAGGAGTGGGTGGAGGAGGACCAAAAATGTGAGTGAGGTGGCAGAGAATGGTGGACACGTTCCTCTATAGTGCGAGGAAACGTGGGTGCGAGAAGATAGAAGAGGATGGGTCTGAGGGGGCAGAGGACGAAGCACGAGCGTGCAGTGAAGCTAGCTCAGCCTCGAGAGCGAGGTGAGCGAAGGCGGCTCGGCGAACGGAAGACGTAGAGGCTGGATGGGAAGTGGAAGTGGTGCCAGCAGCAGTGGTCATGCCGGCACCAGAGGCTAGGCCTAAGAAGGCCTCAGTCAGAGCCTCAGAAGTGATAGGGCCAGAAGCCGGGGTGGGACGACTGGGGCCAGCCCCAGAGTCTCCTCGGGACACAGGGATATCCTGCTCGCCTAAGTGGACAGCAGGGGAAGGTAATCTGGGTGCGCCCGGGGGATGGAATGGTAGACGTAACCCCTCTAGAAACTCAGGGTCGGGAGGGAATGTCCAATCTGCCACAAGAACGATAGTCATACGAGCAGGGTTGGGCAGAATGGTGTAAGGAGCAGGGGGTGTCCGTAGAAAAAGGTGAAACGACCGTCGGGGCGGGGCTTGATCATGTGCATGTGCTGCAGGACATCAAGATCTATATGTGTGGGTCCTGGGGCAGAAGGCTAATCTCTGGGGATGACGATATTGTACTGGGGATATGAAGCTATGATGGTAATGAGACCCCCGCAACAGTACTTGCCTTTACCGGCGCGGCTAATCTCAAGTAACTTGTGAATGAGCCAAGCACCAGCATGAATGGGAATGTGAGGGGCCTCGAAGGCGATCCCGTCATCACCATGAATGAAATCAAATGTCATGGCCCACAAAATGAAAAGATCAGGGATAGTCACCGTCCCAGACTCATCCCTGGGGAAGAACGTGCAAGATATGATTCGGTGGGCCAGACGAAACACGGGGTGAATGATGGAGGAGGCCTTAGCCTTACCTCAGGGATAATGATCGTGGAGGGTGATGCAGAACCAAAATTGATCGACGTCGAAGTCGGGGTGATATCCGTAGGGGCAGATAGCGTCGCCCCCAAGAATGGGGAATCCGAAGATGTTATTGATGGTATTCAAGGGGGTGCGGATAGTTTTGTTTCGGACCCGGAAAACGACGATCGATCCCGACTCACAATGGAGAGTTGATAAGAACTCTAGTGTGAGGGTGAGGAAGGACGTCGCGTGGGCGTTCAAGAAAGCTAACCAACCTAAGTTAGCGAGGATGGTCTTGACTTCGGAGAAAACTCCGAGAACGATAAGCGTTTGGGCGTGTGCAAACTTGGTGGAAAGGTGTGAGCGTGCGTTGAGTCTATTATAAAAATCTTTTTGTTCAAGACTCAGAAAACGGTAACCATGCGGGCCCAACATTGGGTCCTCAGGAGGGATGATAGGTTGGGGTGGGGGTTGTGTAGGCAGTGTAGGAGGAGGACGTGAGATAGGTGGACGTGTGGACTTCCGTCTCTTGCGAGACGGCTCCTCCTCATGCATGATAGCTTTACTCTTATCTTTTCCCTTAGCCATGATAGTGTGTGATGCAAGTAAATGCAAGATATGACGAATGCACACAATCAATGGCAATTGATCAAAAATTTAGTACTATGGCAATACTAAAAATTGAGCTAAGGAGCGAAGTTACCCAGAAGCGAAGTTAATCCTTGCTCGCAAATCACCCAACGATGTGCAATTGATGGGAGTGTGAAGCCGCGGCACGCCTTTTCAACAAATTTTCGAAATGGGGAAGAATCGGTTAGGGTTAGGGCAAAGAGTAGGGTTGGATGAAAGAGAATAAGAGTGGGAGTGATGGAGAGAGAGAAGGAGGGAGTGGGGAAATCGGTTGAGAGGGATTGGAGGTCGTTTGGGGGAAGAACGTGGCCGGTTAAGGAGTGGAGAAGTCGAAACGGTGGAGGGAATTCGAAGTCGGGTGAAGAAAACGAATCGGGCGAAACGGTGGGTATTTATAGGGTTTTAGGCGAACCGATCGGGTGAGATCTCACCTGATCGGTTGGATAAATTTTCGAAAAACTTGTTGAAAAGTGGCTACAGGCGAACCGATCGGTTGAGTTTTCAACCGATCAGTTGGTCGCTTCACAAATTTCCCGAGAGTTCTGTGCACTTCACCCGGACGGTGACATGACCACTGCTTCATATCAACCGATCGGTTAATTTAGTCCCCAAATTTCCCGAGAGTTCTGCTCTTCTCACACGATCAGCCGCCCGATCTCAACTTGTTCCACCCGAGCGGTTCACTGATGAACAGATATAGGCTACTTTCTGATACGTTCCACCCGATCGGTTGAGGGATCAACCGATCGGTTGGGGGCTTGTTTCCTGCACAATTTCGAAAACAGCCTAAGTCTCTTAACAAGAGCTCCCGTTGCTGAATTTATTCACCAAAATAAGAAAAATAAACCTAGAAATAATCCTAAAAACAAAGATGAGGGTTTAGAACATGGATTGCCTCCCATGAAGCGCTGTTGTTTAACGTCGTTTGCTCGACGCCCGGTTGATGATTTTCAAGGAGGATGGGAGTGATGCCCAATGTTTGGCATTCCTTCAAATGTTGGAGCGGTGGCCTTTGGTGTCGTCGGCGGTGATAAGTAGACTTGCTCGATGATCCTCCCTCCGTTGATGGTATCCAGGGGCTTCTCCCTCACATTGGCGTCGACCGCCACTTTTCTTAAGATCCAGATCTCATCAGCGGTAAGCCCCATGGGCTCCTTCCCCTTTCTCCTTGTCGGAGCAAATTTTTGGAATCCGGGAGGGATCGTATGTGAGACACCTGCTTCCCGAGCAACTTCTTCCTTCATCAAACCAACATGCTCTTGTAGGTCCCCCAAGCTATCGGGGGGTTCCTTGAGAGAATTTCCTAGGCCCCCAGCTTCTACGGCTCTTTCCTCCTTAACACGCAGCATATTGCAACCAGGTTCATCCAGATGGTGCTTCATAGACAACCCCAAGTCAAACTCGACCTTCTAGTCGCCAACATTAAGGGATAACTTCCCTTTCTTAACATCTATCAACACGCCAGCGGTGGCCATGAAGGTCCGTCCAAGGATGATGGGTGTATGAGTGTCTTCGGGCATGTCCATCACCACGAAGTCTACCGGCACATGCACTCCGCTGACGTTAACTGACAGGTCGTCTACAATTTCCACCGGATATTTGATCGATCTATCAGCTAGATGAAGGGTCATACCCGTGGGCTCCAGGTCTCACATCCCTATCCTCCTGTATAGTGACAGGGGCATCAGACTGACGCTCGCTTCCAAATCCATGAGCGCTCGATGTATCTTCACTTCCTCAATCGAACAAGGAATGGAGAAGCTTCCTGGGTCCTTTAGCTTGGGTGGATTCCCTCGCTGGATGAAAACACTACATTCCGCCGTGAGAACGACCTTTTCCTTTCTGGAACCCCTCGTCACCAAATCCTTTAAAAATTTCGCATAGGAGGGAATTGTCTCTATGGCTTCTAGGAAAGGGATCTGGAAGCTCAAATCCTTGACCATACGAAGAACTTGCCGTATTTTTCATCAATTTTAGCTTTTGCAAGTCGTTGTGGAAAAGGCACAACGGGCTTAAATACTCTAAGGTTCCCCTCCTCGTCCTTCTTCTTCTCCTCTTCAGAGACTCCCTCCAGAGTCGTATTCTTTGGTGACGAAGCTCCATCGTCATTTGATTTTTCAATTGGTCGCCCACTGACCAACGGAGCTTCAGGTTCCTTAACGGTCACTCTTGTAGGAATTTGTGTCCCGCTTCTCAAGACGATAGCAGACACATTCGCATGATCATGCATGAGTGCCAATGTCTGATTTGCCCCCCTTGGATTCACTTCCGGTTGACCCGGCAATTGGTTTTGTGCCCTTTGAAGGTTCGCCACCTGCAACCCCAGCTGGGTCACTTGGTCGGTAAGGGCCCTCTGCCCCATCTCCAGCTTCAAGTTGATCTTCTCCTGATTCGTAATATACTGGGTCAAGAGGGTCTCGACCGGGGAGATAACTCGCTGATGTCCATATGGCTGCTGCTGCTGCTGCATGGGCTGCTGGTTCCTGGGGTGGTACTGCTGATACATTTGTTGTGGCTACTGCTGTTGCTGATACTGTTGCTACTGTTGTCGAGGCGGCTGATATACTTGTTACTGCGGCTGCTGAGGCGGCTGATATACTTGCTGCTGATGCTACTGAGGCTGCTGATATGGCGCCCTGTAGCTCAAATTGGGGTGGTTCTGGTTATTGGGAGAATAAACCAGGTTCGAGCTAGTCCTGTGTAGATACGGCGCATTACCCGTCGGGTTGAAGAAAAGTGCGCTAGCTTGATCCACCGGTGGTGAAATATCACCACCCTCAAAGTCTCCCAGGACTTCCGCTTCCACCACTGCTACTTGTTGGGTGCTGGCACCACCAGCTACTACCATAAGCGCTGAGATCTGGGTCGATAGCAAATCGAATTTTCTAGACAACTTGTTGACGTCATCGACTCTATGAATACCTCCAGATCTGGGTGTTGCACGCTCATCGCACCACCGCTCATTATTTGATGCCATGTTTTCTAAAATATTGCCGCTATCTTCTTCACTTCTTGACATAAAGGACCCCCCAACCGCGGCGTCCATCGAAGATTTTAGGTCATCCCTCAACCCATTATAGAACAGATTTATAATCTGCCACTTTGGAAGTTCATGATGAGGGCATCTCCGTTGCATCTCTTTGTATCTCTTCCAAGCTTCGTGCAGGGACTCGTGGCTGGCCTGGGAGAAGGAGGAGATCTCACTCCTCAGCTTCATCGTCTTTTCTGGGGGAAAGAACTTAGTCAAGAAAGCGCTCGAGAGCTTCTCCCAAGAATTGAAGGTGTTTGTGTCCTTTCCCCTAAGCCATTGCTTGGCTTTATCCCACAGAGAGAAGGGGAATAGCTTCAGACGGATTGCTTCAGTTGTGACATCATTAATCCTGAATGTGTCACACTTCTCAAGGAAAGAGTCCAGATGTTCAATAGGGCTCTCCATGGGCGCCCCAAAGAATTGATCCTGCTGGATCCACGTCACTAGTGACGAATTAAGCTCGAAACTTTGGCTACAATAGCCGGAGGTTGAATGGAGGAGGTGGACCCGATGGAAGGCATCGAGTATTCCAGCAGAGATTTCTAGGGAGGAGTGTTCTCTCCCATGGCTTCAGCTTCTTCCCTTCTTCTTCTTTCTGCGTTTACTCATGGTGGCGTTGATCTCCGGATCAGGTGGAATCAAGTCGTCTAGACTCCTTGTATTCCTGCGCATATAAAACAAGAAATACCCGTGAAGCAAGTATGGGATAGAAACATATAAAAACAAAAATCAAAGAATAGAGAAAAATAAAAAGTGAAAAAGTAGAATGTGAAAATTTTCGCGGGGCGGGGATAAGAACTAGACTCAATGGTTCAAATGGTCCTAAAATTAACAAGCACATTGCCTCCCTAGCAATGGCGCCATAAAACTTGACGTCCCCTAGTTTTGAAGCATAAGAGTGCAATTGGATTGGGGATACCAGATTTAAATATTTATACCGCAAGCGCACGGTGTTGTAGTGTGGCTTGGGGGTTGAACACAGGGAGGCGTGGTTGTGCTTGTTTCTAAGAGTACCCGGTTCACCCTACGGGTGAGCTAGCCCGAACGATCGATGGTTTGTCACGGAATGTAAATACGGAGGATAAACAATATAAAAGGAAACCTAGGACTTCGGTTTCCACCCTATCATATGTTCGCTATTACGACCTACGGATAGGAAAACGATCGGAATTTGGGTTTAGTGGTGAGACGTTGCCTCTAAAAGTGATACCAGCGTCCCATGGGCCCGATATTCCGGTCGATACCCAGGATGATACGCCGGACTACCCGGGTTCGGTCGGTGGGCATTCCCATGTCCATTAACACCGACCAACTCCGGGAGCACTAAGCTCGCAACGATATCTCCCAACATCTCATCCTGCCGTTCTCACGCGCTAGGATTCAATGCCTACGCTAAGGGCGTGAGCTGTGGCTAGGGAGTCAACCACCAAGTTTATTCCCCCTTGGCCCTACGGTCAAAGGCGGTCTTTTTCCGGCCGATGACAATGAAACACCCCGCGTAACCATCTAAATTCCTAATCCCTATCGAAACCTAGTCCTATGGACGCATTAGGGAGAACCCACGAAGGGGTTTCAACCAAAATCCCAGATTTGGGAACTACTCACAAATCATAGCTAAAAAGCGACCTAAAAAAAATCAACCGTAAAAATCATGATCAGGCGATTGAAATAAAGTAGTAGCAATGCTATAAAGATAATATCAAAGTTTGAAAGCGATCAGAAGACTTACAAAAACTATAAAATTCCAGCCGTCACCGTACAAGAAAAAAGACAGAAAAATAACCACTCCCGTTTTCAGCAACCTAGGCAACTATATATACAAATCGACGTCACCCGATCCGTTGAAGCATCAACCGATCGGGTGAGCTGCTTCGTGCTTCAGCATCGACGGTTCAGAACTTCACCCGCTCGCTTGGTCCGGCCGGTTGGTGTCTCCGGGTCGTCTCTTGGAGAAATGCAGCACCAGGTGAACCGATCGGTTGACCATTCAACCGATCGGTTGGAATTGACCCCCAAAATACAGAAAGTTCTGTCGACTTGGCACTGTCAGTGAACCGCCGGTTGAGCTCTTTGTTGGATATGGAAGACGTTAGTACACCCTTGTGGGGGATGTACGAGGGAATACGGACCTCGAACGTCGCGTACACGAAGTCGTGTGCAAAGGGAATCTGTTCCCTTGCGGAGAGGATCTCTGGATGAGTAGGAAAGTCGCATTATATATGCATAAGTGCATGCGACATATGGCTAATAAAGGGGGAATATCTTAAGCTTATGTTGTACCATGCATATGGTACAACTTAAGCTTATAATGTGCCATGTATCATGGTACACCTTAGTTAAATTGTTCCAAAGGAACAATTTACCCTAAAATAACTACCTTGGGGGCTATAAATAAGACCCAAGGGTAAGCCATTTCTTACACTTTTGCATGGCATTTTCTTGCATGCATTTCATTCTAGCGAAGCTCTGCCGAAATCCTTCCTCTCTCTTTATCCAAGTTCTTAATCTAAAGTAGAGATTTAGATTGTGGATTTAGTACCCTTACTCCGTTCGTGAGAAGACTCGATCCGTCGTGGCGAATCCGAAGGCAAAGTTCCGAGACTACCGTGCCGCATACGCAAGCCTAAGTCTCAACTTTATTTATCGATCCTAACTCTGTTTTGGCAATATCTTAAGCTTATGTTGTACCAGGCATATGGTACAACTTAAGCTTATAATGTGCCATGTATCATGGTACACCTTAGTTAAATTGTTCCAAAGGAACAATTTACCCTAAAATAACTACCTTGGGGGCTATAAATAAGACCCAAGGGTAAGCCATTTCTTACACTTTTGCATGGCATTTTTTTGCATGCATTTCATTCTAGCGAAGCTCTGCCGAAATCCTTCCTCTCTCTTTATCCAAGTTCTTAATCTAAAGTAGAGATTTAGATTGTGGATTTAGTAGCCTTACTCCGTTCGTGAGAAGACTCGATCCGTCGTGGTGAATCCGAAGGCAAAGTTCCGAGACTACCGTGCCGCATACGCAAGCGTAAGTCTCAACTTTATTTATCGATCCTAACTCTGTTTTGGCAGGATCCTTCATTGGTATCAGAGCCATATGGGTTCGCCCCGGTCAAACCGCCGTCCCGTCGAAACTATGAACGAGTCGTTGTCTTTTTCACGAATGGGTCTCCTACCATTACGGATATGGTAGGAACGCTTCGTGACGGAGAGAACGCAGCGGTTGTTCTTTTCACGTTAGGGTCTCCTATCATTACGGATATGGTAGGAACTCTCCGTGACGGGAAGAACCGACCGTTCACGTAGTATGTTATTCATTTTTGGCACACGGCCATTAGGAAATAACTAATTTCTCGACGAACGGGTGCTTCATCGAGGAAGAAGGTGGTAGTTATTTCCATCGGGGAAGATGAAATTTGGTGCATGTGCACCATGGCCAAATGGGCTATGAAGGCCATGCACCCCCCTCCCCAAGCGGAGGGGGTTGGCTACGGCCAATAACCACCGGTGACCACCCCATCAAGGGGGAGGAGTGTGTGCGGCAACCCCATTCAAAAGGGGTGGCCGGCCATGGCCAAAGGGGCCATGGCCGGCCAATGCCCAAAATGGCCTTGGCCATGACCGGCCATGGCCAAGCCATGGCCGGCCATGGCCATGCCGGCAGTGGCCGGCCAAGGCCATGCCGGCAATGGCCGGCCTCGGCCACGGCCTGCCGGCCTGGCCGGCCCTGGCCGGCCTGACCGGCCCTGGCAGTGGCCAGGGCCGGCCTGGCCAGCCCTGGCAGAGGCCAGGGCCAATGCCCTGGCCTCGGCCAGGGCATGGCCGGCCTCGGCCAGGGCAGAGGCCCTGGCCGAGGGGCCAGGGCCCCCGGGCCGGCCAGGGCAGAGGCCCTGGCCAGCCATTGGCCAAGCCTCGGCCAGGGCAGAGGCCCTGGCTGAGAGAAGTTGAAGACCAAATTATTGGTCGACCAATTTTGTTGTTTTGGTCGACCAATCCGGCAGAAGGCCTTGGTCGAATTTGAACGTGCCGACTAGCCCATATGGGGTGTCCATAGTGCTCTACTCCTTGAAGATTAGCCATAGTGCTCTACTTCATGCGAGATTAGCCGTAGTGCTCTACTCCTTGAAGATTAGCCTTAATGCTCTACTTCATGCGAGATTAGCCATGTCATTGTGCTCTACTCTACGGAGATTAGCCAATGAACTTATAACGTTGTGCTCTACTCTACGGAGATTAGCCAATGTGTTTTAAAAAATTTTGAAAAAGGTGTTTTCAAATAGGTTATGTCCCGTCCTTAATCGCGATAGCGCAATTTAGAATTCCAAGTCCTACCACGATCCGGCCATGGTTATCTAACCCATGGGTGTGTAGAACAGGTCTCGTGGCTTGGCAATTGTTGCGCTAAAATTCTTTGCGCAAACTCTCACCTATTCTATTTTGAAAGATATGTTTTTCAAAGTATTTTTCCGCTGCTAATACCATACGGGTATTATTTCTGATTTCTTTTTACTTGAGATAAGTAAGAGGGATACTTTGAAAGTTACTTCTAGATGGTAGTTGGGAACGTAGTGAACTTCTCGATTCTAGAGTAACATTTCAACGCATCCAAGGAACTTATCAAGTGTTTAAAGAATCGAAACTTTATGCATAGAATTTTGATCGTGTTTTTCATTTTCTTTGCAGTTTTTTGATTCGAATATGTCTACCGCTTCTAAGAACATTGTCGCAGAGCTTAACAAAGGTGAAAAGCTCAACGGCGACAATTATAAACTTTGGTCAATTAAAATCCAATATGTTTTGGAGGAGCAAGATGTGCTTGAAACACTCCAAAACATAATGGAAGAACCTGAGTTGGGCAATACGGCCCAACACAAGAGGGACCGGGAAGCTTATGAGACTTGGACTCGAAAGAACAAAATAGCACGTATTACGTTACTGTCCGCAATGGACAATGACATAATGCGTCTATTTCGGGAATTCGATTTAGCCAAAGACATATGGTCTGAGCTAGAAATAAAGTTTGGTGGAACTTCGGTTACCAAACTCCGCTCCTTAAATATTCAATTTGATTCGTACAAAATGCGGCGAGATCATTCTATGAAGAAGCATCTCCGCCACATGGCGAATCTCATATCTGAATTAAAGGATGCGGGTGTTACGCTATCTGACGAACAGCAGATCCAAGCAGTCATTCGTTCACTCCCAGATAGCTGGGATAACATGAAAATGCACCTCACTCATAATGAGTGCATTAAAACTTTAAGCGATGTATCGAAACACCTCGAACTCGAGGAAGAGCGGATTCAAGCCGGAAAACCAAGTGCAGAAGTGCACATGGCCGCTAGTTCCTCACATAGAGGAAATAAGCGGAAGAATAAACGCTTAAGGTTTGTGAACGAACGAAAGCAAGAACCGGAAACCTCAAAGAAGACTAAGAACAAAAAGTGGCAAAAGAATGTGCACTCAAAGAAGAAAAACTTGAAGAAGATCAAGTGCTTTAAGTGCAACAAGTACGGTCACTTCGCCCGTACATGTACGGATGGAAGTGATACGGTAACTTGTAGGGCTAGTTACATATGTGTTTCTAGTTCCGTGTTTCTTGCTGAATCTAACTATTTTTGGTTGATTGATTCAGGGGCCACAGACCACGTAGCGAAGGACAGAAGGTTCTTCGTAGAGTATCGAAAGATAACTCAAGGAACAAAGTGGATATACGTCGGCAACAACACTCGTGTTGAAGTCAAAGGCGTCGGAACATGCAAGCTAGTTCTCGACAACGGCCGGACTTTATTATTGCACGACGTCCTCTTTGCTCCAGATATTAGAAGGAATATCGTATCCGTGGTCATGTTAATGTCTTTAGATTATGAATGGAGGTTCTATAAACAAAAGGTTGACCTTGTTTGTAATAGTTCTTTAATTGGGTCTGGTAATGTTTGTAATGGATTAATTGTTTTAAACACAATGTATGATGATTCTTCTTCCATTAATGAAAGTTTCCATTTGACAAATGCTTCTAACTCTGAATCTGAGATCATTTGTTGGCATGCAAGACTTGGTCATATTGGACCAACTAGAATGGATAGACTTGCCAAAAGTGGCTTGCTATCTAATGTTTCAAAAGTTGAAATGTCAACTTGCGAACATTGTCTTGTAGGGAAAACTTGCCGCAAGCCGTTTGGAACTGGCACAAGGGCCGAAGTTCCATTACAGCTTATCCATTCGGACATTTGCGGTCTAATGAATGTTAAGACAAGACGCGGGAAGTCCTATTTCATCACATTCATTGATGACTTCACCCGTTTCGGTCATATTTATTTGATTTCCCACAAACATGAAGCTTTATCATGCTTCAAAAACTATATGAGTTTAGTGGAAAATCAACTAGATCGCAAGATAAAGGTCTTGCGAACCGATCGGGGTGGAGAATATCAATCAACGAGTTTTAAGGAACTCTGTGATGAAAAAGGCATAGTTCATCAAATAACTATGCCTTATACTCCGCAACAAAACGGTGTTGCGGAAAGAAGAAATAGGACATTGATGGAAATGGTCCGATCAATGATGTCTCAGGCAAATTTGCCCATCACCTTTTGGGGTGATGCATTATTGACGGCAGCATTCATCTTAAACCGTGTACCCTCGAAGTCGGTAAGTTCTACTCCTTATGAGTTGTGGAACAATAGAACTCCAGACTTAAGCATTCTAAAACCTTGGGGTTGTGCCTCTTATGCACATTTATCCTCTCACAAATATGGCAAACTTGGGCCACGTGGGAGGAAGTGTATCTTCATCCGATACGCTGAAAACTCCAAAGGATATGCTTTCGTCGGTCAAGAGGACAATGGGGGTCTTATAGAATTCGAATCGAGGGATGTTGTCTTCTTGGAAAATGAGTTTCCAAGACAGGGTGAGATAAGTCAAGACTTATCCTTGTTTGAGACTTGGGATCAAGAAGGATCGGAACGTTCGAGTGGGAGAATTCTTGGTGAAGAAGAAAATACGTTTCAAACTTCACCAATGAATGATACGAATGATACCAATCCTATTCCGAGTGGGAGTGATGTTATTCCAAGTGGGAGTGATGTCATTCCAAGTGGGAGTGATCAAACTCAAACAAGACGTAGTAATCGAACGAGGCTAACACCTCTGAGATTTGAGGATGAACTTCCTCAAACATTCATGACATTACTACAAGATGATGACGAACCTGCAAATTTCAAATAGGCCGTCACATGCCCTGCTAAATATAAATGGATAGCGGCAATGGAAGAAGAACTTCAATCCATGAAAACAAACCAAGTCTGGGACTTGGTTGATTTACCTAAGGGACGTAGAGCCATTGGGAACAAGTGGGTTCTCAAAATCAAGCATAAGGCTGATGGCTCCATCGAGAAATATAAAGCTCGCCTTGTTGCGAAAGGTTTCATGCAACAGGATGGAATAGACTACGAAGAGACTTTCTCTCCTGTCGTGCGTTTTACCTCCATTCGCTTAATTCTGGCAATGGTGGCTTGTTTGGACCTCGAGTTACATCAGATGGATGTAAAGACTGCTTCTGCAAATTTCAAACAGGCCGTCACATGCCTTGCTAAAGATAAATGGATAGCGGCAATGGAAGAAGAACTTCAATCCATGAAAACAAACCAAGTCTGGGACTTGGTTGATTTACCTAAGGGACGTAGAGCCATTGGGAACAAGTGGGTTCTCAAAATCAAGCATAAGGCTGATGGCTCCATCGAGAAATATAAAGCTCGCCTTGTTGCGAAAGGTTTCACGCAACAGGAAGGAATAGACTACGAAGAGACTTTCTCTCCTGTCGTGCGTTTTACCTCCATTCGCTTAATTCTGGCAATGGTGGCTTGTTTGGACCTCGAGTTACATCAGATGGATGTAAAGACTGCTTTTCTTAACGGAGAACTAGATGAGGAGATCTACATGGAACAACCAAACGGGTTTGTACAAGAAGAAAACAAACATAAGGTTTGTAAACTTCGTAAATCCATATATGGTCTTAAACAATCCTCAAGGCAGTGGTATATGCGCTTTCAAGAAGTCGTTTTGTCGTATGGTTTCTCCATGCTCGACGAAGACAACTGCGTATATATTAAGAGGATTAAAAACAAGTATGTAATTATGTCTCTTTATGTAGATGACATACTTATAGCCGGAAATGATAAGCGTCTTATCTTGGATATCAAAGCTTGGCTTTCATCCGTCTTTGAGATGAAAGACATGGGTGAAGCTGCATATATCTTTGGGGTTAAGATCTCAAGGAATCGTTCCAAGAAACTTCTTTCTCTCTCTCAAGAGACATATATAAAGAAAGTTTTAGAACGGTTTAATATGCAGGACTGCAAGCCAATTGATACTCCAATAAGCAAAGGCGAGGGTCTATGTTTGGAAATGTGTCCCAAAGATCCAAAAGAAAAGAAAGCTATGGAAAAGGTTCCATACTCCAGTGCTGTCGGGAGTCTGATGTACGCTATGATGTGTACCAGACCGGACATTTGCTATGGTGTTGGTATGGTAAGCCGTTACCAATCCAACCCAGGACAGGCACACTGGAAAGCGGTGAAGAGGATATTAAGGTACCTCAAAGGGACTGCGGACTATGCGTTATGCTATCAAGGCAATACCTTGAGACTCGAAGGCTATACCGATGCTGATTGGGCAGGTGATCTCGACGAGCGAAGATCTACCTCAGGCTTTGTTTTCTTGCTCGGGAATGGTGCAATATCCTGGAGCAGCAAGTAACAAACCTGCATCGCTCTATCAACCATGGAAGCTGAATTCGTAGCATTCAGCATAGCGGTCCAAGAAGCTGTTTGGCTTAGGAAATTCTTAGACAGGCTGACGAATGCCACTGACTCAAGCACTGTTCCTATATACAGTGATAGTCAAGCTTCGATTGCCTACGTCAAAGATCCTAAATTTCATTGTAAGACCAAACACATTGACATTCGATTCAAGTTTGCGAAGGACTATGACAAACGGAAGGAAGTAGACATAGGATACATATCCACGCATGAGATGATAGCGGATCCCCTTACTAAGGCGATCCCCAGAGATGTGTTCTACAAACACTTATCATCTATGGGAATGCGTAGGTGCTGAGCTGTATCTTGTAATATTTCCCATGTCTATAGAAGATCAAAGTTTAATAAAAGAAAGAAGTTCTTTTATATATTGCATACAAGTTTCTTACAAATGATTTTATACATTTGTGTTTAAGTCTCAGCTATTTTATTGTGTGTATGTCGGACAGATTAAGGTTGGCTCTCTCACATGAGCAACCGCCTTATCTTATCAGATGGATAAGATAAAGATGAGACTAGTTTAAAGTCAAAATCATTAGACAAATGATTTAGAGTCGTGACTTAAACAAGATAGTCGAATGAAAGATCTGCATCATATGGATGCTTACAAAAGATCTGAGATCTGTATCACAAGGATATTTGAAAGAGATCTCATAGGATTTTTAAATCCTATCTGTCTTATGCAGGATGAGAGTCAGTGAATATTTTCACGAGTAGTAAGGGGACTCAAAAAGATAGGCACTGTGGTGTCTGATCTTTTCATCCGTACAACATCATTAAGACATACTCTCCCTGGGAAAGGAGTGATGTTGTAATACGTGTTCATACCACGTATGCATTTCGACCACTGAGTTAGTAGCAATAGTGTTTGCTATTATGTGAGACTCAAAGGCCATACGGGTCTTAACTCTTACCCTCAAGGACTCCAATTGGTTCCTTTAGATTTGACGAGATGATCGCTATCTTAGCGTGTTGCTAATGGGCTATGATAATTCGGCTCAGCGGGGCACGTTAGAAAAGCGAATCAAGTCAAGCTCAGAAGGTTCGCAAGAAGAGGAAGATTGATTTCATATTCACATTTGGACTTTAAATGATTCAAAGCTGGCCAGCCAATTGTAATCCAGATGGGATTCAATTGTTGAATATAAAGTATGAGAAATGTGAAGAAATAATCTAGGGTAAAGCATGCGTTGAACTACTCAACTTTGCACCTTCGAGGTCGTTGTGTATCTCTAACAAGTGCACAACAACAGACTCTACGCGCATGACGGTCGCACGGTCTATTTCTCGGTATGATTAATGAAAGAACTAAGAGAAAGACGTTCTCTTACAATCCCCTCAAGTGTGAGTGGGAGATGTTGGATATGGAAGACGTTAGTACACCCTTGTGGGGGATGTACGAGGGAATACGGACCTCGAACGTCGTGTACACGAAGTCGTGTGCAAAGGGAATCTGTTCCCTTGCGGAGAGGATCTCTGGATGAGTAGGAAAGTCGCATTATATATGCATAAGTGCATGCGGCATATGGCTAATAAAGGGGGAATATCTTAAGCTTATGGTGTACCATGCATATGGTACAACTTAAGCTTATAATGTGCCATGTATCATGGTACACCTTAGTTAAATTGTTCCAAAGGAACAATTTACCCTAAAATAACTACCTTGGGGGCTATAAATAAGACCCAAGGGTAAGCCATTTCTTACACTTTTGCATGGCATTTTCTAGCATGCATTTCATTCTAGCGAAGCTCTGCCGAAATCCTTCCTCTCTCTTTATCCAAGTTCTTAATCTAAAGTAGAGATTTAGATTGTGGATTTAGTAGCCTTACTCCGTTCGTGAGAAGACTCGATCCGTCGTGGCGAATCCGAAGGCAAAGTTCCGAGACTACCGTGCCGCATACGCAAGCGTAAGTCTCAACTTTATTTATCGATCCTAACTCTGTTTTGGCAGGATCCTTCACTCTTCGGGTCGTCGCTTGGGGAATCAGCTACAGATGAATCGATCAGGTGAGATGTCACCCGATCGGTTGAAATTCAGCTCCAAATGGCCGAGAGCTCTGTTGGTTTGAACTGGTCGACGAACCGGTCGATTGGGCTGCACTACCCGATCGGTTGAATGTGTCCAACTGATCGGTTAAGGGCTGAAAAATGGCGATCTTCGTCGTTTAACCCCCTGCATCACGCGTGACTCCTCCCGTTGCTTCGGGGACTCATGATATCTTCGTTATATGTCCCCTACACTGGCGATCTCCTGCAAATACACAAAAACACCAAAAAGTGAAAGAAAACTAAAAATCCCAAGAAAATCGACATGGGACAACGGAAAAAAAACGGAAAAACACAAAGAAGACGTGCGTGGATATATAAAATATAAACACACGTCAATAAGTGCTAACGTATATGGCACTCTGGGCCATTACAAGTTCTACCCCTTCCAGATATTCATCCAAGAAGGAGATAGGAAGCGTTGAATATCTGGGGCGCTTTCGCCCCATGGATACTGTCATCACTCTCCCAGCGTAGGAGCTTTGGAGAGAGGTTGATAGCTACAGGCGCGGAGGACCTCCCGTTATCATGTTGATGATCCCAACGCAGGGGAGTCCTGTGGCAGCCTTGAAGGATGAGGTTGGGTGAGTCGACATGGTCGAGTGGTTCGTCGATGGGGATGTCGACTCGTGGTTTCCCACAGACGGTGCCAAACTGTTAAGGCCAAAATTGACCAGCATAGTTGTCAAGCTGACGAAGACTCGGAGCGCTGAGTTGGAGCCTTGTCAGCGTCTATAGTGGGACCCTCTGTTGGAAGAACCAGGGTCGGATGATGGTGGCTGGAGGTGATACAATATTTGATCGACCTATGAGCCGCCGTTGGATCGATCGTTCGAAGTTGATGGCAAAACGTCGACCTTCAATGAGGGATGGCGATCGTCGATCTGCACCACAGGGAGTCGTTAATACGGTCGGATCTGAGTTCCGACCCAAATCCCATCTGAAGCTTAAGTTAGTAGGGAACTTAAGGAAGAGAGGGTGCTCGGTGTAGCTAAGATCGATGCACGAAGGTTCGTCTCTAGACTAACGACACAAATTCGAGTTTAAGAATGGTAAAGGCAAGAAGATAAAGTTCTATGTATTAGCACTCGTACCTTGAAGATGGAACCCCCTTACCTTTGTCTGTCGGCCTATTTATAGGTAGCACCTTCTTGATGAGGCGTAACCGCCCCTCTTCGATTAGGGCATGATCTTCTCCTGGATTCGAGCTAACGGATGCCCATTTACGCGGTCGCCATAACTCCACCCTATTAATGTTAGCGGGAGTCCAATGGCTAGGAAGAATTATTCCTTCGAATCAGTCTCACGCCGCTTCCGTCCCGTTGGTGGGCCCTGAGCTGTTGTCGTATGGTATTGGGTCGTGATTGGGCCTCAATTATACAATGCTAATTCGTGGGCCGTACCTGTGTATCAACAGAAAGAATAGCCACTGGTTTGTATCGTCGCGAAGATCATGGATACGAAGTCCATTTCAAAGTTTGAGCTTCGAAATTACGAGTTTTGAGCCAAATTGTTTAGGTCGCGGGTTTGCGGGATCTAGGTCGATTTGACTGCAGAAAATTACGTAAAAATACCGGGAGTACTAAATGACCATAGAATTACATAGTAGAAGTTTGAAATTGTTTTGATAAAGTTTATATATAAGAATAATTGATACGGCAATATCAGTAATAATTAAATATAAAATATTATATAAATTATTTAATGGTATTGGATGGCACTCGAATTTACTAAAACAGGCTATTTGACGATACAAAATATTTTTCATAAGTAATTTGAAACTATTTTTAATATTAAACTCCTGACAAAGTTTAATAATTTTAAAATATAAAATACATAAAATACGAAAATACGTGTACTGATGGATACGTGCCATCGTAGTGTGTGTGTATATATATTAATGCAGAACTTAGGTGATTCGCGTAGTGGGATTTTGGTCAACGAAATTTGGCATACTTTGGAGATATGTCATGAAGGGACTTCAAAGGTAAAAAAATCTAAACAAACTGTGTTTAGATCTAAATATGAAATGTTTAAGATGCAGAAAGGAGAAAGCATTTCAGAAATGTTCACAAGGTTCACAGACATCGTGAATGCTTTGGAAGGACTTGGAAAGGTGATTTCCCAAGAGGATCGGGTAGAGAAGATCTTTGACTCACTCACATCTCATTGGGAGTCAAAGGCCAACGAAATTTTGGAGTCAAATGACATGTCCAAATACACCGATGAGGAGTGCATAGGAATCTCATGGCATATGAAGAGAAGCTTCAATACAAGAAGAAGATTCAACCATCCAAGCCCGAAAAGCCCAAGAAGCAAAAGGGGGTTGCATTCCATACCAAGGAAGAGCCAATCAAGTGGAGGGAGAAATTCCATCGAGAAGCTCCTAGTGAAGAAGATGAACAAGATGAGGCTAGTGGAGATGAAATTGGGGATCTTGTTGAGCAATTCAAGGCATTCCTCAAGGGAAAGCAAGGTAAATGCCCCTATATAATTTATCCAGGGATAATCGTCAAAATGTGTAGAAAACTCTACATCAAATTAACGAATACTCCCTAGAGGAACTTTGCTACCCTCGGGGTATAGTACGACCAGATCTTTGTCCTCCTCATTTTCAGGCTGGTCAGATACTAGTGCAACCAAGCGTGCCTCAGGTGCATACGTACCTATGTCCTACAGGAGACATGTTGCATCAGAGATATCCAAAGGTAAACAATAATGCAATAAAATTTGAGGTTCGGATAGGGAGTGCTAAGGGTTCAAGAAATCTCCCTGGATGATGTGGTGTTGGTACTTGGGTTCTGGTGGGATGAGGAGCATCTGTAGTGCAAATTGATGAAGTGAACATTGTTAAGTATTGGTGTTTCATACCAATGTTATTTTAATGATGATCACAACATTATGTTGTTGCTAATGACTCTCTTGTTTTAGTCTCATAGTTAACATTTCAAGAATATCTTTTTTGGAGACTAAACACTTGGTGCAAGGATGGACATCAAGAGGAGCCATGCCATAACTTGGACTCAAGGGGTGCCAAAGCTTGGAGATGATGGGGAGCATCAAGGCTTTCAAGATTGAAGCCATATACTCTAAGGCAAGCAATGTAATCCATGTATTATTTCATTTATTTCTTTTTTCTCTTTTTGAGTCTAGGTTTAACGTTATGCCTTGATAGATGGTCTACTCATTCATGCATATGTATTTAACCATCTTAGTGAGCCTTAGGATTATCATAGAATCCAACCCAATCGGTTCATCTTGCACAAAGACTCAATTGGAGTCTCTGGCTCTCTAACAATCGCCTAATGAAGGTTTTACAGTCGACTGGGTGATTCCGGTCGCCTGTCGAGCATTCTACAGTCGACTGTGGTGTACTGCTCAAGTCAACCTTTTATTTGACTCATACTTGATCTTTTGGAACAGTCGACTGACAGACAATTTACAGTCGCCTGTCTTCTAAGTCGCATGTAAATTGTTCTACAGTCAACTGTGTGCAACTTGCATTATCTGGGCTTTATCCCAATTTTCTAGTCAGTCGACTGGTTCAGTATTTACAGTCGCCTGTCTATTTTACAGTCGAATGTATTCTGGTCATCAGTCGTCTGTCTGTATACAGTGCGTAAGTTGCATCTATCTGTTTTATTCCATCCCCTGCAGCAGTCGCCTACTGAAGGATTTACATGTGCCTGTCATGTATACAGTCGACGGTATAGTCTTCATCAGTCAACTGTCCTGGTTCATATTATAGCCGTTGGGAATTATTTAGATGTTGGACAGTCGACTATCATTTGTTTATCAGTCCACTGTCGATGACGTTTTTGCCCAGATTCTAGCTGTTGCATCTTTTTGTTTTTGGCTATTTCCTTGGGTTTTGAGAGTTCATATAGGGTTCATATATATGAGAGGACTGAGTTCATTGGAGTTTCTTGATGCTATTGAAAATCATTAGAGTTTAATTAAGCCACTCTCAAACTCTCTCATTTCCCTCTTAGAGCTCATTCTCTCCTTCATACATTGAAGTCAAGCTAAATGGAAATCATCTAAGTGATTTCAAGCTAATCTCATCACTTGGAGATCCTCTTCCATGCCTTGCATTCATTAATGAGTAAGTTCATCACAAGACATAGGTAAGAGTATTTGTTTTACTTTGTGTTATTTTGAAACCCTAATTCTCTTTGTGGAAATTAGATATTCTCTTTGTATGAATTAGATACTCTCTTTGTGGGAGTTACTCTCTTTGTGGGAGTTTGGTGTCCTAATGTAATGCTAACCCTAATTCTCTGAGTGGGAATTAGTAATTCTCTATGTGGGAGTTTGACCCTTGTGTAGGGTTGGTTTGGTTCTTTTGTATGACAAAATCCTCTGTGTGAGGTATCTCTTTGTAGGATTGTATTCACTTCTCTTTGTTGGAATTATAGTGAATATTGGTATGACAGGACGTACCCAAGTTTTGGGGAACCAGCGTAAAATCTTGTGTTTGCATTTGGTTTGATCGTGTTGATTAATTCGTCTTGCATTTATTATTCCGCATTTGCAAGTTAAATTTTAATTGCACAATTTATTTACCATTACACTATTCACCCCCCGTCTAGCGTGTTGTTGTTTGTATTGCAAGGGTAAGACGATCCTTACAATTGGTAACAGAGAAAGGTTATAACATACTGCAACGATGGCATTCAATGCTACATCCACGTCTCATGAAGAAGGTCACTCTACCGTTCGACCCCCGCTCTTCGACGGAACCAACTACCCAAGTTGGAAGATCAGAATGATGATCTACATGGAGGGTCAAGACTTATGGGACATCACAGAATTGCCATTTGAGAAGCCTACTACACCCGCGGCTTCAAGAACAAAAGCAGAGAAGGACTCGATCAAATTCAATGCGAGGGCTATAATTGCATTCCATTGCGTCATCATTGCAAATGAGTTCAACCGCATCTCCATATGCAAAACGGCCAACGAAATTTGGTATACTTTGGAGATATGTCATGAAGGGACTTCAAATGTAAAGAAATCTAAACATACTGTGTTTAGATCTAAATATGAAATGTTTAAGATGCAGGAAGGAGAAAGCAATTCAGAAATGTTCACAAGGTTCACAGACATCGTGAACGCTTTGGAAGGACTTGGGAAGGTGATTTCCGAAGAGGATCGCATAGAGAAGATCCTTGACTCACTCACATCTCATTGGGAGTCAAAGGCCAACGGAATTTTGGAGTCAAATGACATGGCCAAATACACCGTTGAGGAGTGCATTGAGAATCCTGTGGCGTATGAAGTGAAGCTTCAACACAAGAAGGAGATTCAACCATCCAAGCCCGAGAAGCCTGAGAAGCAAAAGGGGGTTGCATTCCATACCAAGGAAGAGCCAATCAAGTGGAGGGAGAAATTCCATCGAGAAGCTCCTAGTGAAGAAGATGAACAAGATGAGGCTAGTGGAGATGAAATTGGAGACCTTGCCGAGCAATTCAAGGTATTCCTCAAGGGCAAGCAAGGTAAATACCCCTTATAAAATTTATCTAGAGATAATCGTCAAAATGTGTAGAAAACTCTACATCAAATTAACGAATACTCCCTGAGGAACTCCGCTACCCTCGAGGTATAGTACGACCAGATCTTCGTCCTCCTCATTTTCAGGCCGGTCAGGTACTAGTGCAACCAAGCGTGCCTCAGGTGCATACGTACCTATGTCCTACGGGAGACACGTTGCATCAGAGATATTCGAAGGTAAACAATAATGCAATAAAATTTGAGGTTCGGAGAGGGAGTGCTCAGGGTTTAAGAAATCTCCCTAGATGATGTGGTGTTGGTACTCGGGCTCTGGTGGGATGAGGAGCATCTGTGGTGCAAATTGATGAAGTGAACATTGTTGAGTATGGTGTTTCATACCAATGTTATTTTGATGATGATCACAACATTATGTTGTTGCTAATGACTCTCTTGTTTTAGTCTCATAGTTAACATTTCAAAAATATCTTTTTTGGAGACTAAACATTTGGTGCAAGGATAGACATCAAGAGGAGCCATGCCAAAGCTTGGACTCAAGGGGTGCCAAAGCTTGGAGATGATAAGGAGCATCAATGCTTTCAAGATTGAAGCCATAGACTCTAAGGAAAGCAATGTAATCCTTGTATTATTTCATTTATTGTTTTTCTCTCTTTTTGAATCTAGGTTTAATGTAATGCCTTGATATATGGTCTGCTCATTCATGCATATGAATTTAACCATCTAAATGAGCATTAGGATTATCATAGAATCCAACCCAATATGTTCATCTTGTCCAAAGACTCAATTGGAGTCTCTGGCTCTCTAACAGTCGTATGATGAAGGTTTTACAGTCGACTGGGTGATTCCAGTCGCCTGTCAAGCCTTCTACAGCCGACTATGGTGCACTTCTCAAGTCAACCTTTTATTTGACTCATACTTGAGCTTTTGAAACAGTCGACTGACAGTCAATTTACAATCGCCTATCTTTCAACAGTCGCCTGTAAATTGTTCTACAGTCGACTGTGCGCAACTTGCATTGTCTGAGCTTTATCCCGATTTGCTAGTCAGTCGACTGGTTCAGTATTTACAGCGCTTGTCTATTTTACAGTCGACTGTATTCTAGTCATCAGTCATCTGTCTGTATACAGTGCGTAAGTTGCATCTCTCTGTTTTATTCCATCCCCTGCAGCAGTCGCCTGCTGAAGGATTTACAGGCACATGTCCTGTATACAGTCGACTGTATAGTCTTCATCAGTCGACTGTTCTGGCTCAGATTATAGACGTTGAAAATTATTTATCCGTTGGATAGTCGACTGTCATTTGTTCATCAATCGACTGTCGATGACGTTTTTGCCCAGATTCTAGTCGTTGCAGCTTTTTGTTTTTGGCTATTTCCTTGGGTTTTGAGAGTTCATATAGGGTTCCTATGTATATGAGAGGGCTGAGTTCATTGGAGTTTCTTGATGCTATTGAAAATAATTAGAGTTTAATTAAGCCACTCTCTTATTTCCCTCTTAGAGCTCATTCTCTCCTTCGTGCATTAAAGTCCAGCTACAGGGAAATCATCCAAGTGCTTTCAAGATAATCTTATCACTTGGAGATCCTCTTCCATGCCTTGCATTCATTAATGAGTAAGTTCATCACAAGGCATAGGTAAGAGTATTTGTTTTACTTTGTGTTTCTTTGAAACCCTAATTCTCCTTGTGGGAATTAGATATTCTCTTTGTAGGAATTAGATACTCTCTTTGTGGGAGTTTGGTGTCTATTGTAGGGCTAAACTTAATTCTCCGTGTGGAAATTAGTAATTCTCTGTGTGGAAGTTTGACCCTTGTGTAGGGTTGGTTTGGTCCTTGTGTAGGACAAAATCCTCTGTGTGAGGTATCTCTTTGTGGGATTATATTCACTTCTCTTTTTGGAAATTATAGTGAATATTAGTGTGGCTGGATGTACCCACGTTTTGGGGAACCAGGGAAAAATCTTGTGTTTGCATTTGGTTTGATTGTGTTGATTAATTCCTCTTGCATTTATTATTCCGCATTTGCAAGTTAAATTTTAATTGCACAATTTATTGCCATTACACTATTCACCCCCCTCTAGTGTGTTGTTGTTAGTATTGCAAGTGTAAGACGATCATTACAATTGTTCGGGCCCGCTGAAATCAATCGTTGTGTCTGTGGCCGAACTCATGTACTCCTTAAAAACGAGCACGTGTGTCGTAGTTTCCTCAATGCTCGTGCATGGCAAAAACAGAGGGACCTAACAAAAGGTAAAGGTTGGCGCATGCTCCTATATTTCGAACGTCTTGCTCTCACACGTGCAAACCTCTCGGAATTCTAATCGGAACGGGTCAGAAGTCCATCAATCTTAGCTAATTTTCCATCAAGTTTTCCATTCTTAGCGGGGGCGCAGCTTTGGATGACATCACCGGCGTGATATGTATCGATGCTATCACCTACAGCTGAGGAGGCAAACGTAATAAAAAATAAAGAATGTTGCGCAAATAGATTACCTCCCATAGCATAGGTGGCCGACGACGCATTGCGCCAGTGATTATCCTCCACTGTAAAAGTGGATTCTCCTCCGTCGAGCCATGGAAGGGTGGTGGAGGTATTCCCCAAGTCGAATGGTCCTTTCATATGCTCCCCCTTCTGTGGCATGGTACCGTAGACCTCACCCTATGAGTGCTGCTCAAGACGCCCATATGATTGAGAGGATGGTTGGGCTATCGGGTTAGGAGGGGAGTAGGTCATAGTGGTGATGGAGGGAGCAGTGGGTTAATCTTGGTTTGCCATAAACTGTTCCAGCTTAGCTATAAGACTTCTCTCCGCTTCCAGTGGAGGCTTGTATGGTGGAGGATTTGGATGGGAGTGATTTGAGTATGGTTGAAGGTGTAGGGGTTTGGGTCATGGGGGTGGCATATAAAGTGCAAATATCGGTGGTGTGCCCCAGACGACCGCAAATCCCACAGCTCCCTACAACCTGCGTAAAATGGTTTTGTGCTTCCATCTGAGCATCATGGTTTGTCGAGACACCAAAATCATAAGAATGTGTTCCGTCTGGCATCCACATCGCAACTCCTGGTACACCTGACTATACAAAAATAGAGGAACTAGAAAAAGGTCGTCAGTAATACAAATGGGTAGCAATCAGGTGGGAGGGGTAAAAATTTTCTTTTATGAGTTTTTGTTTTTTATATGCATAGTCTAATAAATAAACAATTAAATCGATATCAAGCCAATTGCCTCCCCGGCAATGGCGCCAAAAGCTTGTTATGCTTTAAATTAACTGTAAGCGCATGGTGTTAGTTGTAGCTCATGGGTCGAACACATAGAGGCAGTGGTATGAATACCGAATAATTTTTTAATTAATTAGCTATGTGAATGGTGATGGAAATAAAGGTAATTATACAAAAAAATATCGAAATAAAGAAAGATGCCAAAGGTTAAGCATCACCACTAATGCAAATTGAACATGCGAGTTGATCTAGCTTCTCGAGTCGACAGGTTATAGTCATAGATGATATTCGAGTCTCAATCCTCGTCCGCTCGAAGTCTAGCCATGAGAGAGGACTCGGAGAATGGGTTAGATCCCTATCGAAGTCCAGATGGGTCGTCGGAGGCTACGATATATGTGGTACTAGTGAGTGTGCCCAATGGGTCGTCGGCGCCTAACACTAGATTGTCAACCCTCCTCGACAATGAGGGGAGTCGAGTTAAGCTCATCCAAAACCATTCCTAGACTATAATCCAAGCGATTAAATATTTGGGACGATCAACCCCCATAATAATCCACACTAGGGCTTAGCTTCACCCTAGGTACAAAAATCTACTCTCTAATCATGGCAATATAAGGCAAACAAAACATGGAAATACACATTACAAACAGAAATCAAGAAAAAATCAAGAGCAATGCATACAAAGATAAGAAAGAGATTCAATACAAGAAGTGAAAATAAAAGCCTTACAAAGCTTTGAGAGACACCCCCAATAGGGGAAGAAAAACCCAAAAAGAAGCCCCTTCCGATCGCCCACAAAAAGATCTTTTATACCCCCCCCAACCCTTCAGTAAATCGGGTCTGAAAAACAAGAATTCGAAGTGTCACATCCGTGCTCGAAAGCGGCACGGCCGTGCTGCAAATTCAGCTTCTAAAAATTGGAATTTGCAGTGACACCTGTTGTGTATTGGACGTCTCCCTACTTGGTGTTAATGATGAGCAAACATAAATACTTGTGACTAATCCCCTATTTTGCAGTTAATCCATTGCCTAAGCTTATTATGAAGATCTACTTGCAATGGATGACACTCAAAGTTGTTTGAAGGCAAATGACATGGGTTGGATGATCGTAGATGATCATTGAAGCTCCATGAAGTCTTCAAGCTCATACGATGGATAGAAGAGAGAATTCATCAATGTAATTTTCTTTTATCTCTTCTAGTATGTAGCTTATAAGTAGAACATTGATGGAGCACTCACACACATCTTCATTTCTGTCTTATGACATTATTAGATCATTTGTCCTTTGACCCCAATCCATTTCTTTAGTGATTATGCTTGGATTGTTTATAACAGTCGACTGCTGAACGTTTTACAGTCGTCTGTCTCAAAAACAGTCGACTGTGTTTTGTTCTACAGTCGCCTGTTATGCATAAACTTTTACAATCTAGTTTTGGGCCTCTCTGTTTATTTCGCACAGGCTACTGATGAACGATTCACAGGCGCCTGTCCAAGTGACAGTCGACTGTGTTTTGTAAATCAGTCGCATGTCTACCTTTTGACCAAAACTTTGTTGATCTGACTTTTACGCCAGTCGACTATTGTTGTATATACAGTCGACTGTACCTTGGATCAGTCGACTGTGTATGCTTCAACAGTCGTCTGTCTGTGAGCCAATTTATTGACTCAGCTCTCTGGAAATTCTCAGGGTATTTGACAGTCGTCTGTATAAGGATATACAGTTGCCTGTTCTGATTAACAGTCGACTTTATTATATGCATCAGTCGTTTGTCCTGTTATCTTACAGGATTTTCAGATTTCATTCAACTTACCATCTCTCGGCCAGTCGCCTGTAGAAGGATTCACAGTCGCCTGTTGGTTCAACAGTCGACTGTCTTTGCTTCATCAGTCGACTGTCCACGTGGTAAGTTACCGTTATGAATTCTTACCTACCCATGCTAACTGTGCAACAGTCGACTGTGGTTTCTTCAATAGTCGACTGTCGCGAGTTCAGATTCTATCCGTTGAGAATTTTCTCACTGATTCCAAAAGAGTTTTTGCCTAAACTGTTTTGAGGATTTGAGAAACCTATAAATGGAGCTTCTTCTGTTCCATTGAGAGGTTACCAATTCTTCCAAGTTTTCATCTCAAGCTTTCATTCTAAAGTTTAAAGCTCTCAAATCCAAAGCCCTAAGAATTCCTATCTTTGATCTCTTGCTCTCCAACCTAGAACCAAAGAGTGATCCTCAAGGTATTTGGTGCAGTCAATAGATAGGGCTTTCTCCTCTCTTCCAAGAGAGTCTTCAACACACAACACACCACTCCTTCAAGTTCTACTTCAAGGCATAGGTGATTGTAAGTGTTGCTTTCATATTTCATTATTTTCGTATATTGAATTTGCTCTCGGGTTGTGAGAGCGGTTTGCTTGCTCCCAAGTTGTGGGAGTCAAGGACATCGATTGTATTCGATTTCACTTGTAGGATTGCTACAAGTGGATTTTAAGGAAACCTCAAGTTAGGGTTCTAACTTGAGTATCCGGAGGTATCCGGGTGGAAGGGACGTAGGATTACCGGGAACAAGTCGGGAAGTGACTTGGGTAATCCGAACCCTAGAAACATAATTGTGTTTGCATTTGTTTCTTATTTGGGTTTATTTCTAATTCCGCACTGTATTGTTGGTTAGCATTTTAATTTGGTGTAACTATCGTTTTAAATTGCTTAAACACTATTCAACCCCTCCTTCTAGTGTTTTCTCCATAGACATGATCCTTACAATTGGTATCAAAGTATAAGGTTATACCTATGGCATCCAACAACAACAACGTTCCTCCGCCGACTTCGTACAATAACCACGATCGTGATGGAGCGTCCACACTTTTCGAAGGTCAATCTACGGTACGTCCTCCACGTTTCAATGGTACTAATTTTGGCTATTGGAAGTGTAGGATGGAGACGTTCCTTAGGAGTGCTTCACTTTGGAGAACCCTCCACAAGGAGTACGTCGAGCCCACCGAAGAGGATTTTGAGAAATAGATGACTTCCGAGAAGTCCACCGAAGTCAACAACGCTAAAGCAATGAACGCTCTTCATTATGCGTTGGACCCGAATGAGTTCAACAAGATATGCACATGTAAGAGTGCATATCAAATTTGGAACCATCTCATCGTTACCCATGAGGGAACGAATAAGGTAAAACTTTCAAAGTTATATGTTGCCGTGTAAAACTTCGATTTGTTTCATATGCAGGAGAGTGAGAGCATTGCATCGATGTACGGACACTTTACCGACATCACAAATGAATTAGAAGCCCTTGGCCAAAAATATACTGAAGCTGAAAAGTAAGGAAGATCATCATGGGAATGACCTCCAAGTGGGAAAGGAGAGTGATCGCCATTAAGGAGGTCGATGATCTGAAGAATTACACAGAATCTTATCGGGACTCTCATGTCTTATGAGGTAAGACGAGAGAACCAATTAAAGATTCGAGCTATGATAAATCCTTCGGAGGCCAAGAAGAAGGCTTTGGCATTCAATGCCAATTCATCATCATCCGATAGCGAAGATTTGGAAGATGAGATGGATTTGGGTGAAATGGCCCAAATGGCGAAGAAGTTCCGACGCTTCTTTCGCAAAGGTAAGTTTCCCTCCAACAAATGTTTTGATTCTACTAATGCTACTTCCTCTCTTTGCTTTAAGTGCAATAAGCCAGGGCACATCAAGAGGGATTGCCCAGTGCTAAAGAACAAAGAGAAGTGGAAGGCACCTAAGTACCACAAGTCCGACAAGAACAAGAAAGACAAGAAGAAAGGACTTGTAGGTACCTGCGATGACTCAAGTGAAGAATCATCAAGTGATTCTGATGATGAGAAGGGTGAGAGCGCCCACATGTGCTTAATGGCCCGAGAGGATCCACTCTCCGATAAGAGTGATTCCGACACGGATGAAACCGAGGTAACAATGGATGAACTTCGTATTGCAAATGAAGAATTATTTGCTAAAGATCAATCTTTAATGCTTAGATATACTAGCTTAAAGAAATATAATATTAGCAAGTCATCCATTCCAGGCATTATCAACAATGACACCATTGTTGATACTTTAACCCTTGAGAAAGCAAACTTAGCTTCTCAAAATGTCACCTTGAGAGATGAGGTGAAAACCCTCAAATCTCAACTAGATCAAACATATCCAACAGATAATAGTGATCTAGTCACACGTCACACACAATTGGGTTTAGAGAATGGTTCTCTTAAAACCCAAGTGCACGAGCTCAAAGCACGGGTGTCCACCTTGGATACCAACATTTCTTCTCTAAAGGAGAAATATGAGCTCATGTCCTCCCGTATTGTGAGATTCAATAAGGGAAAAGGACAATTGGATGATTTACTAGCAAACCAATTTCTGGCCACACATCGTGTTGGTCTTGGGTTTGTGAATGCGAATGCATCCAATGCTCGCACCTTCTATAGTGGTGTCACTATAGACTTTGTGAGGCCTTCCTCCTGTGCATCCACAAGTGGTGTCAAAGACACTATAGGTAGCAAACCTACCAAGAAAGTCACCACTTCATCTTCTCTTCCTTTTGGCAAGAAACCCACTAGGGGGTGGAAACCAAAAGCAAGGCCATGCTTACATGTACATTAACATTCATCCACGTAGGAAACCTCCTACTTCACAAGTGGATAATTATGACACCTTTTATGCTCCACACCCACGGACACGTACAAAACCACACATGAGAAATACTCATGTACGTGCTCCTATACACCCGTATGCACATACGCATCATTCTTACATGTATGCTCATCCTCCACATGTCATGCATGATCCATATGCTTCATACGACATGCATGTTCCCAAGCATACATATCATTCTCGTATGTACAATGCATATCCACCACCACATATTTATGCTAGAAACCATGTTCCTAAGAAGCATGCACCACATAGAAATTTAACAAATATGCATGCAACTAGGAAAAGGACTACCAAAACATACACCATTTGGGGTCCTAAGAACACTAGTCTAAATGATAGGAATGCTTACGTTGATTCCTATTTCCATCACGTGATTCATAATGGTAATTATGTTGGGAAGCGGAAGTCCACTTGGACTTGGCTTCCAAAGGGCTAATCCCCTTGGACCCAACAAACATTGGATACCATGAGCATATGGTATATTATATAGGTACCCAAGAGAAAGAAGAAGAGCAATAAAGGTTAAACTAGCTCTAAAGAGAAAGGATGGATTCTCGATAGTGGTTGCTCCAAACATATGACGGGAGATCCTTCATTGCTCTCCGAAGTGATTAGCATCAAGGATGGTGCAACGGTCACTTTTGGAGGTAGTCAAAAGGGAACCATCATTGGAGTAGGTATCATTGATAATCCTTCAAAACCCTTAATTACTAACGTTTATCTTGTTAGTGGTTTGTGTTTCAATCTCATTTCCATTAGTCAACTTTGTGACAAAGGTTACAAGGTTAACTTTGGAGAAGGATTGTGTACTATTGTTGATTGTGATTCAAATGTTTTATTTTCCGGCATTAGGCGTAAAAATATTTATTATTTGAGCTTGCCTAAAACCGTAGAACATTGCTTAGTTGCTAACACAAGTGAACAACTACTATGGCATCACAGTTTGGTCATGTTCACTTCAAGCACTTATATAAGTTAGCTAAGCATGATCTAGTGATCATGGAGGAGAATTTGAGAATGAATCTTTTAATAAGTTTTGTGATGACACCGGGATAACTTATAACTTTTCCTTCCCTCGGGCACCACTACAAAATGGTGTTGTAGAGAGAAAGAAAAGGACTCTTATTGAGTGTGCACGCACTATGCTCCATGATAGTCATTTTGGACTACAATTTTGGCAGAGGCGGTGCACACGGCATGTTATGTGCTCAATAGGATCCTAGTGAGACCCCGAACGAACAAAACTTGTTTTGAGTTGTTTTATGACAAAAAGCCTCAAGTTAAATATTTTCGTGTTTTTGGTTCAAAATGTTTTATCAAGAACACTTTCGGTAATCTAGATAAATTTACGCCAAGATCCGATGAATGAATTTTTGTTGGATATTCCACATGTAGCAAAGCCCATCGGACATACAACAAAACTTCTTCAATGATTGAGGAGTCACTACACGTTTCATTTAATGAAGATTTTGATTTTTCTCATGTTGATGATGATAGTGTAGATGTTATTTGTGATACTCTTAGTAATGTTAAGATCAATGATTCGATTATTGAGACTAACAATACTAACGAAATTGTTGAAGATGTTCCTAATGATGCAGGTATACCCAAAGCTTATCTGACCGTTCACAATCATCCCCTTAACCAAATTATTGGAGATATTGGTGTGGGTGTTCGAACGAGGTCGAGGATTGAAGAATTCTCTCATTGCGCATTTGTCTCTACCATTGAACCAAAGAACATCTAAGAAGCTTGTGAGGATGCTCTTGGATAGTGGCAATGGAAGAAGAGCTAATGCAATTCGAGAGAAATGAAGTTTGGGAACGCGTTCCTCTTCCAAGTGGTCACCAAGTCATTCGGACCAAATGGATCTTCAAGAACAAGACGGATGAGAACGAGATGATCACAAGGAACAAAGCAAGGTTAGTAACTCAAGGCTACCGACAAGAGGAAGGTAATGATTTCGAAGAATCTTTTGCCCCGTAGCTAGATTAGAAGCTATTAGGTTGCTTTTATCTTTTGCATCCCATAAGAATTTTAAACTATTTCAAATGGATGTTAAAAGTGCATTTTTAAATGGGTTTGTCAATGAAGAAGTTAATGTTTCACAACCGCCCGGTTTTATTCATGAAAAATTTCCAAATCATGTTTTCAAACTTAAGAAAGCGTTGTATGGGTGCAAGCTCCTAGAGCTTGGTATGATCGACTCAAGACCTTTCTTTTGAATTTAGGTTTTAAAATGGGAGAAGTTGATTCTACACTCTTTATTAAAGATTATGAAAATGACATTCTTTTGATTCAAGCTTACGTAGACGATATTATTTTTGGTTCTACTAACTTTAATCTTTGTCAAGAATTTTCTAAGTCAATGAAAGATGAATTTGAGATGAGCCACATGGGAGATCTCACTTATTTCCTTGGACTGCAAATTCAACAAATGGAGAATGGCACCTTCATACATCAGACAAAGTACACATGGGAGCTTATAAAGCGATTCGGGATGGAATCGTCGTCAAGCAAACGGACTCCCATGAGTACTAATACCCACCTTCACAAAGATGAAAACGGAAAAGATGTAGACGTTCATCTATATCGAGGTATGATCGGTAGCTTACTTTTCTTAACTGCTAGTCGACCTGATATCATGTTTTCTGTATGCTTGTGTGCTAGATATCAAGCTAGACCTAAGGAGTCACACTTGATTGTGGTTAAACGAATATTTTGTTATCTCAATCAATCTTTAGATTATGGGTTACTTTACCCTAAATCTAGCACATATGAGTTAATCTCATATAGTGATGCCGACTTTACCGGATGCAAGTCCGACAGGAAAAGTACTAGTGGCACTTGCCATTTTCTAGGAAATTCTTTAGTTTCTTGGTTTTCTAAGAAACAGAATTCGGTATCATTGTCCACGACTGAAGCGAAATATATTGCCGCGGGTCTTGCATGTGCACAAGTTCTTTGGATGAGACACACTCCTATGGACTATGGTGTCAATTGTGATACTTGCCCGATCATGGTTGATAACCAAAGTGCCATATGTCTTTCCAAAAATCCGGAACACCACTCCCGTACCAAACACATAGACGTGAGACACCATTTATAAATGATCATGTAGCTAAGAAGGACATCATCTTAGAGTACATTGAAACCCAAAAACAAATTGCCGACATCTTCACAAAACCTCTTAAAGAAGATTCATTTGTGAGGTTGCGTGGAGAATTAGGAATTATGGGTGAATCTGAAATTTAGAAGCTCAACTTTCATGTTATAACACCCTTTGAGCTCATGTCATCACATTGTCTTTCTTCTTTTGATATATGCTATATATGTGTTTAAGAAAGGCAATTGCGATTTATGTGATTTCATGATTTCTTTGAGATTGATCTTAGAGATTTGTGTTTCAATTGATTTATCATTTTACATTGTTTTTATGATGAGTTTGTGATTAGAGTATAGGTCCTAGGGTGAGTGTTCTTAGTCTCTAGATTTGTATCTCATTGTGCATTTTTGGACCAGGACAGACGACTGTCTTTCCTTCAACAGTCGAGTGCCCTACTCTACTTTTCTCTGTCAGAAATTTGTAACTTTTGCACAGCCGACTGATGACTGTTTTCCAGTCGACTGTTATTTTAACAGGCGACTGAATGTTAGTCATCAAGCGACTGTTTCTCTTTGTCGAAATTTTACAGAGCTCTCTGTCTTTTTGATGAAGTTTATTGATTCACGGTCAGTCGACTGATGTGTATAGTACAGTCGACTGTCTTTCGGACAGAAGACTGTATGATACTCAACAGTCGACTGTATGTCATCCTTAGCTTAATTCTTATCACTTCATCCAGTCGACTGAATTTGTTCATCGGTCGACTGTCTATTGTTCGTGACGGTTCCCTGCTTTGATCTGAGCCGTCGATTCGTTGATCCAACGGCCCAGATTTATTCCCTCTTTTATTTATACCTCGAGCCAGTTCATTTCGACTCTTGTTTTTCTCTCTCCTCCGACTGAAATTCACTCGACTTCCCGCTCGAAATCTCCTGTTGATCTCTCTTCTGATCTTCTTCGTGGCAAATCTGTTCTGCCTCCCTCGTGTGGTTGCTCGTGTTTGCTCGCGTGTTGATCGTTTTCTCGCCAGAATCTTGCCTGTGCTTACTTGACCTAATCGTCTATTTCGAGTAAGCTCATGGATCCTTTCAGTGTTCTATTTCCTAATGCATCTTTAGATTTCCTCAATGATCCGGATCCTTCGTCTCAACCCGCTGATCCGGTTCCGACCTCGCCTCCATCTTCTGGAGATTTTCTCCATATCACTGTCGGTGACCCCATCCCCTCTGAGAATGCTACTGAACACACTTCTCAACCAGCTGATCCTCCTCCTCGTTCTCCACCGTCTGTTCCCCTCGAGGATTTTCTTCTTGGTCGGCTGTGTGACCGTGTCACCGCTCTAGAGAAACTTTCCACTTCTATGGACGAGAAGCTCAATCTTCTTTTGGAGCTTCAGTACAAATCCTTTTTGCATCATCGATTTCCCATCCCCGCCGAGCTTCAGGCTCTGGTTTCCAAGTATGAGGACACTGCCCCTGCTCGTGTTCCTCCTCCTCCAGGCTTTGTGCTTGTACCCTCTTAGGTCCAGACCCCTGTTGTTCAGACCCATGTTCCTGCTCCTGCGGAATCGTCTGCTGCTCGTGCATCGTCTTGCAAGAGGAAGACTCCTGCTTACCCTATCCGACACTCTGCCAGGCTCATGTTTCATTCTTCTGGACGTCCTTCGGACCCTTCCATCATTCATATTGACTGACGATGCAGCTGTTGTCTGTTTGCTCACTCACCCGACAACCTAGATTCTATTTTGGTTTGTTTTTGATTAGGATGAGTGGGTCTTCACTGTTTGATGGATTAAGTGTTTATCTGGATGATGTTTGGATATTTTTGTATAATATGTACCTTTGGTATCATGATGTATTTTTTTTGGATCATGATGTATTATTTTTGTTGGACATGGTTATGTCCATCTGTATATGTACTCATGTACTCATCTTTGATATGTGTGTCTATATATATATATATATCTATCTATCTATCTATCTATCGATATGATATATATATATATATATTGATATATATTGATATGTTGATATGTTGATATGTTGGCTTCTTTGCGGCTAAGAATTGCACTTTGAATTCCGGCACATGGAAGCGTCTACTGAAGAGCAGAACAATTGGCCAAAAACTAATCCGAAGGCAGGTAAGAGACGGGCGTAGTACCCTATTTTGGTTGGATCCGTGGGCGGGTGATGCGGCACTTGGGTCCATATGCGTCATTCCAACTGGAGAAGAACTTTTCCGAGTTTGTGACTATTGGGTGGCCGGTTCCTGGAGCTCGGACAGCAAGCTGGATCCCATTCGGCCATTGATCCAGCGGGTTCAATTGAAAGCCGGGTCTGACTGTTGGAATTGGGTGCCAGGAGAGAAGTTTAGCTTCAAACAGGCTTGGGAGGGTATTCGCCAACGAGGGCTTCTCTTTCCCTACCACAAGTTAGTATGGTACAAACACCACTCGCCAAAAATGTCTATTACATTGCTTCGGGCTTTACAGAATAAGTTGCTAACCAGGGATTTGATGTGTAGATGGGGGATTCAGACCCCTCCCCATTACGTATTATGTGATGATAACAGGGATGAGAATATTAACCATCTATTTTTCGAATGCAGTTATTCTCAGTACATTATTCGCAGAATTTTGCTGAAGCTACGGGTAACCTCTTCTGTCTCTCCTAGACTAGATGAGATCGGGAAGTTTTACATTGACCATTTTGGAGGGAAAAGCGCAGTGGACTTATTGGCAAAGAGTGCCCTCTCAGCATCAGTTTGGCATATATGGAAAGAGAGAAACCGTCGCATTTTTGATGGGGAAAAGCGACCCAAGACTGTCCTTTTTGAGGAGATGGCTGCTGATATCAGAGTACTATTACATGACCTAGAGGCTACTACTACGGAGGAGACTACCATATTTAGTAATTGGAATTTTAGAGACATGGGATAATTCCGTGTTCAGTTTCTTATGTACAGTTAGTTGCTTTGTATAGCTTCATTTCGGATGTGGAATTGATAGTGGAGGGTGACTGCGCTTGTGCCCTATCCCCTCCCTATTAATGACACAGGCCTAGGTGCGCTATTTTGTATATTGTACAATTCTTCATCAATAAATATCACGCTTACTTTTCAAAAAATATATATATCTATCTATCTATCTATATATATATGATGTTGCTAATTAATCTTGTGTCACACCTTGTATAACTGATTATCTTATCTGTGTGATGTTTGACATATTGTCTCCATGAATGATTTATTATCTTATGATGTGCTTGTGAGACAACATAGGATTGGATATTGGTGTATTCATGATATCTCTGATGTGATGAATTTTTGAAACTATTTTTCTTTCGTATATCTAAAATGTTGATATTGGACTTCAATTCCTCTATTCACATAAGTATATGATGTGCTTTTATGAGTTTTTGATTCCATATATCTTTATTCTCCTTGATTGTTGTTAGTTCGTATTTAGCACGATTATTGTTGTTGTTATTTACTCCCACCTTTTTGGATAATGCCATAGGGTGAGAGAAATAAACATACAAGATTCATAATGAATGTGCTAAGTATGTTCTAACACTTTGAATCTAAGATTGAAGTTGTCTTAGATTCAGGGGGAGTAAGATTACAATGAATAGGGATTTTAATTCCTAGATTTCTTGATTTAAAATCATACGTATCTTACTCATTTGCTTCAATTTATATGTAGATGCCCTAATATTTGTTGACTAACTTGATTGGCATCTATGTAGGGGGAGTAAGTTTTCGTAAGCAAAATTATTTATCTTCTTTGCTTATGTTTGTTTGTCATCATCAAAAAGGGGGAGAATGTTGAGTATTGGACTTCTCCCTACTTGGTGTTAATGATGAGCAAACATAAATGTCACGCCCCGCTTCCCAAAAATATGGAGGCGAAGCGTGAGAAGGTCCGCTCAGACTTGAAGCTACAAAGCTGCAAGTCCGATAAGCGTCGATCAAATTTAAAACTGCAGGTCCTTGTAACGCGAGCGAAACAAGATAATAATAATGAAATGAGACAAAAGAATAATCTCAGAATATCCATAAATATAAATTCCAACATCGCAGAAAAGCCACCAGGCTGAAATAAAAGAGAGTCTGAAGGCCCAAACATGGCCAACAAAAGTACATCGTACAAGACAAGGTGACACGCACCGACAACTAACAAAAGGCCTAAAAACATAAGAAAGCTCAACAAAGACTCAAAGAATAGTCACCGGTGTCCACAAAATCCTCCTGTGCAATCATGGACTCAGTCTCAGCGTCAGCAACACATCACGTACACAGCAACGGTCTCTGGCTCAGGGTCTAACATGTGACACCCAAAAGAGCAAGGGGCATATGTCAGCAAGTCTACAAGAGACTTGTGCAAGGAAACTGAAAGTACAAGTAAAGCAACCTAGCAGTTCTAGCATGATGCAATGACATGGCAGTTTAAGTATGAGTGCAGCAGGTAAAGAAAACAACAAGTAAACTAGCATGGCATGGCAAGTGTGGCAAGACTAATAGCAATTACAAGGATTTCTCTAGTCATGTTTTCATGTCATGTGCAAAGTTTACGCCTTACAGCTGAAATGACTTTCTTTCACACTGATTGGTCGCTTAACTCCGCCCCACCCAGAGTTTACGCCCTACAACTGCATTTGCTGATCAGGCAGACTCCCAGCTGATTGGCCGCTTAACTCTTACCCCATCCCACGTGTATCGAGCCAGGGCCTTACCCCCGAACGGTAATGCTCGCTTCTGGATCACGAGCCAGGAAGTGTTTTTAACAAGTATGGCGTAGGGGTGCACCTAGCCAGGACAAGCAAGTACAAGTATGTAGCGTGTGCTACGAATGCAATATTCAACTTGGATGACATGTAGAATGCAATGCATGGCAGTTAAAAGTGCGTACAAGTAAGGAAAGTAAACGTGACAGTTTAGTATGCATGAACAACAAGTTTAAAGGTTGGATCTAGCTTCGTTGTCAAGCTAGATCAATTAGGTGACTGATCTAGTTTCGTTGTCAAACTAGATCAAGTAGGCGTCTAGCCAGCTATCATTTCACTGACTAGTCTCTTTTACGCTAAAAACAAGGAAGTGGCCTAAAAACATGGCCCTAAACAAGATTTGGCAAGTTTCACTTGCCTGTAAGTTCATCGTCTGAGCACACCGTCCAATGAGTCCAAAAATCACAATTATCCTACGTGCACAAGTCCACCGGCCTAAAGTCCATATTATTAATCTTCATTAGTGAATTTAAAACTTTTAAAATACTTTAAAAATACTGATTTTAGTCTTGATTAGCATGCAATTGGGTTGGGGGTCCTAGGGGTGCAAAACGTTACCTCAACACGACGCGAAAGCTACACCGGCGTCGGGTAGCGACGCCGGGGGTTGGAACAATAAGATCGCGCTCCAAGTCCAATTTCCAATTAGATTCCTCGCTGGAAATTTCAGAGCAAGCAACCGGGGCGACGATTCCAGATTCCAAAGCTCGCACGTGCGACGACGGGCTACGACGTGCGACGACGTCGTACGCGGTAAATCCTCGAAGAGCAAGCACCTAGGTGGGGCCCACAGTAGTCCTAGGGGCCTTTGGGGGACCCACAATAACTCTGGAGAACTTGGGGGGCCCACGGTGGCAAGCGATGCGACGGATGCGGGGTTGCGACGAGTGGCTCTCGGTCGTACTCAGCCAATGCGGGGGATTTGGTCGGTCAGACACGTTGGGACGGTGCTGTGCAGCGTTGGGGGTGTGCAGCAGCTCGGGTGCGGGCGCTTCCTTCGGTCAGATCGATGGGAGCGGTCGGTCGTGCACTTGGAGAGCGGGGCTGCGACGTTGCAACGTTGCAACGTTGCAAGCGTCGGTCGATGCGGTCGTGGCCTTCGGTCGGGCACGGAGCGGAGCGGGGGAACGAAGCGGGCACGGTACGGAGCGCTGTGCGGGGCTGATGCGGAGCGGATGCGGGCCAAGCGGTCGGTCAGACCGAGGGAACGGAGCGGCCCAAGCGGTGCGATGCGAGCGGCGATGGATGCGGGGGCGGCTATCGGTCGGGGCGGGCGGATCTGCTTGGTTTTCTCGGTCAGGTCGGGGGCTGAACGTCGCAACGTTGCGACGAATCGTCGCAATGTCCAATTTCGAGTTTGGAAGAGGCTATGGCTAATTTCTTGCGAAAATAGGTCTTCCTAGGGGTTGCTTATATAGTATAGATGGGTTGACTTGGTCTAGGGCTAAATCTAATAGGATTAGAAGTTTAAAATAATTTAAAATTTGAAATTCAACTTCTCCAACTCACCCAAGGATTTGACCTGGTCCAAATGAGCTGGAAATTGGCTCAAAAATTCTTTAAAACGTTTAAAACTCAAATAAATTTTCTTTGGCCGAATTTAATATAAAAATTAATTATTAAAAATATTATAAAACTTGTTAAAAATATAAAAGTGGTCAAATAAACTCCAAAAATTATAAAATAAATATCGGGGTGATCGTGATGATGAATGTGAGCTAACTAAGAAGACGGATCTCAAATTCGACGTCGGACGACGAAACTAAAAATAGAAACGTCTCCCGTCAAGAGTGAGAATCGTCACGTCTCATGGAGTAAGATTAAATTGTGGAAAAACGACTCGAGAAGTGTCGTTCCAAGATAGTGCCACTATTTAATACTCTCAGGGACGTTCACAACGGCATATCACACGAAAGTGTTCACAAACAAACAAAGTCTAAAACAAACACGTGCACGGTCAAAAGCACGTGCACGAACAACGTACAACGAAAAGTGGTCGTTACATCCTCCCTACCTTAGAATAAAGTCCGTCCTCGGACTTTCTAATATAACTAGTCACTCTGGTAACTACCCCAATCAAGTCATATTATGATTCAACCAGATGTAGTCATTACTGGTGCTCATGTACGCACTAGGTAGTCAAACATTATCCCTACCAACACGTATATATATACATTCATGTACGTTATACTTTAATACCTATTATAGTCCGTCAACTTCATGCATGTATTTCAATCAGGTATATAAACATACATCCCTTATATAACTGCTACTCACAAACAATAGTTCAGATACTTATATAGGATAGTCTCACACTTAGCCAATACAATCATTGCTTTACCTATATGTAGCTACCTATGCACAAACATCAAGGGTATACTACCCTCTAATAATCCCTAATATTCATCCAACACCAAACACATCAACACATATAGTCACACCATACTATAATTAAGTCAAGTTTCACTATGTATATATTTATATTTACCACTACTATAGTTTCACAATATATAGTCATTCAAATACATGCAAATAGTTCACCATATATTCACATCACGTACGGTCCTATAACTGTATTTACGACACGCCACATATATCATAGTCATCAATACCTATAACTAAGCACATACTTACATGTGCATGGTGCACACCCATACACGCTAACATTTCATTTACATACACCAATCATATCATTATATAACTACCACACCTACACACCTAGTTTTAGCTAGTACACATACGTTCACACAGGCAAGTCCTTAGTAAATAACTTTACCACAAGACCAACACCTATAACTATATACTGGTATAGCGACCCACATTCATGTGCGTAACTTAACCAGGCACAAACACTTCCATCACTATACATACATCACGCATTGCTATATTCAAACTACCACCATACCTTCAATACACTTAGAGTATACTCACTCAAGCTTGAGTGAGACTCAATACACATATCAGAATATTCTATATACGTAACACGGCATTCATACCTATACCAATACCACTCCAATATTCATACGTCTACCATTACAACCATATACATACCATAGGTCAATCACACTTAATATTTAGTCAGATAACACCCACATAGTTAAATCAATTTATATACCATAATAATAATAATACAGACATCAGCACTCGTATAATTATAATACACTCCCTAATACATGCATACGTATTCATCGTATAGTCACACGCACATGTAACTTATATATATATATATATATATATATATATATATATATATATATATATATATATATATATATATATATATATATATATTCACACCATAGCCTACTACCTATATTTAGTATACTAACACATCCACACATACATAATTAAGATGTGCAATAGTCGTGTATACCTCACGGTATGCACGCATGCAACATCCCGCAAAGCAAGCAATACCAATCAAAATCATAATTCTAATATCCTATGCATATCACCTATATACTCAGGCAACAAAACATAACTACTTGCGTCTAAGCATAATACATACCTACATACGAGCACATACACATACGTACTAATATATATGTCACTCATTAGGCCTACTTACTTATCTATAGATATACCTAATATCATTACACCTGGCATATACATAGCTTTACCAATCATTTTATTTCAACCATTATAAGTATCTCTAACTACATACACAACTTAGATATTTCAACGCTAACTCTAATACACACCGGCATCCCTAGTATAGTATAGCTATCCACACAAAAATCTATAACTCCTCACACCCGGCAACTTCATAATATCACGAATAACTCCGAGTACATATATATATATATCACACATTAGGCAAGCATTAATATACTATGGGGGGTGTACTCATTCAAGCCCACGTACACAATTTAGGTACGTGCACAACGACACCCTCACAAGGGTCCAAGGGTCTACTAACAACTAAGAGTTGACATAGACATTGAAGGTCCCTAAGGCCTAAGCAATAAAGAGAGGTCGAGAGCGTGACGAGGGAAGGATCGATAAGCACGAGTTCAGATAGGACGAATACAAGGAGACAGTTTGGTTAGACGAAACATTTACTCAATGGTGATGTTTAGGTTGAGGGAAAAGGGAGATGTAGTGATGCTTATATAGGAGGGGAAAAGAAAATAGGGTAAATAGCATGAGCTAAAATACGCAAAATTGAAAACTGTTGTTCTTCAAAGAATTGGAATTCCTCATCTGTATAAAATATTTGAAGATCGATAAAGCGAGTTGAAATAAGTTTGAGTCGAATATTCATAATAAGGGAAAATGTTTTTAATGGCTTATCGCAAATCATTAAGAAAGGAAAGTAAATCATTCGCACGGACATTAAAGACGTAATTTTGAAAATATTATACGGCAGTAATTTAATATAAGGTTGTCAAAAGGTTTTGGAAAGTCGAAGAATGAAATCAAGTAACGGAAAATTTTAAACTCAGGTTAAATGCCTTCAAAACTTTTAGGCTACGGAAGATTTAAAATAATCAATTTTGAAACTTCTTTTAGAAAACCATGGTTTGCCAAAAATGAGGAACTGATTTACACAAGGTTCTTAATGTGCGAGCACAACACAACAAGTCTGGTATGGACATAAAAATAATTGAAAGCATGTATGGTGCACGGAAAAATAATATTATCTTAGTAGTAGAATTATCGGAATCGAATAGTAAGTCTTTAAAATCAAATCATGGAGGGTCCAGATTAGGAAATGGTTATGAAATAGTAATTTTACAAAAATCTGAAATAGCGGAAACGACGAGCAAAAACCAACTTGCTGAAAGCTGAAATTCTGTGTGTCTTGAAAAGTATATGAATGGCATAAATCAGGAGGGAAAATTATAAATCGCATTGGGCAAAGCAAGAGTACGGTCCAGAATAAAATTGATATATGAAGGGCAACGCATTTGCCTAAGTACGAAAAACATAGGCTGGGAAAAATATTGTAAACTAGTGTTCAAAAATTCCGACAAACGTTTTAAAAATTTAAATCAATGAAGGAGTATGAAGTATAGGTATATTAAAATTTTGAACAAAATTAAACTTAGTGGAAGAGAAGATTGAAGAATTCCTTCAGAAGGTTCAAGTTTTGCAATGGCGATGCTTGAAAATTGACGATGATCGTCACGGGGCGATCTCGTGAATCGAGGCAAGGAAATTGGTCGGATGATCAAAACATTCATACGCCTAGGATATGGATCAAGAAGGATCTACGGGGAAACTCCTACGGTCGACCAACTAAAGATTAAGAACTAAGCGCTAAGACTTTCTAAGGGGCTAGACGGAAACGAAATGCGTTCAGCTTGGTCCGAAATCGATGAACCCAAGTGAACGACTAAAGGGAATTCTAGAAGTCTAATATGGTCAGGGGTAGACAGGGACCGCTAAGGTAACTCCTATGGCGATCAAATCAATTGCTAAAAGGGAGTCTAACCACAATCAGGGGCCTCTAAATAGCAAGCACAGACGTCTAACTGAGTCTTCTTACCACCTAGTGTCATAAGAAAACGACTAGACTCAGGGCTTATTACTCGGATGTTGCAATTTATTTAATGGACATTCCGTTATTATCGTTGTTTCGTTAATTCGCAATTGCAAGCCTGGACCTGCATGGGCCACCAACAAAACCTGTCACGCCCCGCTTCCCAAAAATATGGAGGCGAAGCGTGAGAAGGTCCGCTCAGACTTGAAGCTACAAAGCTGCAAGTCCGATAAGCGTCGATCAAATTTAAAACTGCAGGTCCTTGTAACGCGAGCGAAACAAGATAATAATAATGAAATGAGACAAAAGAATAATCTCAGAATATCCATAAATATAAATTCCAACATCGCAGAAAAGCCACCAGGCTGAAATAAAAGAGAGTCTGAAGGCCCAAACATGGCCAACAAAAGTACATCGTACAAGACAAGGTGACACGCACTGACAACTAACAAAAGGCCTAAAACATAAGAAAGCTCAACAAAGACTCAAAGAATAGTCACCGGTGTCCACAAAATCCTCATGTGCAATCATGGACTCAGTCTCAGCGTCAGCAACACATCACGTACACAGCAACGGTCTCTGGCTCAGGGTCTAACATGTGACACCCAAAAGAGCAAGGGGCACATGTCAGCAAGTCTACAAGAGACTTGTGCAAGGAAACTGAAAGTACAAGTAAAGCAACCTAGCAGTTCTAGCATGATGCAATGACATGGCAGTTTAAGTATGAGTGCAGCAGGTAAAGAAAACAACAAGTAAACTAGCATGGCATGGCAAGTGTGGCAAGACTAATAACAATTACAAGGATTTATCTAGTCATGTTTTCATGTCATGTGCAAAGTTTACGCCTTACAGCTGAAATGACTTTCTTTCACACTGATTGGTCGCTTAACTCCGCCCCACCCAGAGTTTACGCCCTACAACTGCATTTGCTGATCAGGCAGACTCCCAGCTGATTGGCCGCTTAACTCTTACCCCATCCCACGTGTATCGAGCCAGGGCCTTACCCCCGAACGGTAATGCTCGCTTCTGGATCACGAGCCAGGAAGTGTTTTTAACAAGTATGGCGTAGGGGTGCACCTAGCCAGGACAAGCAAGTACAAGTATGTAGCGTGTGCTACGAATGCAATATTCAACTTGGATGACATGTAGAATGCAATGCATGGCAGTTAAAAGTGCGTACAAGTAAGGAAAGTAAATGTGACAGTTTAGTATGCATGAACAACAAGTTTAAAGGTTGGATCTAGCTTCGTTGTCAAGCTAGATCAATTAGGTGACTGATCTAGTTTCGTTGTCAAACTAGATCAAGTAGGCGTCTAGCCAGCTATCATTTCACTGACTAGTCTCTTTTACGCTAAAAACAAGGAAGTGGCCTAAAAACATGGCCCTAAATAAGATTTGGCAAGTTTCACTTGCCTGTAAGTTCATCGTCTGAGCACACCATCCAATGAGTCCAAAAATCACAATTATCCTACGTGCACAAGTCCACCGGCCTAAAGTCCATATTATTAATCTTCATTAGTGAATTTAAAACTTTTAAAATACTTTAAAAATACTGATTTTAGTCTTGATTAGCATGCAATTGGGTTGGGGGTCCTAGGGGTGCAAAACGTTACCTCAACACGACGCGAAAGCTACACCGGCGTCGGGTAGCGACGCCGGGGGTTGGAACAATAAGATCGCGCTCCAAGTCCAATTTCCAATTAGATTCCTCGCTGGAAATTTCAGAGCAAGCAACCGGGGCGACGATTTCAGATTCCAAAGCTCGCACGTGCGACGACGGGCTATGACGTGCGACGACGTCGTACGCGGCAAATCCTCGAAGAGCAAGCACCTAGGTGGGGCCCACAGTAGTCCTAGGGGCCTTTGGGGGACCCACAATAACTCTGGAGAACTTGGGGGGCCCACGGTGGCAAGCGATGCGACGGATGCGGGGTTGCGACGAGTGGCTCTCGGTCGTACTCAGCCAATGCGGGGGATTTGGTCGGTCAGACACGTTGGGACGGCGCTGTGCAGCGTTGGGGGTGTGCAACAGCTCGGGTGCGGGCGCTTCCTTCGGTCAGATCGATGGGAGCAGTCGGTCGTGCGCTTGGAGAGCGGGGCTGCGACGTTGCAACGTTGCAACGTTGCAAGCGTCGGTCGATGTGGTCGTGGCCTTCGGTCGGGCACGGAGCGGAGCGGAGGAACGAAGCGGGCACGGTGCGGAGCGCTGTGCGGGGCTGATGCGGAGCGGATGCGGGCCAAGCGGTCGGTCAGACCGAGGGAACGGAGCGGCCCAAGCGGTGCGATGCGAGCGGCGATGGATGCGGGGGCGGCTATCGGTCGGGGCGGGCGGATCTGCTTGGTTTTCTCGGTCAGGTCGGGGGCTGAACGTCGCAACGTTGCGACGAATCGTCGCAACGTCCAATTTCGAGTTTGGAAGAGGCTAGGGCTAATTTCTTGCGAAAATAGGTCTTCCTAGGGGTTGCTTATATAGTATAGATGGGTTGACTTGGTCTAGGGCTAAATCTAATAGGATTAGAAGTTTAAAATAATTTAAAATTTGAAATTCAACTTCTCCAACTCACCCAAGGATTTAACCTGGTCCAAATGAGCTGGAAATTGGCTCAAAAATTCTTTAAAACGTTTAAAACTCAAATAAATTTTCTTTGGCCGAATTTAATATAAAAATTAATTATTAAAAATATTATAAAACTTGTTAAAAATATAAAAGTGGTCAAATAAACTCCAAAAATTATAAAATAAATATCGGGGTGATCGTGATGATGAATGTGAGCTAACTAAGAAGACGGATCTCAAATTCGATGTCGGACGACGAAACTAAAAATAGAAACGTCTCCCGTCAATAGTGAGAATCGTCACGTCTCATGGAGTAAGATTAAATTGTGGAAAAACGACTCGAGAAGTGTCGTTCCAAGATAGTGCCACTATTTAATACTCTCAGGGACGTTCACAACGGCATATCACACGAAAGTGTTCACAAACAAACAAAGTCTAAAACAAACACGTGCACGGTCAAAAGCACGTGCACGAACAACGTACAACGAAAAGTGGTCGTTACAATAAATACTTGTGACTAATCCCCTATTTTGCAGTTAATCCATTGCCTAAGCTTATTATGAAGATCTACTTGCAATGGATGACACTCAAAGTTGTTTGAAGGCAAATGACATGGATTGGACGATCGTAGATGATGATTGAAGCTCCATGAAGTCTTCAAGCTCATACGATGGATAGAAGAGAGAATTCGTCAATGTAATTTTCTTTTATTTCTTCTAGTATGTAGCTTATAAGTAGAACATTAATGGAGCACTCACACACATCTTTATTTCTGTCTTAGGACATTATTAGATCATTTGTCCTTTGACCCCAATCCATTTCTTTAGTGATTGTGCTTGGATTGTTTATAACAGTCGACTACTGAACGTTTTACAGTCGTCTGTCTCAAAAATAGTCGACTGTGTTTTGTTCTACAGTCGTCTGTTATGCACAAACTTTTACAATCTAGTTTTGGGCCTCTCTGTTTATTTCGCACAGGCTACTGATGAACGATTCACAGGCGCCTGTCCAAGTGACAGTCGACTGTGTTTTGTAAATCAGTCGCATGTCTACCTTTTGCCCAAAACTTCGTTGATCTGACTTTTACGCCAGTCGACTATTGTTGTATATACAGTCGACTGTACCTTGGATCAGTCGACTGTGTATGCTTCAACAGTCGTCTGTCTGTGAGCCAATTTATTGACTCAGCTCTCTGGAAATTCTCAGGGTATTTGACAGTCGTCTGTATAAGGATATACAGTTGCCTGTTCTGATTAACAGTCGACTGTATTATCTGCATCAGTCGTTTGTCCTGTTATCTTACAGGATTTTCAGATTTCATTCAACTTACCATCTCTCGGCCAGTCGCCTGTAGAAGGATTTACAGTCGCCTGTTGGTTCAACAGAGGACTGTCTTTGCTTCATCAGTCGACTGTCCATGTGGTAAGTTACCGTTATGAATTCTTACCTACCCATGCTGACTATGCAACAGTCGACTGTGGTTTCTTCAACAGTCGACTGTCGCGAGTTCGGATTCTATCCGTTGAGAATTTTCTCACGGATTCCAAAAGAGTTTTTGCCTAAACTGTTTTGTGGATTTGAGAAACCTATAAATGGAGCTTCTTCTGTTCCATTGAGAGGTTACCAATTCTTCCAATTTTTTATCTCAAGCTTTCATTCTAAAGTTTAAAGCTCTCAAATCCAAAGCCCTAAGAATTCCTATCTTTGATCTCTTGCTCTCTAACCTAGAACCAAAGAGTGATCCTCTAGGTATTTGGTGCAGTCAAGAGATAGGGCTTTCTCCTCTCTTCCAAGAGAGTCTTCAACACACAACACACCACTCCTTCAAGTTCTACTTCAAGGCATAGGTGATTGTAAGTGTTGCTTTCATATTTCATTATTTTCGTATATTGAATTTGCTCTCGGGTTGTGAGAGCGGTTTGCTTGTTCCCAAGTTGTGGGAGTCAAGGACATCGATTGTATTCGATTTTACTTGTAGGGTTGCTACAAGTGGGTTTTAAGGAAACCTCAAGTTAGGGTTCTAACTTGAGTATCCGGAGGTATCCGGGTGGAAGGGACGTAGGATTACCGGGAACAAGTCGGGAAGTGACTTGGGTAATCCGAACCCTAGAAACATAATTGTGTTTGCATTTGTTTCTTATTTGGGTTTAATTCTAATTCTGCACTATATTGTTGGTTAGCATTTTAATTTGGTGTAACTATCGTTTTAAATTGCTTAAACACTATTCAACCCCTTCTAGTGTTTTCTCCATAGACAGGATCCTTACAACACCGCCGTGCTAAAAATCGGTACGGCCATGTCAAAATTCCAGCTTTATAGCTCCGACTTCCAGAAATTACAATAAATCATCCCGAACTCAGAAAATTACAAATAAATTTGCGTTGGAATCTTCACAACACGCTCTACAAATTAAAAATAGTTCAGGAGAGAAATATCTATGGGGTTAAGAGCAGAAATCCATTCTTTGCCAACCTATGACTCTTTTTGCTCCTTAGGTTGACACAGCCGTGTCGAAAAGCGGCATGGCCGTGTCGAAAAGCGGTATGGCCATGTCGCCTTTGCTCCTAGCATCTCCAGGCAGCTCCGGTGTCACGGTCGTGTCGCACGGCTGTGTATGCAGTCATGCCTTTGTTTTAATTCCAGCATTGCCGTGTAGCACGGCCGTGCCACAGAACTACAGCTCTCCTCCATGGGCTGATATGATGACACGACCGTGCGTGTGAGCTTACGGTCGTGTTGCTTGCAATTTGGCCCTCCACTTACCGCTTTAGCCTCCTATCTTCGTTATTCTTTGCCGCCTTCTCTCCCATGCTCTACAAACTACCAAAATGCATCGTTTTATGTGAGAATTACCTGAAATACACAAAATACATCCCAGAAGCATCAAATGTATAAAAATGGGTTAAAACAGGCAAAATAGCGAGAATGGTATAGAATAAACGTGGAAAATGAAGGGTGAAAGGGACGGAAAAAGGTGTATAAAATACCTCTAACACCTATCTATAATCCCCGAGAATCCCACCAAAATTAGTAGCAAATCTCATGCGTTAAATGCTGGAAACGGCTGTAAATGGGCAAACATCCGAGTCACCAGACCACTGGAGAAGACTTACTAGACGCTTGGTGCACTGTGCTGATACGCCAGCTAAATGAGTGTAACGGCTAGTAGCAGACGCTTGCAAGAGGGTGACCAGGCGTCTGGTTGACTGTACAGATGTCTGGCAAGAAGGCATCAGGTGACTGATCAGTCAGGATGAAGAAACTAATCTACTGGAAAGTTTGGTAATAAATGGACAGATGTCTGAAGGATATCACCCTGACGTCCATCACACTATGCAGACACCTGGAAAGACAGCTTCAGGCGTCTATTTAGATTAGGGTTTAGAATGAACTCTAAAACATGCATACTAGGCGTCTGGTGGCCATGCACCGGGCGACTGGTTGAGGCTGAAAAACTCAATTTTAATTTTTATAAAGTTCTAACTCTATGTGATTGATTTATGGATGAACTAAGGTGTTGTGCATGACGTATATGTGCTTCAAACAAGTTTATTCAAGGCTTAACAATATAATTCAATAAGGAAATAAAGAAATGAAAATATTACAAGTTAATCCCCTTTACTTCCTATTGAATTCCTTGAAATCTTATATTTGAATTCCATGAGTCCATCAATTGATTTCCTCGCATCATTGGCTCAAATCATCGTCACTTATGATATTTCTTGAACTACATTGACAATGCTTTAATTAACTACAAAACAGGGGGTTAGTCATAATTAATTATGTTTGCTCATCATCAAAACCAAAATGGGGGATCCAATACCTAACAACATCATGGCTTAATCCTACGTCGCTCACCGAATTTCACGTTGACGGCGTACTCTAATTTTGATTGGGGTGGCGATCAACGCGACAACAAATCTACCTCGGCATATATTATTTTTCTAGGACAAATCCAATATCATGGCGCTCACGGAAGCAAAATTTCGTCGCCAGATCATCGACGGAAGCAGAATATCGCTTACTCGCCTCAGCGGCTTCGGAAGTTTGTTGAATTCGCCACTTATTTAGTGATCTTGGTATCCATACAAAACATCCTCCACGGTTGTTGTTGTGACAATGTGGACGCAATCTGTCTCTCTCTACACCCGGTAACACACTCCAGGATGAAGCATATATCCGTCAACATTCATTTTGTGCACGATTTGGCCTCAAAGGGGTACTCTCGATCTCCTTTTTGGCTACACAAGATCAACTTGCGGACTTACTTACCAAGCCACTACCTCGGTCACAGTTTCAACTTCTATGGTCCAAAATCTCTGTTGTTGATGCAACGTCGATTTTGCGAGGGCATAACAAGAATATCATAGAATAGTCGGAAGATTTTAATAATAATATTTCAAAGATTTTATTGTTAGGACCTTATTGTTAATATTGTGATATCAAGTGATTATGTTGTTAATATTGTGAAGTCAAGAAATCTCAAAAGATACCGTTGTTAATATTGTGACATTAAAAAGAGATCTTATTGCATTAACCATTAAGGTCAGTTACCATCACACAAAAATTGAAACGAATTGCTGTATACACCTAATATCAGGTGTTTGGATGGGACTATGTTTCAAAAATGGTTAGAAAAATCAATTAAAATGTCAAATCACACACTCTCTTTTTAAAAATCTTTCCATTTTTGGAAAAACTTCACATTTCGGTGTATAAAGTCCTTCTCAAATTGAATCTCTCTGCAGCTCTAGTATTTATTGTATACAAAGCACGTGCATGAAGTAAAAAAGTTAAATGACATGTGAACTGACCAAAAATGAACGTTCGCATAACAATTCACGTGAAAAAAAAAATCGGGAGAGAGCTGGGAGATAAAATCGTAATGAACTGGAAAAAACGAACTGGCAATCTGGCTGACAACTGTCGTCCTTTTATTGGGTAGGCATACCGCAATGCCGAGACGACGTGGCAATGCCGCCCATGGAATAATTGCTCCTACGAAACGCTTCTTCTCTTGGCTGGGCCCCACATCGTGAATCCCAATCTCGAGCTAAAAGATAGGAAATATGCTGCCTGCAGACTGCGGGCCCGTCGTCAGTCCAAAATAAAGAGAGTTTCAGTGACCACGCACTTTCTCCTTTATCGTGCACCGCCAGATATTTAATAGTCTGCGTACCTCTCTTTTAAAATAATCCATGGTCCATGACTCATGCCTTAAAAACTACCGTAGTTCCTGAGATACATCTCACCGCCGCCGCCCCCTTGTTAAATCCATCCAAAACCCTTTCCAATTCAATCCCCTCATATCTCTATTCATCTCGTCTTCGTCTTCGTCTTCGTCGATCTCATCAATGGAAACGATGGCCCTCGTCTGGACCGCCGCCGTCGTTGGGGCCGGCGTGATCTACTGGTTCGTGTGGGTGATGGGGGCAGCCGAGGTCCAGGGCAAGCGCGCCGTCGATCTGAAGATGGGAACCATAACAAACGACAAGGTCCAGGACAACTACAACCAGTACTGGTCGTTCTTCCGCCGACCCAAAGAGACGGTCGACGACAAGGTCCCGGACTTCGTCGACACATTCTACAACCTCGTCACCGACATCTACGAGTGGGGATGGGGCCAGTCCTTCCACTTCTCCCCCTCCGTCCCCGGCAAGTCCCACCGCGACGCCACCCGGATCCACGAGGAGCGGGTGGTGGATCTCATCCGCGCCCGGCCGGGCCAGAAGATCCTCGACGTCGGGTGCGGGGTCGGCGGGCCGATGCGGGCGATCGCCGCCAAGTCCGGGTCCAACGTGGTCGGGATAACCATCAACGAGTACCAGGTGGGCCGGGCACGGGCGCACAACAAGAAGGCCGGGCTGGACTCGGCCTGCGAGGTGGTCTGCGGCAACTTCCTACAGATGCCGTTCGAGGACGACAGCTTCGACGGCGCGTACTCGATCGAGGCCACCTGCCACGCCCCCAAGCTCGAAGAGGTCTACGCCGAGATATTCCGGGTGCTGAAGCCCGGCGGGCTCTACGTCTCATACGAGTGGGTCACAACGGAGCTGTACAAGGCGGAGGACCCGGAGCACGTGGAGACGATCCAGGGGATCGAGAGAGGGGACGCGCTGCCGGGGCTGAGGGCCCACGACGAGATAGCGGAGACGGCGAGGAAGGTGGGGTTCGAGGTGGAGGAGGAGAAGGATCTGGCGAGGCCGCCGGCGGGGCCGTGGTGGACGAGGCTGAAGATGGGGAGGACGGCGTACTGGAGGAATCATCTGCTGGTGACGGTGTTGACGTTCCTAAGGATCGCGCCGAAGGGGGTGGCGGAGGTCCACGAGATGCTGTGCGAGACGGCGGTGCATCTGTCGAAGGGGGGAGAGGCCGGCATTTTCTCTCCGATGCACATGATCCTCTGCCGAAAGCCGTTGCCATCTAATTAGTCCTTGTTTAGTATGTATTTTAGCTTAAATTGCTCCTCGTTTAGTGCTCTCCCCGCGTCGGTTCCTATTTTCTGGATCATTATTAGCATAAATTAGAATGCATTGATTTCTCTATTTAAAAAAATCTCTCCTTCTTTAGGAGAAGTGTGACTGTGTGAGTGGGAACGGATCACGTGACTGTGCTGCTGTCTTGCACTAGTTTTTATTTATTCTATTTCATGAAGAAGAGGAGGGTAAATCCCTATGTGGCTCTGCGCTGCGCAGCATGAACAACAACCAACATCTTCTGATTCCCTGACGCTGGTCGCTTTAACTTTTTGTGCTTTATTATTGTTCTTGGCAGACTGTAGGGTTGCGTGCCATGTGAGTGTGGGGAAAGGGGTTTAATAATTGCATGCAGGGCACATGGGAGGGTGAAGGACGGATGTTCATGTTTGGATGCATGCGCGCGGTTGCGCTTGTGATGTGTAAGCACTTGGACTGTTCTGATCTGTGTATGGACTCTCCCTCTGGCGGTCTAAAATTGGGCTTGGGCATGTCCATACGAAAATATGATCTGTACGAAAAGAGTAAGCCCAATGGATAGAGAAAGGGTGAACTCGGATATGAGGTGATCGTCCGGGCGAGGAAGAATGTGGAATGGATATCATCCTTAAACTGAACTGAGATGATCGATCTGTTATACAGGTAATGGGATGTATAACTACTTGTAATGGGATCGAGGCTGGTGCCGGGTCAAATCCCATCCGTTTACCAAAGTAAATCTGAATCCAATGTCACCGTAATCCCGAGCTACAGGGGGATGGTGGTGGTACGGGCTGAACGGACGAGGCTCATTGGATGTGCATCCTCTGTTTATGTGTTGGTTGCAAGAATCCGGGGTTCACTTTCTTTATGGTTGACAGTAGGTTATTTGTAGTGATAGCTTTCAGCTTTGGCGTAGATTTATAATGAGTAATGTTAGTTGCACTACGGGATTATAGGGATTCACAGCATCAATGAATTTAACGCATTAATATTTTTGTTTTTATTAAAAATCACTCTTACTTCCAATTTTAATCCCACCTTTTTCGGTCTCACATCTACCCTTTCATCACCACATCCTCCTCCTCCCCCTCCTCGCCGCCTCCTTTACCTCAAGCTTGGCGGCAAGCTCATCGGCGGAGCCAGCGGATCATTTTGCTTGGAGAGAGCTGGCGAGGATTGGACAGGAGCATGCTCTTGAAATTCTACGGAGAATTTCTCAATAAAAAAGATCAAGAAAATCCTTTCAGCCGTCATCATGTACATGGCAAGCAAGTATCAATTGGGTCTACAGCTTTGGTGGGTGTGGAAATGCTGGTCGACTCAATGACCTCTGGGCATTCGACGCCAAAGCACGGGAATGGACGAAGCTATCATCACAGTTAAAGTATGCTAATAAAAGCTCGGTAATGGATGCCAAAGCTCGGGAGAGAACTGGGTGTTTCGTCCCTTAAAATATGCTGATAAAAGTTTGTTCCTTTTTTTCACTATCAAGATGTATTCATATTTTCTCACCATTAAAATTTCACCCACTTTTATTCTTTTATTCATATCTTTTAAGAGTGCTAGCTTCGTCCTTTCCTGACGATGATAGCTTCGTCCATTCCTGAGCTTTGGCTTCGAATGCCCATAGGTCATTGAGCCAACAAGCATTTCCACACCCACCAAAAATGTAGACCCGATTGTCATATTTGCTTGCCACGTACATGATGAAGGCCGAAAGGATTTTTGTGATCTTTTTCGATTGAGAAATTCTAAGTAGAATTTCAAGAGCATGCTCTTATCCGATCCTCGCCTGCTCTCACCAAGCAAAATGATTTGATGGCTCCACCAATGAGCTTTCCGCCAAGCTTGGGGTGAAGGAGGCGACGAGAAGGAGGAGGAGGAGGTGGTGATGGGAGGGGAGAGGAGGGATGGAAAGAGGTGAGTTTAAAATTTGAAATAAGAGTGGATTTTAAGAAAAGCGAAAATATTAATGCGGTGAATTCATAAGTGCTGGGAAATCATATAATCCTGCGGTGCAATTAACATCACGCTTATAATATTAGAGTTGACGTGATTGCTCTGAAAAGATGTGATGTCTAGCTGGCTGACTTATCAATTAGCACACTACCATGTATGTAACGACCTGTTATTATCGTACGTATTACGTACGTATATTAGTATAACCGATTATTTGGTTAATTTCTGTATGATTTTATTTGTAAACTTTCATAGCTCGAACGCATGATCGGACCTCGTATTCACGATCCTCGCGACTCCGCGAACATACTGATATTTGTATTATTTTTGGATAACGTTGAGTTTGAGGGGAAAAATCGTAACAACCTGAATATTTATATTTGCCTAGGTCTTTCATTTTATGTTTAATAGTCAAGCTTGAACATATATTTCGGTTTTCTCTTCAGGAGATCCGATGAGATTTTAGTTGTTTACAACTATGATCTCAAATCATGTTCTTTGCTTAGATGCAAAGACAACCCTCAGTAGAAATCATTGATTTGTCAAGTGATTCTCTTGGTTGTACATTATTTATTATTCTTATTGTTGTTCTTCAATATAATAGACGTCCCGATGTCTATTCGGGCATTTAAGGAAATGTGGAATTTATCTTTACCAAGATATCCACAAGGGTATGCCGTCACAACATCCAATAACAGCATATCCAACAATTTTCTTTGCCAAATCGTAAGGTATTCGCTTTTGATAACTTAGGGAGACCGATGCATCATTTATGGGTCATGCTCATTTTAATTTGTTCGATCCCTAGTTTCGGCGAAATTTTCCCTTGGGCTATAGGTTGTACCTTATAGCGTACGATTTTATATATATATATATATATTTCTTATGTGTGCAATACTTATTTTATCCACAGATTTGACACCTTTTGGTGGCTGGACTTCAAGTCCGAACATTACACGTTTCATAAGTGAGTCCAGCTCATCTTTTATTGCCTCGTTTCACATTTGGCCAATCTCTACGTTTGCATTCTAGCAACGGAGTATGGAATGATAATTTATAAACATCATCGCTTTTGCGATGTATATGACAATATGATACGTGAATACATTGTCGACAATTTATGTTCTATTTGTCCAACACCTCCCCAGTACGTACAACATTTACTTTCAATTTCAGTTTTTCCCTGTAGTTCCTCTGCAATGGATTCTGGGAAGGGTGATGGTATGGACATGAGCTCATTGTCCTGTGGTAGTATTATCTTAAGGTCTCCAAGAGTTTCTGTCCTTGGAGCCTAGTGGTCTGCCTCTTTTCTGTTGAGGATCAACCACTTTTGCTGCTGGTGGATTGCATCCATTCTCGGGGATGTCAATCCTAGCTGGAGTTTTTGCAACATGGATGCGTGATCTGACCATCTTCTGGTTGTCAGTAAATGAGTTCGGTAAGTGGTGAACAATGTTCTATATGTGGAAGATCTTCCGGATCGCATCTTCACATTTGTTTTATTACCGAATCATAGTTGGTCAAGCTTTTTGTATCCCACGTTATAATTTGTTTCACACCAGATTTTCCAGTATCTGGGCATATGTTGGTGAAACTCGTCTTATCGAAATCACAGTCTTCAAGATGTCCTTAAATGCGTCCCCGTTTGGGGTTCTAGGTACCTTATAAATGAGGGTGAGTCAAACCCTACATGGATACCTAGGCGAAGTTGAGGACTGTTTTGGTCCTCAGTGGTGGTGCAAAGGGGATTTAAACTGCACGACCGAAGATTCTCAGATGAGAAATGTTCGGTGGTATTCCATATGCAAGTTGCATGGGAGATTTTGACCTCCAGAGGGTCTTTTATTTACGATGAAGCATGCAGAATTTGCATGTCCCCATGCATCCATCAGCAATTTGGATTTAATGGATGTTCAATCCAGTAGAGTCTACTATCAGTGACTCTACCGACCTATTTTGGGTATGAACATGCGGCAATGTATGTTCATTTTCTATTCCAATTGCTTGACAGTACTCTTGAAATAACTGCGAGGTAAATTTCCCAACATTAACCAGACTTCTTTTCTATATTTGATTGTCTGGAAAATGTGCCCGCAACATTTTTATTTTTGTGCCAATAGCTCTGGAAAAACTAAGTTGAGGGTCTGTAGTAGACACACATACGAATATTCTGATGATGCATTTATCAGTACAATGAAGTACCGCATCTATCTCCTTATATTCTTTTTGAGGAAGCGTGGAGATTCCTTTTCAACTTTTCGTAGAAATGGCCTTGTAATTAGTTTTCCCTTATAGCAAGGGATGTGAGGGAATTCTCTCTTCTGAAGAATCTTCTGGTTCTTCAAGTCATACCCATAGGATAAGATACGGTGCATCATCACTGATCCAGGGTGGCCAAGTCTATCACGCCAGAGTAAAAACTAGGCTGATGTGCAGGTGCTCCGTTTAAATCCGCTTCCTCTCTCCGAATCTTTGTATGGTAGAGGCCTGTAAGGCTCTCAAAATGTTCAAGTATGGATTTTACTCCTTTTTCTTAAGACGTTACATACAGTAATTTGTTTTTCATTTACATTTGCTTCTCCAAATGGAATCCGTTGAAACGGATGTCCCAGAAACTTAGAAAGTTTCTTTTGGAATTCGGAGAGATTAGTGCATCCTTTATTTTTGTTTCTGTGTTATTTGGGGGCAATATTGTTGCGTTCCCTGGATCTTCAATATGGCCATGATGTTGGGCTTTGTATTGAAAGATCGTATGTGTTTATTGCTACTAATCAGTCATGAGATCAGTTCATCTATTAAAAGATGAATCATATAGGCACATGCATTTTCAAACAAACATTTTCATTCAAAACAAATTACGTAATTCAAATGCTCTCATAACATGAAATGTTCTAAACAATTTGCTAAGATAAAAAATAGAAGGCTAATCAAGAATTTCATCATATTCGAAGTCGTCAGCTGTAAACTTGACTGGAGCATCAGAGGTCATCATGTTTGTTTCAGCTTTATATTTCTTGTTCTCTTTATACAAATCCTGGAGATGCTGCGGAGTTCTGCACACTCTAGACCAGTGGCCTTTCATGCCATAACTACGGCACTGGTCTTCCCATTCCCTCTTGGGTGGGGGTGCATCAGCTCTATTTTTGTCATTTCTGCGCCAGGTGAACTTCCGCTTACTTTCATTTCTTCGTTGCTGGACTTGGCCCCTAGCCCTTTTGTTCTGTCCCCCTTTCTGTGGTCTTTCTTTTCGTTTGTTGTTCCTCTTCTTTTGAGAAGAAGATGCATTATGAGCTTCTGGGAGAGGGCAGTGCCAGGAGGGCACATGTTGTGAGTGGCGAGGAGAAGCTCTCTGTTTTGTTCAACCATGAATAAACATGACAACATCTTAGAATACTTGGTGAACTTGCGTTCACGGTATTCCTGCATTAGTATCGCATCTTTTTCATGGAAGGACGTATACGTCTTTTCCAACATGCGATCTTTTGAGACTTTTTCACCACACAACTTCAGGCGTGAGGTGATGCTAAAAAGTGCTGAGTTGTATCAGCAATGGACTTAAAGTCATGCAGTTTCATGTTCTCCCACTCATATCTTGTCTTTGGGAGTATAACATCTTTCTGATGTTTATACCTATCCTCAAGGGCAATCTATAGCTTAAGTGGATCTTCGACTGTAAGGTATTCAACCTTTAGGGTCTTGTCCACATGGCGGCGAATATAGATAATAGCTTGCGCCATTTCTATATCGCTTATATTTTCATTATTAGTCACAGCAGAAATTAGGGACTTAGCCCGCAGCTGGAATTTCACATCGAGCTGCCAGCTCAGATAGTTTCTGCCTGATGCATCCAGCACTTCGAAATCGACACTTGTAATTTTAGCCATTTTATCTAGCAGAGCACAAATATGCATGAATTAACAATTTAAACATAAACATTTTCATGTGGAGAAAATTTTAATATGAAGGGCTAATTGCATGGATCGGCCAGTCCCACATAAATAAGAGTCCAAAGTCCCATTACAGCCCATATTACACAAATGAAAGATTTTTTAAAGAGAAATTACAACTTTGGAAACCCATGTGTCCCATATAAGATCTTCAGCTTCAATTGTGGCCTATGTCTCCATAGAAGATGGTCTTCGGTATTGTACATTTACATAATTTTCTCACTACAATTTCTCTCAAAAGTAAAAGAAAGGTGCATCAAAATAAAATGTGGGACTTAAACGGCCGAACCAAAAACCGCAATTAGCCATCCATGTAGAAATTTTGTGCTCATCAAACATTATCATCAGACATTTTCATCACAAGCATCACATGCATTTATATTCGCAGAGAGGGATAACCAATTTAATTACTTACTAATTATTGGACCACTGTGCAACGTCATACACCGTTAGGTTAGCTGACTAATGGCAGAGCGGTAGCAGGATCTTCCTAATTATTAAGTTTTAAAAATATGCACAACCATACACAGTTTATCCGCAGAATAAGCCAAAATGATGCAAAGCATTTATTAATGATTTTACTGAAGAAATCATTTAATGCAAGGGTTGTGCAAATTGGGTTTATCCAAAAAGATTGAAAAAAAGTCCAACAATTAAACATGTTCTTCGTAAAAGGAAAAGGTTTCCCTTTTTAATTTATCCCTAAAAGACCCCAAAATACCCATTTCTGCCCCCATAATATATCGTGATTTTACATGGATTTTAGGTTATCCAAAACGTCGTTTTAATCGATTTTTAGCCCAAACTGCCTTTTAAGGCTTATATTATATTCCCCATTATTTTTTTTCGAAAAATGGAGATCAACTGTGGACCTGAAGCCCGCGGGCTTCAGGCCCGCAGTGCTAATTTTTTTTAATGCATGCGGGCCTGAGGCCAGCAGTTTGCCTGCGAGTCTGAGGCCAGCAGTTTGCCTGCGAGCTTCAGGCCCGCAAGGCTGTTTTTCCATTTTTTTGGATTTGGGCTTCGGGCCCAAGAAGACTAGGGGCGGCGGCTAGGGTTAGCTGTCGCCAACGCTAGATTGTCGTCGGCGGCGGCAAGAGGGGGGAGCGGCCGCCCCTCTCAGGGGGCGACAGCGACGCAGAGCTGCCCCCCTTCGGGGGTTGGTGGTAGGCGGCTGCCCCCCTTCGGGGGGTCGGCGGTGGCGTAGAGCCGCCCAGCCTTCGGGGGGGGGGGTTGGTGGCAGGCAGCCGCCCCCCTTCAGGGGGTCGGCGGTGGCGTAGAGCCGCCCCCCCTTGGGGGGGGGTTGGTGGCAGGCGGCCACCCCCTTCGGGGGATCGACGGTGGCATAGATCGCCCCCCCTTCAGGGGGGCGGCAGGCGGCCGCCCCCCTTCGGGGGGGTCGGTGGTGGCCCCCCCGTTTTAGGCAGGGGCACGAAGTGATGGCCCCCCGCTTCAGGCGGGGTGTGGGTGGGGGGAGAAGCGGTGGCCCCCCTTGGGGGGGAGGGGGCGGAGCGACGGCCCCCCACTTCAGGTGGGGGGCATGAAGCGACGGCCCCCCGCTTCAGGCAGGGGGGGGGGGGGGGGGGCGAAGCGCCCTTCGGGCAGCGACGGTGGCCGCCCCCCGCTTCAGGCCGGGGGGCAGGGGCGCGCAGCGCCTTCAGGGCAGCGACGGTGACCACCCCCTACTTCAGACGGGGGGGGCGCAGCGCCTTCAGGTGGCGGACGATAGCCCCCTGCTTCAGGCAGAGGGGGGGGAGGGCTCGCAGCACGCTTCGGGTGGGGTGGCGGCCGGCGGCGAAGCCGCTTGCAAGGTCTAAGTGGGGAGAAAACCCTATAATACAAATTACACATGGGAATCATATTAAAAATATGATTTTTGGACGATGAAGTTCGTCGTATTAGGCGATTAGTAATTCCCATATCGATCTTGCGAGATCTATGGGCAGATCAATCTTAGGTATGATAAAAACAAAGTTTTAAGTGGGTTTTACCTCTATAGCTGTCCTTCGGATATAGCGACGGTTGAATGAAGCCTACGCGGATGATGATGCTCGTTTGAGGAAGCCTTGCACCTCGTGCGTGGATCACCGTCTCCCTTCGCCTTTACAACGATCGAAAATTTTTGTGGAAATTTTTTTTAGAGGCTCATGCTGATAACGTGTTATGAATCAACTACTGGGGGAGGAACCCCCTGCCCTTTATTTATAGGCGGAATATGAGAGTTAAGAGATAAGATACATAGATATGGACGTATCTCTAAGATACCCAGAATCCTAACCAACTCTGGTTCATATCCCTTCACAACAGAAATCTAATTATCCTAACTAAATTGATTTCCTAATCAGAAATATTAATGAGATTGAATTTTTCTAAATCGAGTTTTAATAAATACTAATTAATTCTTAATAACTAATTAACCCCATGATTTGCTCTCCCCACAATCTCTCTCCACGATTTTAGAAACTGATCCCATGATATCGTCACAATATCATCTCCACGATTTGTTCCCCACTATTTGTGGCAACCAACCCCATTTTCTTCTCCTATCTTTTAACAGCCATCAATTTCTTTAGAAAAACAAAACTAAAGGAAAAATAAACCCTACTTCCCATACAAACCCAGCCGAAGCCTAACCCTAGCCGCATAATCCCCACACATCTTCTCCCCAACAAACCCTAGCTGTTATCCTTCAACCAACCCCCCTACAAAACACTGCAAATGAAAGAAAAATAAAACAACTCTACTCACGCAGCCTCCACCTTCTTCAAAACTGTCAGCCATCGTCCTCCCTTCTCCCACTGTCTCTCCTCATCACAATTCCGGTGCCACCAATGTACACCATCAACCCGCCAGTCACCGACCTCACTGCCCCGGCAACAACGCCGTCTGCAACCAGCCCCCGTCCGTCACCTCAAGTTTCCAGTGCCCCTCCCCTATATATTCCTCAACTACAACTCCGATCCTGCAGCAGTCCTCCTCCCCAACAAACTTAGGCACTGTCTCCCTCTCCGACCTCCCCTCACCTCGGCAACAACCGCACGCTCCTGACAGCCTCTTCAAAAACACCCAGTGGCAACATCAACCGCAACGACCACAAACCCCAATCCTTCCTTCTTCCTTCAACCACGACTTCTCACCTTTGGTAACTCACGACTCGCCAGTGATCGCTCCGGGATGTAACCCAAAGAACGGTTGTAGTTTTACCGCAAGCGCACGGTATAGCAGCGAGGGGGTTATCAAACACAGGGAGGACGAATGATCGTGCTTGTTCCAATCAACCTGGCTATTTAAGAAGAGAGAAATTTTCCTTTGGCGATCCTGTCACAATCGTCAGACAAAGTACGGAAATACCAAATCAAATAAAGAACGTCTAGGGAATGGGGAATTCCCGCTACTCACCGTATTTCGTAAATGTGGTTCATCGGTATCAAAATTGCTAGAATAAGATTTTGGATGAACTAGTTGCAACTGAATGTAGAACCAAGCTCACGATCTCGTGCTGTTGTCGGTCTATAGCTATCCTAGGTTCGGGTCCAATCTCTTGCAAACCCTAGCCTAGGGAAGCTAGCATTAGGATCAACATCATCGTTCAATCGTGCACCGAGCCCACTCTCGTGCAAACTCGGCCCGCGACCTAGGTTGGGATAGTTCCTACCCGTCCAATCTCTTGCAAACGGGTATCGGCACGGAATTGCAACCGGGAACCCTAGTATCGGTCCAATCTCTTGCAAACCGATACTATGGAAATTCGATTCCAACCCAATTCGGATTTCTAGGGTTTCCTATCGAATTGGGATCCAATCTCTTGCAAATCCCAATCGGTATGAACTCCTAGCTATCTGTAGTAAATCGCTCCTAAACTAATCCCTAATAGCAATTCTAGCAAAATTTCTACCAATTCATCACAAATATGAAATTGGGCTCGTAAGGTTCATCCCCACGCCCCAAGACGTGGAGACTACTCACAATTCATAGCACAAACACAAAAATAATCAATGAAATTAACGAGAGAATTCATCACAATATTGAGATAAGCAATAAAAATAGAATTTTTAGGAGAGAGAGACACAAACCAATGGAGTTCTTCAAATAATCCAACAAAAATCAACTTTTGTCTCCTCTCCAATCACAAGAATAAAGCTAAAAAGTTAATCTAAAAAGCTGCAAAAATCTAAGAGAAAAAGCTCCCAAAACTAGGGTAAAAACAGGGGTTAAATACCCCCCAAAATCGTCCAAAAACTGTGACCAAAATACCCCTGCGCAGCCTGAAATCCGCAATTTTCGCTACAGGCAGCGCGTCGCACTCGGCCGAGTGACAAAAGTCGCTCGGCCGAGTGAGAAACCCTGTAAATTTCCAGTAAGTCTTGATCTTCAGGGGTCTTCACTTCGGGGGCGGCTCGGCGAGTGAGTTGTCGTCACTCGGCCGATGGCTTCTTGGTACTCGGGCGGTCGGGATTATCCACTCGGCCGAGTGGGTCTTCTGAAGCTCAGGCAGCCGAAAAACAGTAAGTTGGCGATTTTTGAATGGCTTCGTCTGGGCGCCACTCGGGCGGACGGGATCTCGTCACTCGGCCGATGTGGTCTCCGTCGCTCGGCCGAGTGCACATATGAATCGTGTCTGATCTGGTCGGCCGAGCGGTGTCTCGCTGGTCGGCCGAGTGACTCCTTCACTCGGCCGAGTGGGACACCAAAAATGCCCAAACAGCTTGTTTTGGCCTCCTCGTCGCTCCTGCGACGTCCGTTCTTCTTCCGCTCCTCTCCAACAGCAAAATACCCCTTGGGGAGGTCGTCGGTGACCCTCCGGAGTAAGCGCATCTCGAGATCACTCCAAATCGCCCCAAATCACCTGAAATGCGACAAAAACAACAAATCGTGAAAAGCATCGCAATATCGTCGATATATCGTGAAAAACATGATTTGGGCGATCTAAACGGCATGCAAACATGCGGGAAAAAGGTGTAAAATAAGGAGTGATCAAAATCCCCCAAGCTTACCTCTTACTCGTCCTCGAGGAAGATAAGTAAAAGGCTAACCCGGTGGATTCGGAAAACGAAAACGGCGAAAAAAATGAAAAAAAAAATGAAAAACGGAGAAGAATGGAAAACAAAATAAAAATAAAAATAAAGAAGAAAGAAAGAAGCGAAGAGGTAAGCTGCTAGATCATTTTCTCAGGACGTGGGTTCCGCTTACTCATATAGCATGCACTGAATGAAAAATACATGTCAAAGAGTTCTATTTTGATATCATCGTATAATAGTGCAAATAGAAATAGAAAACCCACGAACAACGATATAATCATGAAAAACGGAATAATTCTAGAATTAACATCGTCTGAATCATTTAAAGCGGTATACAAATCGCAGATCACACACTTTTCAATATGCTTTCTATGAGGAGTATAAGAGTATCACACAATAGAGTAGAGAGAATAGAAAAGTGTGGATTTCATGATATGAGTGCTAGGCTTAGATTTCTGGATTTCGTAAAGCTAGAAATAATCTCACCGAGTATAGAATATTACTTAGCCTAGGTTGTCGTGCAACGTCAAGTAGTCACTCTCTCACACATCAATGGATTCTCTCCCCCAAGCTTATCTATGAGCATGGCGGCATAAAAAATATTCACATCCCCATTTTTATAAAGCTCCAAAAGCAATGAAAATGAACACGAAAAGAGAGAAGAAAGAAAGAAAGTGTGATGTGATCTTTTATTGAGGATTTTTCCTCTTTTCTTTTCCCTTTTGCTCTTTTTTTTGTTTTTTTTTGGAGCATATATACACAACGATCCCAACTCAAAGAGAGATAATGATATACAAGAATATTTTCTCTTTTTTTTTCGGGAAATTTGGAGCTAGAAATTAATAGCGGGGGAAATGCCATATAATAGAATCGCTAAGGGGAGATTCACCAATGATTTTAAAAGTAGAGAAATGATGTTCAAGATTTGTGGAGAAAGAAATAAACATATCTCTCGGTTCACTCTATAAGACATGCACGACAACTTCAGCAGGGTAATCTAATCTACTCAGTTTCGATCACAAAAAAGCTAACTAATCCAGATTTATCATAGCTAACATCATTCAATCATCCTGAAGTGAAATGTACAATTCATGCATATAGAAGTGATATAGGAAAAGAAATCGGTACTCCAGATATAGGCATTCAATGCGTGAATCTTGGTGTGTTTTCTGCGATAGCATACATATGAATATTCAGACTCAGCTAATAATAAAATTTCATCCATTTTCATGTGGAAAAAGTGTGGGTTACTATCTCTAAATGCAAGGCAAGTCATAGCATATGATATCAGAAATAAAGTCTAAGACATGACAAATAAAGCATGCAAATAGAGTAAGCTAACTCCACGTCATCATCATCATAGAAAAGTCATCTCTAGCATGAGATGAAAAAGAAAGAAATAAAGATAAAGGGAAAATAGAACTATTTACAATGCGGCACACAGAAAAATAAGAAAAACGTGATGCATGGTAAAATAAAAGAAAAAATGATGAAAATAAGTGCAAAAGCGGAGAATGGTGTGAAAAACTAAAAATAAAGGTGGCAAATCGAAAAAAGAACGTGAGAACTCACTCCCCCAAGCTAAATGGCACAGTGTCCTCAATGTGCAAAGTGTGGCACACCGAGAGACAAGTAATGTGAGGGGTAAGTGAGGATGCATGCATGATGGAAAATAAGAAAATAAGGAAACGGAAAAGATGATGCGGACATGATGCATGCAGAAATAGGAGTGATACAGATATATAGGTGTGGCACCAAAAACTCTCCCTCTCTCCCAAAAAAGATATAAAAAGATATATATAGAAAATGCGTATCAGAGAAATAGTGAGGGGAGGGGGGTGGACAAAAGTGCATCAGGACCCAGCAGAAACGGGCAGCACAACGGCAAAAAGAAGCGATGGCATCAAGAGTGCCTAAGAAGGTGGTGCTGCGCCATCTCCGTCCTGAGGTGGAAGTGGTGGTGGGAGTGGGGCAGGCTGCTGAGCGGGTGTGGGTGTGGGAGTGGTAGCAGGCTGAGTGTGTGTGGAAGTGGCCGTGGGAACCTGCTGGGTGGGCGTGGGTACGCGTGGGAGACGCTCCAGGACCTGGGTAAGGCAGTAGTGAATGTGCGGGAGCAGGTCAAAGCGGCCAGCCATCACAGTGACGGTGGCGGACAGGGTCCGAAGGTCGCCTCCGAGGCCACTCACCGCCCCCTCGAGAGCACGAATGCTCTGAAGTACAGTGTCAGGGGGAGGTGGTGAAGAGGGACGCACCGGTCGGGGCTGTGCAGGTCGGGGCTGGCGTACTCTGGTGGTGTAGGTGACGGGCTCAGCAGGCAAGGGAATAAAAGGGGCTGCGCTCGCAAGTGGGGGCCTGGCCTCAGTGCGAGGCTGGGCAGGACGGTGAGAAGTGGAGGCAGCCGTAGCGAAAGAAGAATACAAAAGTGGCAGCGAGGCGGCCGGAGAGGTCGGTGGCACAGAAGTGTGGACAGACGCCACGACACTCTTGGAAAATACAGCAGCAGTGGAGACAGAGGGCTCTCCGCACTCAACTACGGTCGGCGGGCGCTCGGGTGGGGCAGAAGAAACGGGCTCGTCAGACAGAGGGCCAGTGCTGGTGGTGACAGGCGTGGAAGCAGTGGAAGTGGGCTCAGCTAAGGTACTCCTGACACCGACAGAGGTGTGGACAGAGGTGTCAGGAGCATCGGAATCATCGGGGATAGGCTGAGGGGCCACGGGGTCAACAGGGGCAGCAGGCTCGGCAGGTGCAACAGGGTCTGCGGGGGTAGCGTGGGCAGCGTGGGCCTGCTCGGCCTCCTCGGCCTCGAGCACGTAAGCGGCTGGGATGAGAACATCCATCGTAGGGAGCCAGTCCACATGGGCCGGTGCAATCTGAGTCCGAGCTGGGCTCGGAAGAATCATGTAATCGGCACCGTAAGGGCCGTGCAGCCAGACCCAGTGTCGCTCACCGTGCGGATGAAGCATCTTCATCCGGGCCATAACATCAATCGACAGAGAAGTGGGGCCCGGTGCTCGTCACAGGTCGTCAGGGAAGTCCTCGCCGGTCATAAGGGCAAGCAAGGTGATCAGGCCGCCGCAGCATATCGGTGAGCGAGCGCCCACCGATACAATGATGCGGTCCAAAAATCAAGCCGCGACATCAATAACGACGGCGGGGACCAGCTCATCGCCATCCCTAGATAGAGCTCTGGGCCGTGTCATTGCGTAGAGCATGTAGAGCTCTGGCGTGGACATCGTGCCCGGCTCATATCTGGCCAAAAAGGTCGTCGCCATAAGGCGCTGAGCTATACGGAGGCAGGGGTGGACAATGGCCGAGGCCTTGGCCCTACTAGGGTCAAAGGCAGCGTGAAGACCCGTAATCCGGGCCCAGAAGGTACCGGCGTCGAAGGAAGGTGGGGGGATATGGGTGGGGGCGTAACCTCGATCGGCCCCGGGGACATCGGGGCACGAGAAAAAGGCTCTCATCATACCGAGAGTGACCTGGCACTCCCGGTCCATGAACCGAAACGAGCATCCCTCGTCGGTCCGGGCGATCGAACTAAGTACCTCAAGTGTCGGGCGAATAAACGTGTCCACTGACACCTGAAAGAAATCTCGCCAGCCCACGTTGTCGTACAACGTGAGCATCCCCTCTAGTACCCCCAGGCGTCCTAGGTCGGTAAGGTGTGCAAACCTGGAGGGTACGATCGAGCGCTGGGAAATACGCTCGAAAGCGACGCGGTGTGCGTCGTCGCGGAACGTAATCCCGAGCGGCCCGACGAGTGGAGCCGGAGGTGGTGGCTGTGGAGCGGCAGGGGGCGGCTGTGCGGGGTGTGCGGGCTGTGCGGGCTCTGCAGGCTGCGCGGGGTGTGTGGGGCCTGCAGGCGGTGCGGGGTGTGTGGGGTGTGGTGGAGAAGGCGGAGGAGAGTCCTCCAACTCGTGGGAGGGGCCGGCATCATCCGACCGCTTCCGCTTGGCGGAAGCTCTCTTCGACCGCGGCCGTGTCTGGGGCGGCATATGGGCCCCGAGCGCGCGCCGAAAAACGTAAAAAGTGCGGCGTGCGTAAAAATAAAGGAAAGAGTATACCATGACACACCGCGAGTGCAAAGCAATGGAAGCGTGCGAAGAAAACACCTCCACGAAGCCCGAATCAGTCCCTAGAAGCTCCCCTGGGCTCCCCTAAGCTCCCAGAAACAACCTGCGCATGAAATAGAGATATCAGCGAGTAATATTCAAAACGTATGGAGCATTAGGGGTATAATAGATAGATATAGAAATTAATTTGGGTTTGGGGTTCGTTAAGCACATGGATCCTCGAAAAACACATAAAAGAGGAGTAAAAGGCGAAAATTGGGGTTACCGGAGGTGGCCGGAGTGGTGGCCGCCGGCGGCGACTCGGGCGAGGAGCGGCGGCGGCTCGGCCGGCGGTGGCTGGCCGAGCGGCAGCGTGACGACGTCGGTCGGGCGAGTAGGGGTGAGTTCGGGCGAGGGAGCTGAAGGGTCGGGGGTCGCTGCGGTATGTGTCGTTTCGAAAAACGAGCCCGACCCCGCTCCCTTTTATAGGAAAAGTTACGACTCGGTCGAGTGACTGAGTCACTCGGCCGAGCGAGATCAATGGAAAATCCCTACTCGCTAACGCCTCGGCTGAGTGGCCTTGCCAGCCTCGGCCGAGTGGAGTAAGTCCATTCGGCCGAGTGGCTCAAGCTACTCGGCAAGACTCGCCCTAGGAGCGTATCCGTTTTACTCGGCCGAGTGACTATATACTCGGCCGAGTAGCAGTTATACTGAAATCAGGAAAATAAACAGAGAGTTGGGTATATCAGACTTCCCTCGTTCGTGAGCGGCTCGGCCGGACGAACTTGTGTACTCGGCCGAGTGACTAGTATACTCGGCCGAGTGAGCCTTGTGTTCTGCTGTTTGTCTTCGTTTGGGCTCTAAACTCCGTCTTTCTTCCTCCAGTCGATTTCATCTTCCTCCTAAGCATCGAGCACCTTCCTGGGGTGCTCCTTATCACCCCGTTCATCCTCCTCATGATGGATTTACCTATCTCCTCTCCTGTCAAGGAAAATAGGACCCGTTATCACAAATTTTTTGGGCGAACGACTCAAAACACTAAAAATTTCTAAAACAAAAATAAAGAAAAAGTAAAAATAAAGCAATAACCGTCGGGTTGCCTCCTGACGAGCGCTCGTTTAAGGTCGTGAGCTCGACCCCCAATGATTTTCAATTAATGCAGGATGTTTGGTGCATATGAGATGCACCCATCAAACTTTCCGGGGAGAACGCTTGGATTCGGAAGTTGCGGCGGCGTGTTCTCCCTCGGTGGTCTCCCGTCTCGAATAGTGTTGGGGGGAGGCTCCCCCAAGCTAGCGTTTGCTCCGGTCAATGGCTTCACCGGTGACGCCGATTTCCGTATCGGCGGAGCTTTCTTCGGAGACTTCAATTTCGAGAGCTTGCAGAGCTCTCGAATCCTTGCGACATCAGCGTCACCTTCATCATTTTCAGCGGAGAGGTCGAGGGAATCATCAATCTTCTCATCTCGGCCTAAATCCGGGCCTTCCTCGAAATCTTCATCGAATAGAGCGCCAATGGAGTGGGGGATCGCCTCTTCAATTACCTCATCAAGGAGGTCCATGTAGTCAAGCTCCTCGTGGTAAGGCATGTGTTTCATAGCCTTAGGAATGTGAAGCTCCACCTCGATGTTGCCGACGTTCAAAGTTAGTGTACCTTCCCGCACGTCGACAATCACACCGGCGGTGGCGAGGAACGGGCGTCCAAGTATCAATGACGTATCTCCCTCCTCCTTAACGTCCATGATCACGAAGTCACATGGCAAGCATATTCCCCCCGGGACTTATAGCGGGATGTCTTCGGCGATCCCTACCGGCCTCGTTATTCGCCCGTCGGCCAATTGTATCCGCATGTCGGTAGGTTTCAACTTCGTCCCGGTGTTTAGCCTTAAGAACATGGAGAGAGGCATGAGGCTCACACTAGCCCCTAAATCTACCAATGCCTTTTGAAGAGTGTCACGCCCCGCTTCCCAAAAACGTGGAGGCGAAGCGTGAGAAGGTCCGCTCAGACTTGAAGCTACAAAGCTGCAAGTCCGATAAGCGTCAATCACTTTTAAACTGCAGGTCCTTGCAACGCGAAACAAAACAAAGATAATAATAAGGAAAAGAGACAAAGAATAATCTCAGAATATCCATAAAATAAGTTTCAACATCACAGAAAAAGCCACCAGGCTGAAATAAAAGAGAGTCTAAAGGCCCAACATGGCCAACAAAAGTACAAAGCGTAGGTGCCACGCACCAACAACTAACAAAAGACCTAAAACAAAAGAAAGCTCATCAAAGACTCAAAGAATGGTCACCGGTGTCCACCAAAATCCTCCTGGGCAATCATGGGCTCAGACTCAGCGTCAGCAAAACACCACGTACTCAGCAACGGTCTCTGGCTCAGGGTCTAACATGTGACACCCAAAAGAGCAAGGTGCACATGTCAGCAAGTCTACAAGAGACTTGTGCAAGGAAACTGAAAGCAAGTAAAAGTAAAGCAACCTAGCGGTTCTAGCATGATGCAATGACATGGCAGTTAAATTAATGAGTGCAACAGGTAAGGTAAAGTAAAGTAAAGTACGAGCATAGCATTTAAACATGGCATGGATGACAAGTATTGCATGAATCATTCACAAGACAAGTACAAGACAAGAAAAGTAAGCACCTCGTGCACAGGGATTCCGTCTTTTGGCTAGAGGGCTGATCAGGCCACTCCTAAGCTCAAGTAACCGTTTATCCCTACCCCTCCACGTGTATCGAGCCAGGGCCTTACCCCCGAACGGGAATGCTCGCTTCTGGATCACGAGCCAGGAAGTGTTTTTAACAAGTATGGCATAGGGGTGCACCTAGCCGGTCCAGGGAACCCGGGCATTGGCTTTTGACCAACACATGAGGCCCGTTTCCCCCGGAAGTAGTTTTCAAGGAGTACAAGTTTTGTAGCGTGTGCTACGAATGCAACAATCAACTGGGATGACATGTAAGATGCAATGCATGACAGTTAAAAGTGCGTACAGATAAGGAAAGTAAACGTGACAGTTTAGTATGCATGAACAACAAGTTTAAAGAGTTGGATCTAGCTTCGTTGTCAAGCTAGATCAATTAGGTGACGGATCTAGTTTCGTTGTCAAACTAGATCAAGTAGGCGTCTAGCCAGCTATCATTTCACTGACTAGTCTCTTTTACGCTGGAAACAAGGAAGTGGCCTAAAAACATGGCCCTACACAAGAGTTGACAAGTTTCACTTGCCTGCAAGTACGACGTCTGAGCACACCGTCCAAAGAGTCCAAAAATCACAATTATCCTACGTGCACAAGTCCACCGGCCTAAAGTCCATATTATTAATCTTGATTAGTGAATTTAAAACATTTAAAATACTTTAAAAATACTGATTTTAGTCTTGATTAGCATGCATTGGGTTGGGGGTCCTAAGGGTGCAAAGAGTTACCTTAACACGACGCGAAAGCTACACCGGCGTCGGGTAGCGACGCCGGGGGTTGGAATAAGAGAACGCGCTCCAAGTCCAGATTCCAAATTAGTTTCCTCGCTGGAAAGTTCAGAGCATCAACCGGAGCAACGGTTCCAGATTCCAAAGCTAGCACGTGCGACGACGGGCTACGACGTGCGACGAAGTCGAACGCGGCAAGTCGTCAAAGAGAACACACCTAGGTGGGGCCCACAGTAGTCCTAGGGACCTTTGGGGGACCCACAATACCTTTGGAGAACTTGGGGGGCACACGGTGGCAAGTGGTGCGACGGGTGCGGGGTTGCGACGAGTGGCTCTCGGTCGTACACAGCCAATGCGGGGAGATCCGTCGGTCGTGCGCTGAGAATGCGGGGCTGCGACGTTTGGGGTGTGCAGCGGCTGCGGGTGGCTGTGGTGCGAGGTTTCTTCTCGGTCAGTGCGGGAGAGAGGCTCGGTCAGGCGCTTGGATGCGGGGCGGGGCGATGTTGCAACGTTGCAACGCTTGCAACACCGGTCGGTGCGGAGAAGCGGGTCGGTCGGGCGCGGTGCGGAGCGGGGCGACAAGCGGGGGTTGGTGCGGAGCGCTGTGCGGGGTTGGTGCTCTCGGTCTGACCGAGGGCCTCTCTCGGTCAGAGCGGGGGAACGGGGCGGCGGCTGCTGCAGCGATGCGGAGCGGGGTTGGGTGCGGAGCGGCTAGCGGTCGGAGCGGGGGAACGGGGGCGATTTCTTCGGTCGGTGCGGTGGCTGAACGTCGCAACGTTGCGACGAATCGTCGCAACGTCCAATTTGGGTTTTGGAAGAGGCTTGGGCTAATTTCTTGCGAAAATAGGTCTTCCTAGGGGTTGCTTATATAGTATAGATGAGTTGACTTGGTCTAGGGCTAAATCTAATAGGATTAGAAGTTTAAAATAATTTAAAATTTGAAATTCAACTTCTCCAACTCACCCAAGGATTTGACTTGGTCCAAATGAGCTGAAAATTGGCTCAAAAATTATTTAATACTTTTAAAACTCAAATAAATTTTATTTGGCCGAAAATAATTTAAAAATAAATTATTAAAAATATTATAAAACTTGCTAAAAATATAAAAGTGGTCAAATAAACTCCAAAAATTATAAAATAAATATCGGGGTGATCGTGATGACGAATGTGAGCTAACTAAGAAGACGGATCTTAATTTTGACGTCGGACGACGAAACTAAAAATAGAAACGTCTCCCGTCAAAAGTGAAGATCGTCACGTCTCATCGAGTAAGATTAAATTGTGGGAAAACGACTCGAGAAATGTCGTTCCAAGATAGTGCCACTATTTAATACTCTCAGAGACGTTCACAACGGCATATCACACGAAAGTGTTCACAAATAAACAAAGTCTAAAATAAACACGTGCACGGTCAAAAGCACGTGCACGAACAACGTACAACGAAAAGTGGTCGTTACAAAGAGGGACGCCGCCCAAGGTGCAAGGAATTCGAAAACTCCCCGGATCTTTGAATTTGGCCGGCTCCTTCTCTTTCTTGGTGAACCAAGAGCCCTCCTCGGCTAGCATAATCTTCTCCTTCCTCTTTGTAACGGCCAGTATTTTTAGGCGAGTTTTTGATTGTGCCGTACCAGTATTTTACTTCTGTCAACCAGTTAACGTTTCGTCCGTACGTGTCGACGCGAGCGCGTCACTGTTTTTATTTTTACCGTATCGTCATTAATTGATCATCCAGATTAACTAAAAAACTTAATTACTTTAATTAATTATTTTACTAATCACGTTTGGTAACTTATTTAATTAATTTATCTAAATCATCATTCCTTCACGTGTAAATTTTCTTTTAAAAAAAAGAGAGAAGAAGAGAGGAAGTGTATCACGTTCGTAGCCAGATGCATCTTCTCCTCTTAAGTCAACAAACACCCATTAAAACCATCCTAATCCTTAACCTAACCAAATTAAATTCTGTTGACGAATTGGAAATCTGGTTTCCTGCTAACATCTTCATAAGGCAATATTTCGTCTGCAAAACCCATCTCCTTTGCCAATCTTCCATCAGACAAACCAAGAATCCATTTTCATTCCTGCAAGTCTCCTGCCCTCTCCAATCAGAAATCCACCTTCATCGTCTGCAAACAAACACATTTACCCGAATCTTCATCCCTGCAAGAAACCCAACATATCCCAAAACCTATTTTCATCAATCTAAATTTCTTCCATCAGATTTCCCAAAGCCAAGAACAAATTTCTCAAACAAAAATAAATCATCATCCACAACCACAATCACAACCCTACAAATCATTTTCCCAAAATCAAAATCCAATCCCCAAAAACTGAAATTTGAAATCAAAAACAAAAAAACTCCAGATCTGGAAATATTTTCAGATCAAACCATCTTCTTCTTCCTTCTCCTTCCTTCCTCCCCTTCCCTTGGCCTCACCCCCTCACCCGGAGCCACCCTCGCCTTCAGCTCACGCGCGCCGCCCAGCAAACAAGCCGCCGCCGCCGCCGCCCAGGAGCGCGCGCCGCCGCCGTCGCCTGGCCGGAGCCGCCGCCGCCTGCCAACGCCGACCGCCGTCGCCTGGCCGGAGCCGCCGCCGCGTGCCAACGCCGACCGCCGCACAGATTCGCCCGCCGCCGCCCAGCTGTGCACCGCCGCACCTGCACACGTCGGAGAGCACGTGCGCCGCCTGTGGCCGCCGGCGAACTCCCCTTCCCGGTGCGTGAGCGTCTCTTTCCCCTTGATTTTTGTGAACTCACTCCCTTGGCCTACAGCTTCGAAAGCATAGTTGGCTTTGTAAACAAAAAATATATATAAATGAAGAACTGGAGACAGGAGAAATAAAGGAGAGTTGGGGTGACAGAGAAAGAAACAAGGGTGACAGTTTTTGCAGCCTTAGCCTTATTAATAGGGTTATATTAAAGAATGAGAGTGTTTTATATATATATAAAAGTTACATCTAACCTATTAAAGAATGAGAAATAATGTGACATAGGTTATTAATAGGAGACAACATATGGTTAATAATAGAAGGAGTAGGTAGGGTAGTTTTCATATTTGAAAACCAACACGAGCACACAGCATCTCGTATTCGTGTATTAATTCTGAGAAATTGTTTCATAAAATGTTATGGAGAAGCTACCCTCTTAGACAGTGAATGATTGTTAATGTATTTACTACTAAGGTATTGTCTTGATGCTATATGGCCTCTGAGCATAATGAATTTTATACATAAGTTATAGCTTTCCATATACATATTTTGTCTAACATCTGGCATGGAAAGATAATAAAAGTTAAAGAATCTGATTTTAAGGTTGTTAGTATTAAAAATTAAACTTGTTAGAATTAACCTGTTAATGTTAAAATGATTATTAACTTTAGGATAACATTAGCGATTAAAATATGGCTTACCATGTTAATATAAGACTGATTTAACACAATATAAACATCACCCTAGCCAGAGAGCCCAATAAAATTAGACGAGCTCAATTTAGGGATTAACTCGATATTTTATTATTAACTCGCAATAAATCTAATTTGGTGATTGTTTAACCGAAACAGAGAACCAGTCGTTCCATAGCGTAACGCCCGTCCAGACGAACCTACGACAACCGATACCACCGGAATCAGGCAAGTGATACTTGCCAGTAATTATTTAGGCCATGTTTTAGGCCAATTTGTGTAGTTGCGTAAAAGAGACTAGGCGGTGAAATGATAGTCGCCTAGACGACCATATTGATCTAGTTTGACAACGAAACTAGATCCGACACTTTTTACCTGTTTGCATTCATGCTGCCATGTCACGTTTACTTCCAATTGAATGTACGCACTTTAACTGCTCATTACATGTCATGCATCAAATTGTTCTATCGTGATTGCGTAGCACACGCTACAATAATTGTAACTATTGAGGCTAGGCACCTGCTATTGCGGGCACAACCCTATGCCAATAACACTTCCTGGCTCGTGATCCAGAAGATGGGCGCCAGTCCATATACACGTGGAGGGGTAGGGTTAAACGATCGCTTGAGCGTAGAAGTGAGCCCGTACAGCCACTTCAGCCAAAAGACGGAAACTCTGTGCACAAAGTGATAAATCAGTGATTCGTGAATCGTGAAATAGTGAATTGTAGCTTTCTGCTACAACGTGCTTGATTGTTATTATTTTGTTCATTTAAATGTTGCATTCTTAAATGTCATGCCATTTCATCATGTTAGAACTGCTAGTCGCTTTTCTATATTTGTATCCTTGCACAAAAGTTCTCCGCTTCCCTTGGGAGACTTTTGCTGACATGTGCCCTTTTCTCTTTGGGTGTCACATGTCAGGATTTGAGACAGAGCAGGTTGCTGAGGACGAGCAGTTCGTTGACGCTGAGTTCGAGGTCCCTGCTGAGACCGAGTCCGAGGACACGGGTGACCAGTCCTAGACTCGTTTGGAGTCTCCCCTTAGTTGTTACCTTTCCTTAGTTGTTGTTAGGTTTCGGTGCGTAGCACCTATCTCTCTTGTTTTGTTTGGCCATGCTTTAGGCCTATTGTTCAGACTCGTACTTTTGTGACTATTCTGTGATGTAATATTTGTTGGATGTTGTTGGTGGATATTTCCTTATCTGCTTTATTATTGTTGTTGTTTCGTCGCAAATGCAAGGACCTGCTACTTTTCGAAATTTTTACAGACGCTTATCAGACTGCAGCTTCACAGCTCCACGTCTGAGTGGACCTCCTCACGTCTCGCCTTCCATATTAGGGAAGCGGGGCGTGACATCTTTCTCCCCGAAATCAAATCCTTTAAGAATTTAGCATATGTGGGGATCTCCACGATGGCGTCAAGGAAGGGAATGTTGAGGCTAACCCCTCTCAGATACTCGAGAAACTTTGCTAGCCTTTTCTCCATTTTCGCTCTAGCAAGCCTTTGGGGGAATGGGACCGGTGGCATGAAGCGCCTTTCCTCAATCAATTGCTCCGCTCTTGATTTCTCCTTTTCTTGTGGCTCTTTCTCCTTCTCAACTTCAACTACCGGCTCACTTGGCTCCAAACTTTCCTCCACGGGCTCCTCGGTAGGAATCATGGCAGGGGTGGTATCCTTCCCGCCTCTAGTAGTAATGGAAACTACGGCATTGATGTGGCCGGTGTTGCCCCGTGGGTTTTGCTCGGGTTGCGCCGGCAATTGTTGAGTGTTCCGATTGAGCAACGCCAATTGCTCCGAGATTTGAGCTACAACGGTTGTAAGGGAGTCTTGCCCCGCCTTCAAAGTAGCATTGACCTTCTTTTGCTCGACCATAAACGCCTCCACTCTAGCTTCGAAGTCGGATTGTTGTTGAGCTTGTGGAGGGTTTTGATTTTGATTTCTCCACCCTTGATTGTATCCGGGCGGCCTATATGGTGGAACTTGTTGCTTCGGTTGAAAATTTTGTTGTGGAGGCCCCCTCGGTGGATAGTGTTGTTGTTGGGGTGGGGGTGGTGGTCGGGCTTGTTGAGGTGGTTGTTGTGGCGGGTTCAAAGCTCCTTCATTGTTGGCGTAAGAGAAACCGGGATGATTTCTTGTGGCCGGATTGGCCCAATACCCTTGGTTCCCCGCAACATATTGTACTTGCTCCAAGGATCCTTCTCCTTGCTCTCCTCCTGAGTACATGGCTTGAGATTGGTCTTGCCAATCACACATTTGGTTCGATGGCGCGGAGGTGGAAGGGGTTCCTTGGGGCTCCGTGATAAACTTCTCCAGTCTCTCCACTACCTTGTGGAGAGAATCAAACTTGCTTGTAAGTTCCGCTATGGCCTTCGCCTCATAGATACTAGTTGGCTTCAAGGAGGACGTAGAGTGTCCTCGCTCATCGCCCCATTGTTGATTGTTTGAGGCCATCTCCTCAATTAGGGCCGTAGCTTCTTCGGGAGTCTTTGACAAGATAGCACCATTCGCCGCGGCATCAATAATTTGTTTGGTCCCCGGTTGGAGACCATTGTAGAAGCTATGAACTAGCTCCTAGTCTTCAATGATATGGTGCGGGCATTGATGCTGCAGATCTTTAAAACGCTCCCAAGCCTCATAGAGCGTCTCTTGGGGTCCTTGCTTGAAGGACATAAGAGCGCTCCGGATCTTCACCGTCTTGGAGGGCGGATAGAACTTGTCAATGAATGCGCTCGCCAACTCGTCCCAAGTGGTAAAGACTCCCTCAGCCTGCGTCCTCAACCAATAGAGTGCCTTGTCTTTTAGCGTGAAGGGGAAGAGGCGCAGTCTGATGGCATCGATGGAGACCCCCGGCATCTGAAATGTGGCGCACTTCGACAAGAATAATTGGATGTGGTAGTGGGGATTTTCATGGGCATTCCCATGAAATGGATCCTGCTGCATCAGAACCACTAGTCCAGTCTTTAGCTCAAAGTTCTTGTCAGCCGCCAACTCCGGCATGGCAATGGATGAGGTCGTAGAAGAGGTCTTAGGCCGAAGCCTATTTCGAATAGAAATTATCCTCGCCATTCTTGCCGCTAATTGGTCCGCAGTTTCCGGGTTGGTCATATACCTCCCTTCCGGATTTTGTCTCCCCTCCGCTCTAATTCTCCGCGCGGTAGTTCGATCTCGGGATCAAATAATATAGCTTCAGGGTCCGCCGTAGATCTTGTGTACATGCAATGGGAAAACAGAGTTTCAAAGAAATGATTAGTACCGTGGAAGGGTTAGGTAAAAATAAAGAAATAAAATAATAATAATAAAAAAAGAGAAATAGCTAGGGTGGTAAGATCAAACGCAATCGCCTCCCCGGCAACGGCGCCAAAAACTTGGTCGCTCCGGGATGTAACCCAAAGAACGGTTGTAGTTTTACCGCAAGCGCACAGTATAGCAGCGAGCAGGTTATCGAACACAGGGAGGACGAATGACCGTGCTTGTTCCAATCAACCTGGCTATTTAAGAAGAGAGAAATTTGCCTTTGGTGATCATGTCACAATCATCAGACAAAGTACGGAAATACCAAATCAAATAAAGAACGTCTAGGGAATGGGGAATTCCCGCTACTCACCGTATTTCGTAAATGTGGTTCATCGGTATCAAAATTGCTAAAATAAGATTTTGGATGAACTAGTTGCAACTGAATGTAGAACCAAGCTCACGCTCTCGCGCTGTTGCCGGTCTATAGCTATCCTAGGTTCGGGTCCAATCTCTTGCAAACCCTAGCCTAGGGAAGCTAGCATTAGGATCAACATCATCGTTCAATCGCGCACCGAGCCCACTCTCGTGCAAACTCGGCCCGCGGCCTAGGTTGGGATAGTTCCTACCCGTCCAATCTCTTGCAAACGGGTATCGGCACGGAATTGCAACCGGGAACCCTGGTATCGGTCCAATCTCTTGCAAACCGATACTACGGAAATTCGATTCCAACCCAATTCGGATTTCTAGGGTTTCCTATCGAATTGGGATCCAATCTCTTGCAAATCCCAATCGGTATGAACTCCTAGCTATCCGTAGTAAATCGCTCCCAAACTAATCCCTAATAGCAATTCTAGCAAAATTTCTACCAATTCATCACAAATATGAAATTGGGCTCGTAGGGTTCATCCCCACGCCCCAAGACGTGGAGACTACTCACAATTCATAGCACAAACACAAAAATAATCAATGAAATTAACGAGAGAATTCATCACAATATTGAGATAAGCAATAAAAATAGAATTTTTAGGAGAGAGAGACACAAACCAATGGAGTTCTTCAAATAATCCAACAAAAATCAACTTTTGTCTCCTCTCCAATCACAAGAATAAAGCTAAAAAGTTAATCTAAAAAGCTGCAAAAATCTAAGAGAAAAAGCTCCCAAAACTAGGGTAAAAACAGGGGTTAAATACCCCCCAAAATCGTCCAAAAACTGTGACCAAAATACCCCTGCGCAGCCTGAAATCCGCAATTTTCGCTACAGGCAGCGCGTCGCACTCGGCCGAGTGACAAAAGTCGCTCGGCCGAGTGAGAAACCCTGTAAATTTCCAGTAAGTCTTGATCTTCAGGGGTCTTCACTTCGGGGGCGGCTCGGCGAGTGAGTTGTCGTCACTCGGCCGATGGCTTCTTGGTACTCGGGCGGTCGGGATTATCCACTCGGCCGAGTGGGTCTTCTGAAGCTCAGGCAGCCGAAAAACAGTAAGTTGGCGATTTTTGAATGGCTTCGTCTGGGCGCCACTCGGGTGGACGGGATCTCGTCACTCGGCCGATGTGGTCTCCGTCGCTCGGCCGAGTGCACATATGAATCGTGTCTGATCTGGTCGGCCGAGCGGTGTCTTGCTGGTCGGCCGATTGACTCCTTCACTCGGCCGAGTGGGACACCAAAAATGCCCAAACAGCTTGTTTTGGCCTCCTCGTCGCTCCTGCGACGTCCGTTCTTCTTCCGCTCCTCTCCAACAGCAAAATACCCCTTGGGGAGGTCGTCGGTGACCCTCCAGAGTAAGCGCATCTCGAGATCACTCCAAATCGCTCCAAATCACCTGAAATGCGACAAAAACAACAAATCGTGAAAAGCATCGCAATATCGTCGATATATCGTGAAAAACATGATTTGGGCGATCTAAACGGCATGCAAACATGCGGGAAAAAGGTGTAAAATAAGGAGTGATCAGCCAGCCCCATAACCTCGACTCCCCTTCCCCTTAAACTCTGCCATCCTCAATCTGCAGACGTTCGACGAACTCCGCCACCTTCTTCCTTCCGCCACACCGCCACTTCCCTCCGCCTGCAACAGCCCGAACGACCCCACATCACACAGCTGTCCAACTCCAGTCGCCAGCGATCTCGCTTGCAGCAACAACCCGCACGCCGTCCAGTCTGCCACGCCACCGTGTGCCTCAGTCCGCGCCGTAGCAGCAGCCGCCTTCAACCTATGAGAGCACAGTAACACGTATGGTTTTAAGAAACCACATGTTAGTATTATTATTAATAATGTTAGTAATAGTAGATGTTCTGCTATTAGGTTAATATATTAGTATGTTAGTATAGTTTATAATCTGTACGTTAGTTTCTTGGTAGGTTATTATATAACACAATTAGTTTATTAATAATGTTAGTATATTTTGATTTTGCAAATTAGTACGTTAGTTTAATATTAGTTAATAATATTAGTTAATAATATGAATTTTATTAACTCTGTTAGTTGATAAATAGGTTAATAAATATATTAGTCTCATGAATAATCTGTACCTAAGTTTACAATAATAGTAGTTTAGAAATTAACATGATGATTAGTTCTGTTAATCAGTAGGTTAGTTGTAGTGTTAGTTTTAAGAGATTAGTTATAATAATGTTAGATTTGTTAATAAGTTCTGTTAATATATTAACAGTATGTAAGTTAGTAATATTAGCCTATAATATTAATTTTGTTAAATCAGTACATTAGTTTTTATTATTCACAGTATGTAATCTAAAATATAACACAAGTTAGTATAATATTAGTTAGTAATATTAGTTAATAATATTAGTTTAGTAATTAACATGTTGTTAGTTATGTTAAAATCAATATGTAAGTATTATATTAATGTCAGTAATAAAAATATATTATATATAATCATGTATAGGTTAGTTATAATGGTAATTAATTAGTTAAAAACTCCTGTTTGATATCAAATCCGTGGTGCAGATACAACACGCCTCATGCTACAATCACCGGGACATCCACCATCGCCTCCAGGAAAGTACTTTATTGTCATTGAATTTTGGGAGAAACTGCTTAAAATGGTGCTAAAATCTTATTTTGAGTATGCTTGTCAACCTGGTAACTAAACTGCATGCTCTTACAATGCCTGATGCATCTGAACAACCATGGACACTTCATATTAATGTTTTTCGGAAAGAATAACTTATTCCTTGCTTGTCATCAAATTGAACCAAACTGGACAGAGGGTACGACACAACCCTCGAAACATAAATGAGAACCCATCGATTACAGATGGAAAGAAAACTAGTCGATTCCTAGTTATGACACTTGGGTGTGAATGGTCCATTGTAGTAGGGTTCGTAGATGTAGCTTGACCACCTTACAGCTACCTCCATACCACACTAATGGAGGCAAACATCTTGACCATTTTCCAGGTTAGGGATGACAAGAAGCGTCACGGTAAACCCCCGATGATAGGGTGCATCAAAAACATATTACCCACCCGGACATGGACTTATAACTAGCATAAATAACTGAAATACTCAACTTGCAACTTCTTTTAATTTTGAATTGCAATTCATATGTTAACTTCAGCATGCTCATACTTTAATTTTTGCACTCATTACTCATAAATGTGTACTAACACTCTTTTGTTCTTTCCCAAGTTATTTCCTTATTCCATTACTTTAAAAATCTTGCCGAGTTATTCGCTGACATATATTTCAATGTATTGTGAAATATATGTTAGGTTTAGAGTCGGATTATATTGAGGACCCTGCTTCTGAGGATCATATCTTGGAGGACGACCCCGCTGAGCAGAGTTACGAGGACATTGAGCTCCTCCCTGCTAAAGAATAGAGAGAGAGAGAGAGAGAGAGAGAGAGAGAGAGAGAGAGAGAGAGAGAGAGAGAGAGCTGCTCTTAGTTTCTATTTGATAGTTGTACTTATTACTTTTCAGGTGTGTTTAATTTCTGCAGATTGTATGGCCATGCTAGCCTAATTACTTGTGTACTTGTTTTGAAAACGCTGGAATAAAAGTGAAATGAATATTTATGCTGCTCTGAAAATGTTCGCATGCAAGAACTTGCCTAACAAAACAAACGCTTATTGTGCTTAAGTCAAAGAATAAAGAAATGAATAAAAATACTTCGTCTTTGCTCTACGCACATGCGGACCCGCTCGCATCCTCGCTCCCAAATATAATGGTAAGCGGGGCGTGACAATGTATGCAGGTGTTTCGAGGAATTCATCATTTAATGGTGATGGATTTTCTCTTAATAGCCCAAAGTTGAATGCTTTAAATGGACTTGGGTCCTATTTACTAGGCATAACAATTGCACCCATCCATGGTGCCCAACAACTGTGGCAGTTGCATTCAAGGGGGATGCAAAGCAAAGGTGCTACACCTGAAGTCCAAGTGGACATGCTTGACTTGATCGCCATGGCTCAAGAGCTGAACTATCACATCCAAATTTGACCATTATAGTGTGGGAACTAAGGCGTCAGACCCCTCCAACTTAAGACATGTGGCAGAGCGATAGATGGTCGATGATTTAACTTCCATGCCCAAAACTTAAAAAATAAAGGGTGTGGTGCTTACTAGAGAATTTTTTACTCCACTAGCCCTAGCCCCACCCCCTATGAGAAGATCAAGCTAACTGTGGAAGTTGGCACGATTTGGCACTGAAGGAGCATTGGTCGTACAGACGAGTTATCTTGTGCAAAGATAACTCGATGGTGTTTGGGTTCGACCTATCTGACTATGCATAAGTCAGGTACGAGTATGCTGAGCATTTGGTCTTCTACAACGCAGTTGGTCGATCGGTCGTCAGCTTGGATCTGATGGTCGATCGTTCAACATTGGGTCATTTGGTCGTAACTCACATGAAGTTCATGTTTGGTCGAATGGTCGTATGGTGGCTTGTTGGTCGATAGCTCGTACGCTTGGCTCGACACTTCGGTCGTTTGATACAGAAGGAAGATCGCTCGATCGAAGGGAGCCCAATGGGATGCAGCCCACTAAGATGCGACGGAGGCCCACTAGGGTGCGGCTCAATAATTTTGTACAACTGTGATTAGATAGTGTTAAGGCCAAAAATGACCAAAACAATTGAGATGCTGATGTGGATCCCTTCCAGCTTAGTCGGAGCCTCATCAGCCGGATGGATGTGACCCTATGTTAGAAGAACCAGGGTCGTTGGTGGATGGTAGTTGACTTGCGATGCTCGATCGAGTGTCGAGCGGTTCGTATGTCGATCGATTGAGGTTGAGAAGCTCATGAGCGACCCTTACGTAGGATCGAGATTTGGTGATCTGTATCACAAGGAAGCGTTAGGGGAGTCGGATCTGGGTCCCGACCCAAATCCACTCCTATGCTTAAGTTAGATTGGAACTTAAGAGACGGAGAGAGCTTGGAGCAGCTGAGATCAACCCACGAAGGTGCATCTCAGATATGGCATTGCACACTCTTTTGTAGACGAAATATAAGTTGGAGTATGTAAAGTCCAAGTATTAGATCTCGTACCTTGGGAGTTGGAACTCTTTTACCATTGTCTTTTTAGGTATTTATTGGTGTTGCTCTGATGATTGCGATTAACCATCCCCCATTGATTTGGTCGCGATCTTCTTTGGGATTGGTGATAACGGCTGCCAATTTACTCGGTCTCATTAACTCCTCCCTGAGTATCATCGGGAGCTTAACGGTTGAGTGAACCGTTCGCTTGACTGAGTATTACTTTGCCTTAATGACGAGTTTCAGGTTTCAGGCACTAAATGGGCCGGATCTATTGACACGTTTTGTGATCTGTACCCGTGCACTAACAATGGCCCCATCATTCGTGTCTTAGGAAACAGTGCTGATTGAGACCGCTTGATGTGTATGCTCCTTAAATGCGCACAGTTTTCGAAATGTTTGATTTGATTTGTGCTACCAACAACCTTTCATTTCTAAATCGATCCTCATCGCTTCTTGAGGCCGGTCTCAGACATGTGCGCTCATTGGCCATCAGTTGGTTGAGTTCCTCCATATAAAAGAAAGGGATGTGAATAAAAAGACTTTCTTGCTCTGCCTCCATTTTCATTTCGAAAGATTGACTCCTTCGTTGCTTCCTTCGGAGTTTGCTTGATCCTTGTAATGCACGGCTCCACAAAATACCCGGAAATTTAAAAATTTTCCCAGGTATCCTAAAGAGTGAGGTTGATGAGAGGGGAAAGGAGAGGGAAATAGAGAAGCAGAACATGCAAGCCACTACACACATGCTGGGATAGTACATTTAATGCTCTAGAAAGAAATAACAACAGAAGTAACACACAATGCAATTATTGGAATCCAATAGTTCATATAAGAAAAAGAATTTATACATATGCACTTATGTACATGTCATTCCTCCCCAAATATCCAATAGTTCATATAAGAAAAAGAATTTATACATATGCACTTATGTGCATGTCATTCCTCCCTAAATACAACACCCATATAAGAACACCTAAGTGTACAACATTCACAACCCTAATACACCCCACTCTCCACAGCTACACACACACCAACTCCAGACTAATTGCTGAAGACACCACCTGCTACAACCTGAAAATGGGGAGGAGCACGTCAATGCGTGCCCCAGTGGGAAATCAACTTGGATTTGGGACACCATTTTAGGATTATTAATCACTAGGCAAAGCATATGAAATAACGCATGTAAACTAAATAATATGGCGGAAAGTAAACAACCAAGTAAGGCGGTCATACCTATGGTTCGATGTCGAGCTGCTGCAAGGAAAAGGGTTAGCACTAATAATGATGCAAATGTTCACACAAACGTAATCTAAAAGGAAATTACAAGTGCCAGGTGTATAACTTAGTGTCACTCGCAAGGTAGGTAAATGGAAGTGGGAAGTGCTGCAGGCAAAAGAAGTAACATGTAAAACTTAATTTATTAATGTAATTAGTTGGAAACTTGGTTAACTTATGTGATACCAGGATCTGGACCTCACCCCAAAGATTCGGGGTGGAAACTGTCAACGACGCAGTGGACATGGTCACTATACGCCGGGCCTCTCACCCTGCCATGTCAGGGGACTTGCCTCACGGGCCTCACCCTAACGGTTTGGGGTAAGTATGGCACATGGTACAGTGGACGCGGGTACTGTACACCGGGCATCTCCGCCTCCTCCCTGGATGGTAGTAAGAGTGAGGCTCTCCACCATATACCTTTCCACATCTAAACCAAATCATCACAAACGTCAATGCCCCTCCACTCCCTGTAAAGGCGAGTCGGAATAATGATCACATATCACATTATCTCCTCCCCACCTTCATAGTCCAGGCCGCATATCCACAATTTACTCAAATTTCCCCCAAACCCCAGTTTAGTAGTTCAACCCCCTTTAGAGGGGACTGAGACATTCCAAGTCATCAATTAGACATCATAACTCATCTTATAAGAGTCATGATGGAATGGTTTTACAGTGTCAACGCTTCTCATTCCTATCGATCTGGGTTATGCACCTAAGTGTCATGCCCTCTATCATAGCCACATCACATATCAACATGGGTCATGCACCAAAGTGCCATGCCATTCGTCACACCTCATTGGTACATCACTTATGAAATCATGCCATACATGTCTCGCAGCATTACAAACCCATAACATGGTTCGTGGAAGCACATTTCTCATGTTTCTCAATTTTTATTTCATTGAAGCATTTTCACAAACACGTGGTGGGCATTACATACATGTCCTTGAGCACATTAGCAAATCTATTAGCAACACATACCAAGAATCTACCTTTCATGTACCAACAGTAATCATGCACTATAGACGGAAGATTAGCAATAAGGATGAATTCAAACACCAATTAAACAATTCAGCATGAAGGAAACGTACTGACAGTCATGAACATGGGCTGTTTTCATCCATTTCTAAAGAGAATTTGATAAAACTTCCTAAATGAAAGTTGTAGATACAGTAGTTTTGGATTCACAGATAAAGGTTCTTGAAAAAATATGGACTACATTATTTATGGTGAATTGTTTGGTGAAGACTATCAAATCTGTTTTTCAGATAGATTTTGAAGGCGGTAAAGATTGCTAATTTAGGGCATGTTATATTTAGAATTTCGAAAATATGTACTGAGATGAAGTTGTAGAAAAACCTGTTAACTTTACAACGAGACCAAGAATAAAAAATTACATGGTGTGTGCAATGACTGAGATCAATTTTACTAAACTGTGTCCAGACTGAATGTCAAACAGATGATCGCATCCAAGATGCAACCCTAGAGCATAACCTAGTATGGCGCAAATACACGCAGATAAATCACCGGCAACGGCGCCAAAAACTTGGTCGCGCCCCGGATACACGTCCCAGAGCGGTGACACTGTAGTCTTACCGCAAGCGCACGGTGTAGCGGCGAGCGGGTATCGAACACAGGGAGGCCTAATAACAGTGTCTTCTTCAATCACCTGGCTATAAGAAAAGTCGAGAAACGTTCCCAGTAATGCGGTCACAGTCGTTCAATTGTATAAAAGAAATAACAAATTAATAAAGACGCCTAGGGGTAGGGAATCCCCGCTACACGCCGTATCTCATCATTGCGATTCGTAGGTTTAACAATTGCTAGACTTGAAACTCGGGTAAACTAGTTTCAACTAAATGTAGAACCAAGCTCACGCACTCGCGCTATTGCCTGTCTATAGCCAACCTAGGGTAGGGTCCAATCTCTTGCAAACCCTAACCTAGGCTAACTAGCGTGAAGAACAACATCATCGTTCAATCGTATCTCGAGCCCACTCTCGTGCAAACTCGAGCTACGACCTAGGTTGGGATAGTTCCTACCCGTCCAATCTCTTGCAAACGGGTATTGGTATAGAATTGCAATCGAAAACCCTAGTTTCGGTCCAATCTCTTGCAAACCGATTCCGGAGAAATTCAATTGCAACCCAATTCGAATTTCTAGGGCTTCCTATCGAATTGGGATCCAATCTCTTGCAAATCCCAATCGGTATGAATCCCTAGCTATTCGTATTATAGCAATCCCAAACTAACCCTACTCAATCCTAGCAATAGTTTCACCAATTCATCACAAATTTGAAATTGGGCTCGTAGGGTTCATCCCTACGCCCTAAGACGATGAAACTACTCACAATTCATAATCAAATTCAATAGAAATTCACAAATAAAATCAATGGAATTCATAGCTATATTCAATAAATTAATAAAAATGGAGTTTTTGAGAGAGAGAGAGAGAGAAACCAATGAAGAACAAGATATCATCCAACAAAATATCACTTTTCTCTCCTCCCTAAAAGCTAAATCTAATTTCTAAAAAGTTAATCTAAAAAGGCTGCAAAAAGTTATGAAAAGTCTCCCTAAACTAGGTTAAAAACTGGGGTTAAATACCCCCCAAAATCGCCCAAAAAATCCTGACGAAAATGCCCCTGCGCAGCCTCAAAATCGCAGTTTACGCTACAGGCAGCGCGGCTCACTCGGCCGAGTGACAAATGTCACTCGGTCGAGTGAGAGACCCTATACAATTACAGAGAGTTGGGCGTCTTGGGGGTCGTCTCCTCAGGAGTCACTCGGCCGAGTGACTTTTCTTCACTCGGGCGGTGGGCGTTCTTCACTCGGGCGGACGGTGTTCCTCACTCAGCCGAGTCGGAGCTTGGGACTGTACAGACGGATTCCAGAGAGTTCAGCATTTTTGATGCCGTCGTCTTGGCTCCACTCGGGCGAGGGATGACTCGATGCTCGGCCGAGTGGTATGGCGATGCTCGGCCGAGTACACGCTGATATTGGCCATGTTGCATGTCCGATCTGGCCGGCCGAGCGGGCTGTCTATGCTCGGCCGAGTGACTCCTTCACTCGGCCGAGTGGCATGCTGAAAATGCCCATTCTTCATGTTTTTGCCTCCTCGTCGCTCCTACGACGTTCTTTCTTCTTCCACTCCTCTCTAATCGCAAAATACCCCTCAAGAGAGTCGTCGGTGACACTCCGGAGTGGGTGCATCTCATAATCACTCCAAATCGCTCCGAATCTCCTGAAATACGACAAAAACAACAAATCGTGAAAAGCATCGCAATATCATCGAATAAACGTGAAAAACACGATTTGAGCGATCTAAATGGCATGCAATCATGCAGAAAAAAGGTGTAAAACATGGAGTGATCAAAATCCCCCAAGCTTACCTCTTACTCGTCCTCGAGGCAGATAAGTAAAAAGCGAACCCGGTGGATAAAGATAAAGAAAACGACGGAAAATGGAAAACGAAAAACAAAATAGAAAACGAAGAGGGAAGTTGCTAGATCATTTTCTCAGGACGTGGGTTTTACTTACTCATATAGCATGCATCGAATATAAACCACATGTCAAAGACTTTTATTTTGATATCATAGTATAATGGTGCATTTGAAATAGAAAACCCAAGAATATCAATATAGCATGAAAAATTGAATAATTCTAAGATTAACATCGTCTGAAGCATCTAAAGCGGTATACAATATCGTAGATCACACACTTTTCAATTGAATGCTTTCTATAAGGAGTATAAGAGATATCACACGATAGAGCAGTAAGAATAGAAAAAGTGTGGTTTTCATGAAATGAATGCTAAGCGTAGATTTCTGGATTTCGTGAAACTTTAGCAATCTCACCGAGTATAAAATATTACTTAGCCTAGGTTGTCATGCACCGTCAGGTAGTCACTCTCTCACACATCATTGGATTCTCTCCCCCAAGCTTATCTATATGCGTGGTGGCATATACAAAACAATATTTACATCCCCGTTTCTTATGAAGCTCCAAAAGTCAAAGGAAGCAAAAATAAAAGCAAAAGAGGGAAGAAAGAGAGAAAGGATATGAGATGGGATCGTTTTCGAACTTCTTTTCTCTTTTCTTTTCTTATTCTCAAATCTTTTCCTTTTTCTTTTCTTTTTCTCTCTTTTTTTCCTTTTTTATTTATTTTATTTTATTTTTTTGAATGTCATATATACACAAATGATCCCAAATCAAAGAGAAGGATATACAAGTATTTTTTTTCTCTTTGGGTTTTGGGGAATTTGGAGCATGTGATTTAGTAACGGGGGATGCCAATAATAGAATTGCTAAGGGGAGATTCACCAATGAATATAAAATAGAGAAATTATGTTCAAGATATGTGGAGAAAGAAATAAATGTTTCTCTCAGTTCACTCTATAGGACGTGCATGACAACTTCAGCAGGGTAATATAATCTACTCAGTTTAATCTCAAAAAGTAAACTAATCCAGATTTATCAAAGCTAGCAAACATTCAATCAACCTGAAGTGAAGCGTACAAATCATGCAATAAGAAGTGATATGAGAAAAGAAAGCAGTACTCCAGATATAAGCAATCAATGCGTGAATCTTGGTGTGTTTTCTACGATAGCATACATATGAATCATCAGACATCAGCTAATAATAGAATTTCATCCATTTTCATACACCAAAAGAGAGTGGGTTACTATTTCTAAATGCAAGGCAGAACATAGCATATGATATCAGAAATAAAAAAAACTATGACACGACAAATATAGCATGCATATAGAGAAAAGCTAACACCACGTCGTCATCATCACAGAAAAGTCATCTTTAGCAGGAGATGAAAGAAATAAAGACAAAAGAAAAATAAAAACTATTTACAATGCAGCATACAAAGAAAATATGAAAAACGTGATGCATGGTAAAAAAAGAAAAAAACGTGATGAAAAATGGGTGCAAAAGCGGGAAAAACGTGGAAAAACTAAAAATAAAGGGGATAAAAGCGGAACGTGTGAGAACTCACTCCCCCAAGCTAAAGCGCACAGTGTCCTCAATGTGCGAAGTGTGGCACACCGAGATACGTGGAATGGGAGGGGGGTGGGTATGCATGTAAAATGAAAAATATGATGCGAATGTGGTGCATGCAAGGATAAGAGTGATGCAGATATGTGTGTGTCACCAAAAATACTCTCCCTCACTCCCGAAAAAGGATATAGAATGATATGATCAAAATGTGGACAAAAATAGTGATGGGAGGAGTGGGCAAAAATCATCAGGACCAAGCAGAGAATGGGCAGCATAATGGCAAAAAATATCAATGGCATCAAGGGTGTGCCTAACCTGGTGGTGCTGTGCCATCTCCGTCCTGAGGTGGAGGTGGGGGGTGGTGGCTGGGTAACAGTCTGCTGGGTGGGTGGTGGTGGGGGTGGTGGTCGTGGAACAGTCTGCTGGGTGGGTGGTGGTCGTGGCAGTCGCTCAAGAATCTGGGTCAGGCAAAAGTGAATGCCAGGAAGTAGCTCGAGGCGGTGCTGCATGGCGGTGACTGTGGAAGACAGAGCCCTAAAATCGCCCCTGAGTCCACTCATCGCCCCCTCAAGAGCACGAATGCTCTGAACTAAGGCGTCAGGGGGTGGTGGAGCGGAGGGACGGACAGGTCTAGGCTGAGCAGGTCGGGGCTGTCTGACACGGGCAGTGTAGGTGATCGGGACAGCAGGCATGGGTGGAATGGGGGCTGTGCTCACTAGTGGATGCCCAGACTCAGTGCGAGGCTGGGACGCAGGCGGGTGTGAGGTGGAAGCAGCAGCAGTGGAAGTGAAAGACAAAATCGGTGACGAGGCAGCGAGAGAGGTCAGTGACACAGACGTGGGAACAGACGTCACGACACTCTCAGATAGGACAGCTACGGTGGAGACAGAAAGGTCGACCGCTGGGGAGGAAGTGTGGGGTCCAAAAGGTAAAACCCCAGCGGAGATCAAAGTGGATAGGGTCTCCACGACGGAAGCAAAGGAAGACTCGCCGCTCTTAAGTATGGTGGGGGGACGCTCGGGTAGCAGGGAGGTGAGTGGCTCAACCGACATGGGCATAGCAGTGGTGGGGTGGTGGTAGACGTGGTGGCAGTGGACGGCGACTCAGCAACTGTACTCCCGACACTGGCAGAAGTGGGGACAGAAGTGTCGGGAGCGGCAGAAAGTGCAGGCTCAGGCTGAGGGATCACAGGGTCAACAGGTGCAGGGTGTGCCTGCTCAGCCTCCTCGGCCTCAAGCACGTAGGTAGCGGGGATCAGGAGATCCATCACCGAAAGCCAGTCCTCGTGTGCTGGTCCTATGTGTGTCCGAGCGGGGCTCAGAAGGATCATGTAGTCAGCACCGAAGGGACCGTGCAACCATACCCAGTGCCGCTGGCCGTGGGGACGAAGCATCTTCATCCGGGCCATGAAGTCTATCGAAAGTGAAGTGGGGCCTGAATGTCGACGCAGGTCGGCCGGAAGGTCCTCGCCGGTCATCAGGGCTAGCAGGGTGATCAGGCCGCCACAACATATCGGGGAGCGAGCGCCCACCGATACGATGATGCGGTCCAAAAACCAGCTAGCGACGACAATCTCAATGGCGGGGACCATCGTAACACCATCCCTATCCAGAACTCTGGGGCGAGTCATCGCATAGAGCATATAGAGCTCAGGCGTAGACATCGTCCCAGGCTCGTACCTCGCTAGAAAAGTGGTCGTCATAAGGCGCTGTGCTATGCGGATGCAGTGGTGGACTATGGCCGAGGCCTTGGCCCTACTAGGGTCAAAGGCCTGAGGTAAACCCGTGAACCTGGCCCAAAAGGCGTGTGAATCGAAAGATGTGGGAGGGATGTGTGTGTGGGCGTAGGCTCGGTCGGGCGCGGGGACTGCGGGCCACTGAAAGAATGCTCTAAGCATATCGAGAGTGATCTGACACTCTCGATCCATAAGTCTAAAGGAGCATCCCTCAGTGGTCCGGGCGATCGAGCTGAGTACCTCGAGTGTCGGACGGACGTAGGTGTCCGCCGACACAGAAAGAAAATCTCGCCAACCCACATTGTCGTACAACGTGAGCATCCCCTCAAGTACCCCCATGCAGTCTAGGTCAGCTAAATGGGCGAACCTGGAGGGTACTATCGGGCGCTGGGTGATACGCTCAAATCGGACGCGCTGTGCGTCGTATCTGAACGTAATCCCCAGCGGCCCGACAACGGGAGCCGGTGGTGGCTGTGCATGAACAGGGTCGGCTGGAAGTGGCTGCGGGTGGATGGGGTCGGTTGGTAATGGCTGTGTGGGGTGAGGTGGTGAAGGTGGATGGGAGTCCTCCCTAGCGTGGGAGGGGCCGGGCTCATCCGTCTGCTTCCGCTTGGCGGAAGCTCCCCGAGTGCGTGGCCGTGTACGGGGCGGCATATGTGACCCGAGTGCTCACCCAGCTAATAAAAAATGCGGCGTGCCAAAAATAATGGAACGAAGGTACCTGAACACGCCGCGAGAGCAAAACAGCGGGTAGGTGCAAAGACGCCGCCTCCACGAAGCCAATAGCGCGTCCGGAAGCTCCCCTAAGCTCCCCCAAGATAGCCTGCGCATCAAACAATGATATCAGCGTATAAAATTCAAAATACATGGGGGAGATGTGGTATAACAGATAAATAAAGAAATCGATTTGAGTTAGGGGCTCAATGGGTACTCGGATCGTCAAAAATGGGGAGAAAATAGGATTTTACGCGAAATAGGGGTTACCGGAGCTTGGCCGGCGGCGAGGAAGGTTGCCGGCGGCGGGGGTGGTCGCCGGAGCGGTCGTCGGTAGTGGGTCGGCGATCGGGGCCGGCGGCGTGGGGGATCGGGCGAGTGGGAGTCGATCGCGGGCGAGGGAGCTGAAGGGTCGCGGGCTCGGGTGAGAGAACTGATTTGGGGCGTTTTGAAAATCGCGCCGAGCCCGTTCGCCTTATATAAGGGAAGTTACGACTTGGCCGAGTGACTAAGTCACTCGGCCGCGTGATCGTAACGAAAAAGTTTTTTAAATTTTCTCCCTCCGCTTACGACTCAGCCGAGTGGCTTTGCCACCCTCGGCCGAGTGGAAAAAGTCCATTCGGCCGAGTGGCTCAAGCTACTCGGCAATTTTCGCCCTAGGAGTATATCAGTTTCACTCGGCCGACTGAAGAAATATACTCGGCCGAGTGGCAGTTTATACTGAAATCACAAAAAAGACAGAGAGTTGGATACAGCAGACTTCCCTCGTTGGTGCGCCACTCGGGCGGACGGCTTTCTTTGCTCGGCCGAGTGGCTATGGTACTCGGTAGAGTGGGGCTCTGTTTTCTGCTTCGGGGCTCTGTTTTGGCTCTACTCTCTGTTTTTCTTCCTCCAGGTGGTTTCTTCTTCCTCCTAGGCCTCGAGCGCATTTCTGGAGCGCTCTTCTTCGCCTCGGTCATCCTCCATATAATAGATATCTTTTTTTTCTCTCCTCCTGTCAAAGAAAATAGGACCTGTTGTCACAAATTTTCGGGCAAACGACTCAAAAACACTAATAAAGTCTAAAAAAAAGTAGAAACAAAAATAGAAAAAATGCGATAACCGTCGGGTTGCCTCCCGACAAGCGCTCGTTTAAGGTCTTGAGCTCGACCCCTTTAAATTTTCAACTTAGCGCGGGATGTTGGGTGCATATGAGATGCACCCGTCGAATTTTCCGGGAAGACCGCTCGGATTTGGATCATGATGGTGTGTGGTCTTCCCCAGCGTCCCTTCGTCATGGGCAATGTTGGGGGGTGACTCCCCCAAGCTAGAGCTTGCTCCGGTCTTCGACTTTGCCGGTGACACCGATCGTCGTATCGGTGGAGCTTTCTTCGGAGTCCTCAACTTCGAGAGCTTGCAGAGCTCCCGTATTCTTGCGACGTCAGCGTCGCCATCATCAATCGCCATGGAGATATCGGGGGAGTGCTCCATCTTCTCTTCTTCGGCCAAATCTAGGCCTTCTTCGAAGCTATCTTCGTGGGGTGCGCCGATGGAGTGGGGGATCGCCTCTTCGATGACCTCATCAAGGAGGTCCATGTAATCTAGCTCCTCATGATACGGTATATGCTATATCGCCTTCGGTATATGGAGCTCCACTTCGATGTTGCCGACGTTCAAGGTAAGAGTCCCCTCCCGTACATCGACGATGACACCGACGGTGGCGAGGAATGGGCGTCCAAGTATGAGCGATGTATCGCCCTCCTCCTTGATGTCCATTATCACGAAATCACATGGCAAACATATGCCCCCCGGAACTTGGAGTGGGATGTCCTCCGTGATCCCAACCGGTCTTGTAATCCTCCCGTCCGCTAGTTGAATCCGCATGTCGGTAGGCTTTAAATCCGTGCCGGTATTCAACTTCCGGAACTTGGAGAGAGGCATGAGGCTAACACTAGCCCCCAAATCTACCAATGCTTTTTGTAGGGGGACGCCTTCTAGAGTGCAAGGAATCCGGAAACTCCCTGGATCTTTAAACTTGGCGGGCTCCTTTTCCCTCTTTGTGAACCAAGTCCCTTCCTCCGCGAGCATTATCTTCTCCTTCCTCTTCCTTCCAGTGATCAAGTCCTTTAAGAACTTGGCGTAAGATGGGATTTCCACTATAGCGTTGAGGAAGGGGATATTGAGGCTCACCCCTCTCAAATACTCGAGAAACTTGGCTAGCCGTTTCTCCATCTTGGCTCTAGCTAGACGTTGAGGGAAGGGCACCGGTGGTATAAATCGGCGCTCATCAATAAGCTCCTCCATTCTAGATTTTTCTCCTTCTTGCGGCTCCTTCTCCTTTGCCACTTCAATTACCGGCTCGCTTTCTTGTAGATTCTCCACCACGGGTTCCTTGATTTGGGTCATGGGGGGAGTGGTATCCTTCCCTCCTCTTGTTGTAACCGCAACGACCGCATTGATATGGCCGGTGTTGCCTCGTGGATTCGGCTCGGGTTGAGCCGGAAATTGTTGGTTGTTTTTATTGAGCAACGCAAGTTGCTCCCCAATTTGAGCGACGACGGTGGCGAGAGAATCTTGTCCCGCCTTCAACGTGGCGTTGATCTTTCTTTGTTCCGCCATAAACTCCTCCACCTTAGCTTCAAAATCCGGACATGGTTGAGCTTGCGGAGGGTTGGGATTTCTCCACCCTTGATTGTACCCGGGTGGCCTATAAGGTCCCACTTGTTGCCTCGGTGGGAAGTTTTGTTGCGGTGGCCCCGGTGGTTGATAATTTGGTTGTGGTGGTGGAGCCCGAGCTTGAGGAGGTTGTTGAGGCGGGGGGTTCAATGCACCATCATTATTGGCATATGAGAAACCTGGATGGTTTCTAGCGGCCGGATTGGCCCAATATCCAGAATTCCCCGCGACGTATTGAATTTGCTCCAAAGCTCCTTCTCCTTGCTCTCCTCCTACATACATGGCTTGGGATTGGTCTTGCCAATCGCTCATATGATTTGTCGGTGTGGATGTAGAAGGGGCTCCTTGAGGCTCCGTAATAAATTTCTCCAATCTCTCCACTACCTTGTGGAGAGAATCAAATTTTTTGGCTAGCTCCGCGACGGCCTTGGCCTCATAAATGCTAGACGGCTTCAAGAAGGACGAAGAGTGTCCTCGCTCGTCGCCCCACTGTTGGTTGTTCCTCAAGCAAGGCCGTAGCTTCATTGGGAGTCTTCGACAAAATGGCTCCATTTGCGGTGGCATCAATAATCTGCTTCGTGCCCGGTTGGAGTCCATTGTAGAAACTGTGGACAAGCTCCCAATCCTCAATGCTATGATGGGGGCATTGATGTTGCAAGTCCTTGAAGCACTCCCATGCTTCATAGAGAGTCTCCTGTGGTCCTTGCTTGAAGGACATGAGAGCACTTCTTATCTTCACCGTCTTGGAGGGCGGGTAAAATTTGTCGACGAAGGCACTCGCCAATTCATCCCAAGTGGTGAAGATTCCTTCAGCTTGCGTCCTCAACCAATATAATGCCTTGTCCTTGAGTGTGAAAGGGAAGAGGCGCAGTCTGATAGCATCCACGGAGACGGCCGGCATTTGGAAGGTGGCACACTTTGATAGGAAGAGCTGGATATGGTAATGAGGGTTTTCATGGGAGTTCCCATGAAAAGGATCTTGTTGCATAAGGACCACCAATCCGGTCTTCAACTAAAAATTTTTGTCGGTCGCCAACTCCGGCATGGCTATGGACGAGGTCGTGGAAGAAGTCTTAGGCCGAAGCCTATCTCTTATGGAAATAATCCTCGCCATTCGTTCCGTCAATTCTTCAGGTGTCTCAGGATGGGTCATAAAATTTCCTTCTGTAACGGGTCTCCTCTCCGCTCGGATCCTCCTCAATGTACTCTTGATCTCCGGATCGTATAGTATCTCTTCGGGGTTCGCCAAGGATCTCGTGTACATGCAAGGGAAAACAGAGTTTCAAAGAAATAGTTAGCACAACGGAAGGGCAAAATAAAAATAGAAATAATAGAAAAAAAAGGAAATAGCTAGGTGGGTAGAATCAAACACTATTTCCTCCCCGGCAACGGCGCCAAAAACTTGATCGCATCCAAGATGCAACCCTAGAGCACAACCTAGTATGGCGCAAATACACGGAGATAAATCCCCGGCAACGGCGCCATACACTTGGTCGCGCCCCGGATACACGTCCCAGAGCGGCGACACTGTAGTCTTACCGCAAGCGCACGATGTAGCGGCGAGCGGGTATCGAACACAGGGAGGCCTAATAACAGTGTCTTCTTCAATCACCTAGCTATAAGAAAAGTCGAGAAACGTTCGCAGTAATGCGGTCACAGTCGTTCAATTGTATAAAAGAAATAAAAAATTAATAAAGACGCCTAGGGGTAGGGAATCCCCGCTACACGCCGTATCTCATCATTACGATTCGTAGGTTTAACAATTGCTAGACTTGAAACTCGGGTAAACTAGTTTCAACTAAATGTAGAACCAAGCTCATGCACTCACGCTATTGCCGGTCTATAGCCAACCTAGGGTAGGGTCCAATCTCTTGCAAACCCTAACCTAGGCTAATTAGCGTGAAGAACAACATCATCGTTCAATCGTATCTCGAGCCCACTCTCGTGCAAACTCGAGGTACGACCTAGGTTGGGATAGTTCCTACCCGTCCAATCTCTTGCAAACGGGTATTGGTATAGAATTGCAATCGAAAACCCTAGTTTCGGTCCAATCTCTTGCAAACCGATTCCTGAGAAATTCAATTGCAACCCAATTCGAATTTCTAGGGCTTCCTATCGAATTGGGATCCAATCTCTTGCAAATCCCAATCGGTATGAATCCCTAGCTATTCGTATTATAGCAATCCCAAACTAACCCTACTCAATCCTAGCAATAGTTTCACCAATTCATCACAAATTTGAAATTGGGCTCGTAGGGTTCATCCCTACGCCCTAAGACGATGAAACTACTCACAATTCATAATCAAATTCAATAGAAATTCACAAATAAAATCAATGGAATTCATAGCTATATTCAATAAATCAATAAAAATAGAGTTTTTGAGAGAGAGAGACAAACCAATGAAGAACAAGATAGCATCCAACAAAATATCACTTTTCTCTCCTCCCTAAAAGCTAAATCTAATTCCTAAAAAGTTATTCTAAAAAGGCTGCAAAAAGTTCTAAAAAGCCTCCCTAAATTAGGTTAAAAACTGGGGTTAAATACCCCCCAAAATCGCCCAAAAAACCCTGACGAAAATGCCCCTGCGCAGCCTCAAAATCGCAGTTTACGCTACATGCAGCGCGGCTCACTCGGTCGAGTGAAAAATGTCACTCGGACGAGCGAGAGACCCTGTACAATTACAGAGAGTTGGTGGTCTTGGGGGTCGTCTCCTCGGGAGTCACTCGGTCGAGTGACTTTTCTTCACTCGGGCGGTGGGCATTCTTCACTCGGGCGGACGGTGTTCCTCACTCGGCCGAGTCGGAGTTTGGGATTGTACATACGGATTCCAGAGAGTTCAGCATTTTTGACGCCGTCGTCTTGGCTCCACTCGGGCGAGGGATGACTCAGTGCTCGGCCGAGTGGTATGGCGATGCTCGGCCGAGTACACGCTGATATTGGCCCTGTTGCGTGTCCGATCTGGCCGGCCGAGCGGGCTGTCTATGCTCGGCCGAGTGACTCCTTCACTCGGCCGAGTGGCATGCTGAAAATGCCCATTCTTCATGTTTTTGCCTCCTCGTCACTCCTACGACGTTCTTTCTTCTTCCACTCCTCTCCAATCGCAAAATACCCCTCAAGAGAGTCGTCGGTGACACTCCGGAGTGGGTGCATCTCAGAATCACTCCAAATCGCTCCAAATCTCCTGAAATACGACAAAAACAACAAATCGTGAAAAGCATCGCAATATCGTCGAATAAACGTGAAAAACACGATTTGAGCGATCTAAATGGCATGCAATCATGCAGAAAAAAGGTGTAAAATATGGAGTGATCAACAGACATGTTGTAAAGATGAAATTTTTACTCCTAATTGCTGAATTGAACATATATCAAATTTTATAGGGTTTTAGGATAGAACTTCAAGATCTGCAAGTATATAATTTTTTCGAAACTTAATTCAAGCCACAGAGGCCAGAAGTTAAGTATAAACACATAATAGAATTTCAGGATTTCAGATGTGGTTAGTTTGCTAAGGATTTCAAAGGGTAATTAGTGAAATTAAATCATGGAACATTAATTTAATTACTTTCAACACATATTGAGTAAAACATAATATAAATCATGATAGAAAGAACACCTAATTAGAGTTCCAAATCCAAATAGATTTCCTACCTCAAAAAGCTTGATTTCTCTTCTTTCCTTCTCTTCCTTTCTTCTCTACTTCCTTCTTTCTTGAAGCAAGCTTGGATTCCTTCTAATTGGGATTGTAAATTAGGGTTTTCATTTGCATAAGAAGGGGAAAATGGGGAGAGGGGTGGCCGGCCTAATGAGAGGGAGAGAGGGTGGGAAATAACATGAAAAAGAAAAGAAAAGGAAAAGGAAAAGGAGAAGATTTTTTTCTAAGGAGTTTTCTACACACTCATTTAACTTAAATGATAAGCCATGGCATGGCTTATTGAATAAGCCATGGCATGGCTTATTGAATAAGCCATGACACTTTGAAATGACCTAAATACCCTCTCAACTTCCTACTAATTACAAGTGTGACATTACTTTATGCACACACCACTTTACTATACACACACACCTCCTTTAGTCCAAATGACTATTTTGCCCCTCACTTTTCTAAAAATTTACGGGGATGCCATTAACCCCTAACCCCTTTCACACTACATGGCTTCCCTACACACACCCATGCATGCCTACACATGCATACATGCACCACACACACGTCCAATTCATTCTTGTTGTTTTACACCCACGATGTCATTCACGCTTCTCCCGCACTTATTCTCGCTTTCTCGTCTCTGAGCCACATATTATAGCCCAATCCCCCTTGTACTACGTTATATACATCGATATCCACGTTTATTTCATGCCTACGTATGCATCGTAAGTAGAAATACCACGTGTATATAGTAGAATACACGTATATTTCCGAACAGGGCATGACATCCTACCCCCCTAAAAATAAAGTCCGTCCTCGGACTTTCTAGGGTGTGAGCCCCACCAAAGGTCAGCTAGGTATGATTGTCTTATTACCCATGAAGTACAAACAGGAATACATATCTACACCACACTTATATACACTATATGCTTCACTGTCATCCATACACATCCACATCACATACATTTCATGGATACATCCTACTATTCATCTAGTAGCACATCCACATCACTATGTGTATCACTACTTATACTTACATATATGTCTTTCACATAAACATCTAAGTACACATATTCACACACTAACATATACATCACACACCACAAATAAGTCTCTATACGTATTATTATACGTATATAGATCACTACTCATATCTATGTGCATACGACATCACATCACAGCCATACCACGATATATAAGGCATTCATACATGGTATGCTTTCAGATACATCACAATACATTCAAGTATAAACGACTTATATTTTATCTGTTTATATATTTACATATACATCTATATCCATGCACCGCCACACAACTATACACTTCAATCTACAGATCGTAACTTGGCAAACCGCGTCACCATCACGGAGTCACACCGTATGTACAACAGACCCTAAAAACTCAATACTCAGCCATCTAAGTTTACTCACAGTTACCTATATACAAGTAAATATCTATATACACACAATATTTAGTTACGTTCGTACATACACCTATGGGCACGTATTAACACATGCATGATCAAGTCACATAGGGCCCACGATCATAACTACAGATAAATACACACATAATCTCACATTCATAGCGATGCACCTACTGCCTCACACAGATAGGCACATGTACCACACACAATACATGCAAGAGTACACAAACATAATACGTTCCCCCCTATATGCCATATATAACTACCTTTGCATATCCTATGCACGTACTGCCATAATAATCAAATAAATATAAATATCCATCTACACTCTACACATGCGTATACATATAAATATGCAAACAAATACACACATTCCAATACCCACATATCAAACAGTTTCATTCACTTACATTCATCAAACATATATATATACCTATATTGCATATCTATCACATTTACATCCACATTGCACATGTATATACATACACACATGCTTTGGTACAGACCTATATATTCACGTATACAAACAAGAATAAATTTATCCAAGGCACACCGAGATACACCGGGATAGACAACCCTATAGGATATATCAGTAGGTAAACAAACAAAGATATGTATAAGTATATATATTCATTCATCCAATATACACATCATTACATATGCTCCTATTGCACACTACATATACATGAACACATCCCTACACTCCACTGTGACACGTATAATAGTAATCCATAAAATCATGATACATATTCATATATACACAACAAACGATACTTCACATAGATACTGTGTACCCAATTATATGCACATACTCATTATGCACCCACAGATGTATACATTTCAATACCCTATATAGATCTCTAGGCCTACACATAGTCAAATACATGTACACACATACACACAAGACTATTATACTAATAGTAGATAAGCACACAAACATGCATATGTACTTACAAGGATACATGCAACCATGTACATACATTCCCATGTATGTGCATACACACCCATACATATACACTATACATATTCTACTATTATACACACATACAATCTAGCTATTCAAACTATACTAGCATGTGGTCGATAGCTACCCATACCATTATATACATAACATCCAATATACCCATACCCTTACTAACATATTAATACATATATAATTAGATGCATTCCAATATTCATACACACCCAGTAAATAGTCACACATCAATGGTGATACACATTGATGTTCCATATACGTACACATCCATGTAATGATATATATATATATATATATATATATATATATATATATATATATATATATATATATATATATATATATATATATATATATATATATATATATATATATATATATATAGTAATGCTATTATGAGATGGTGAGCTCAAATCCTTATCGTGAGCTAGCACAATCGGCAACACCAATTAACGATCGGCACCGTTCATCTTCAAGGGCATGTCGATAGATCTATACCCTAAAAAATTAAAGATTATAAACCCCAAAATCCTATGGATCAAACCGTTCCAATTTTGTTACATTTACATGCAGCTTGTAAACCGTTCATCTTGCAAACACTTGATGGATCTGATAGAAATGTCCAAATGACACAAAAAATTATACATAAAGATCACTTGATAGATAGAAGAAGATGGACGGTTCCGATTGATGATTTGGCAAATAGTTTTGGCTAGTTCGAGATATGAATATCTCATCTCACCATCTCACCATCTCATATTATCATCTTTCTATATATATATATATATAATTATTATATAGAATAGGGATCATTCACATACATATATAACTACTCATAAGACATATACCAATACATGTTCAATAATTATAACACATATACACAGTCACACCATGCTTGCTACAACACACCTACATATATACAAATATCCCATATACCGATACATAATCTCCCTATCATGCTACTATATATAGAAGAATACATGCACATATACATCCAACTGGTCCTATAGACACAATTTTACGGGTAAGCGTATACACACACATAAACATATACCAAATTAAGACAATATACCAGTTCATATAATCATATAGACATCACATACACATACTCACAGTTACTTAAACTTTTAACACAATAGGAATTCATACCCTAGCGGTGCGTCACCAGCGATATATATGCACTAACTTTCCACACCTATATCTACACCCTCTGCCTATACACGTTCACATACATTCACACATATACACTTTCCCTCATGTCCAAGATAATATAGACATTCTACTACTCTATCCATACAAGGATAGATATACACACATTGGTACATTCTCCACATGAAACACAACCATAATACAATAGATAGTAAACCGCATACATGCACTCATATCACATACGTACACATCCTCACTCATTCCTCTACAAGATATATATCCACACTAGCCAACATGTATCCACCAGTATACATCCATTAATAAACATATACATATCCACTATATCTCAGAGTCACACAAGTATACGATATACCTACTCACATATCTGTATCATGTATCTATATACAGACATACACACACACACACACACACACACACACACACAGATATATATACACTGAAGTATTCGCACACCTAGGATATACGCCCACACATATCCACACATGCAACTTTTATGCCATTCAAATACAAATATATATATACTGAATACAAGTATACATGCGACATATATAATTCAAATATCCAAATACAACAACTACACTTATATACATGAATTCACATTATATACATATATGTATGTATGTATGTATGTATGTATGTATGTATGTATATACATACATACATATATATATACATACATATATAATACATACATATATACATATACATACATATATATATATACATATCTATTATATAAAAGAGGGATGTTATCATGAGAAATTGGATAAGAGAAATTGGATAAGAGAATTTGGATATCTATTATATAAAAGAGGGATGTTATCAAGAGATATTGGATAAGAGAATTTGGACATGAGAAATTGGATAAGAGAATTTGGATATCTATTATATAAAAGAGGGATGTTATCACGAGAAATTGGATAAGAGAATTTGGATATCTATTATACATTTGACAGCGATTTTTGAATCCTAGGGCTGACTAGGACAAGCTGACTAGGACAAACTGGTTGATAAAAGACGGCCATGATTTAATCTTGGATGATGAACGGTTAAGATTATAGTATGTGAAATTTTTGAGGGACAACTCAATCTTAGCTGTCTATTTTCAAATCAAAGCTTCAATCCTGTCCGTCCAAAAAATTGTCAATTTGGCAATCCTGTCCGCATCAAGTCCTCGCGATTCGCGTCAACCCACTGCCTGTGACCCTTCCCAATGAATCTCTATCCCTTCCCAATGAATTCGCATCATAAATCTCTATCTCTACTTCCATCTCCTCTCATCAAAACAATGGAGAAAACAAAAAAGGGAGGCCGTGTTAAAGCAAGAATGGATCAAAGAAAGAGAAGCTTCCTATTGGCCACATTTTTCCTCTGCTTCCATCTCCTCTCCCTCTCCACCGCCGAAGATCACTACCGCTTCTTCACTTGGACGTCGGATTCGGTGGCATCTGGCCCCTCATCGCCAAGCAAGAGGGCCACAAATCCCTCCTTTTTCTTTGTTTATGTTGCAGGGGATCTTGATCAATGACAACCTCATCGTCAACGACCACAGCCTACCGTACCCCTTCCTGCTCTATTGATCTATTAGTTTGTTTTTTTAATTTATTTCATTTAATTTTTCAAGCAGTCAGGCCAAATAGCAGGGATCGATGGATTGTTCATGTCTCCAACCACACCATAAAATTTCCAAATAGCAGGGATCTGTTCCTGTCTCTGGTAAGCATTTTGCAGTTCATATTTTTTCCAGAGACACATTTTAAGCTGCAGTTCTTATTTTTTGCAACTAGCATTTTGCAGTTCGCATAATTTTAGTAGCGATCTGTACTGGGTAAGCTTCATTTTGCAGTTAGCATTTTGCAGTTAGCTTCATTTGGTAAATTTTTAGTTTTTCCCCCCAACTGGGTAAGCTTTCGTTTTCCATTTCGCCTCAGCTTTTTTGGGGATTATGGTGAGATTTCTTGATGGTCAGAGCTTGCGAGGTGCAAAATCCGTGCTTCTATTGATAATTGAATAATGCCTAATAATCTTTTATTGAGCTATGAACGCACATTCTTCAACTCATTTTGCTTCTTTTAGTACGATTGGTATTCTCAACTAATTCTCTTCCTTTTCATGTTTTTTATAGGAAGTGGGTAACTATAGTTAGCATAATTATAGTCTATAGTTAGCATATTTTTTTGCAACAGAGTGATTCGCGTCAAGTCCTCGCAGTTAGCATATTTTTTGTAGGAATCAACTATAGCGTGAGAGTACTCGATTTCTTACAGTCACCACTGGAATCATCAATATGAGTAGCACACATAGCAGGGGCATCAGCATCAGCATCAGGTCGGGACGGTCTCTCATCTCTTGGCGGGAGGCGTCGCCGGTGCCGTGAGCAAGATATGCCAGGTACTATTCCTATGGAGCTTCCTCCCTTTATCGCTCTCATTTTCTCATTCTGTTTTCCACTATGAGAAAAGTATGGTCCTCATTCTCTGATGCACATTCTCCTCAAAAAAGTAATTCAAATCGATTTTTACACACATGCCTTTATATTCTGCTGCCTGGAATGCTTCATTAATCAATATTACAGTATATGCGTACATGTTTATGATTCTCAATATTTGAATCGATTTTTGTTGTGTGTACATGTTTTTGTTTGGATAATATTTAGCTTGCACACAAGATTCTAACTGAATGCCCAGTTACAGGCATGCATATGCAATACATATATGCATATGCCCTTGCTTATGCGACTGGCAGAGTTTTCATCATCACTATTAATTTTACTTGCCTAACATTGATTTTTACTGACATGTGTTTCTTTCATATAGGAATCAAATTGTTTTACTGTTAGAACCACCGTTCTTCAACCAATGAACACAAGAATCTGGTCTCCATATTATAGTTCTTTCTTTACAATGTAATTCAACTTATTAGAAATATTGGTCTTACTACTAACTCCTGCTCTTGTAATCCTCCATCATCTTCCAGAAATTTTTATTACAATAATTCAGAGAAATGGGCACACTTAGTTTTAATGATACTGTAAACATGCAGTTGGACCTAAAGCTTGATCTGTTGCCTCAATAATCTAAGATTCTACGCTATTAAAGTAGCAGTAGACCCTTGATAATTATACCATTCCAAACCGTAGCAACAGACTCCTTAATTAAAACTATCAACCTGGAACAAAAACATTTTCAAATCTGGGGAAAAAAATTTATTTATACTGTCGCTCCTCTCGGTCGCCTCACGATTCTATTTCAGGTGATTTTGTTTGTTTTCATCTCGGATGATACTGTCGCTCCTCTCTTCTCAGCAATATCAACCATAATCTCTCTGCATCGCTCTCATGGCCAATGAAGCTGAGTTGTTTCGTGCTTTGGCTTAGTGATAATTTGCTCCGTAGAAAGGTTGAGGAAAAACTGACTTCTTGCATTCATGTTTACATTATCATGCGCTTGAAAAATATTAGGCTGATCAGCATCTTATCTATATGATTCATTCAATGGTACCTTGATTATCAGTTAAAACTATGGCTATTAACCATGGTAATCCAAAACTATGGCATCACCTTGGACCACTCTCTGGTAGTTAATAAATGCAAAAATTATTTGGTTCATACGTTTCGTCAATCCTTATCTTTGCACATGCTATGCCATTATGCTTGGATGGTGATGCCAGCGAATCATATATGCAATAAATTGAGGCAGACTAAAATTCATATGATGAAAGAGTAGTTGGTTGGTAGTTAATTTCTTGGATCATGCTGTTAATTTCTTCAGTCTTGGAGCATGCTGTTAAGGTCCAATTTCTCAATAAACACTTGATAGAATTGGCAAGCTTATTGAACATTTGGCAAATTGCAATTTCTCACTATGTTCCTTGCTGCAATGCAGGTATGGAAACCTTATACAATAACAAAAAAGCAAGAGAGGTGGACTAAAGAAGAGCACAACAAGTTTCTTGAAGGTCACGGTCGAGCATGGTGCCAAACAGAGGGTATATACCCAAGCCAAAAATGCGAGTAAGTAATCCCTTGGAAGTCTGCTATGTACTTTGTTCTTTTGTCTCACGAAGAGTTCATGTACAGAGCATGTAGGCGCAAAGACCGCAGTCTAGATCCGGAGCCATGCCCAAAAGTTTTTCACAAAGGCGTAATGCTCTTCTTCAGGTGCAGCAAATCTGTGCAGGAGAAGAAGCGGAGGATATTATGAGAAATGTGAATTTGGAGCTGGAATGTTAAAAAGTGTTTGATGAAATTCTGACCTGTTTAATTTTAAAATTTGTCTGTAAAATATTATTTCATTTCTTAAATCTTTTTAATCTATGTCAACAGACTATAAACCTTTAATAGTATCATCCATATGAAGGAACTTGAATGGTAAAGGTGTTTGATGAAATTCTGACATGTTTAATTTTAAAATTTTGTGCTTTCAGTTCCTGTCATTGCAATCGTGTTTGATAGAGATGAAGGCATTAGTGTAGAGGAAGGGGGAGGGCCCTTTGATGCCATCGTGTGGATCCGGTTAGGTGACAATGTTTGGAATTGTTTGTTTGGTTATTTAGTGGGCTTCGTTTACTTTTCTGCTGGAGTATCCTGCTACATGTATTGGATTTAATTTGGGAGTGGGCTTCGTTTACTTCTTTGTTTTGCCTGGATTTTTAGACAGCTTGATGACCTAACTGTATTAAATCTATTCCGAGAGAAATATTTCATGCAGCGTCTGCCAATTTGCCTCTCTATTCTGTTGTTAAAGGATCAGAACACCCATTGTGTCGATTCATCTTCAGCTTGCGAATTTATATGCACAACTGATTTACCCGCTGAAGGTATATTTTTCCTAGGTAGCAACCTGATCTGCAAAATGATGAGATAAACCTCATTAGATGCTGCTAAAGCTTTTGGGTACCAATAAACCTCTTGAACATCATTATCAGAGTTAAAAGCGCACAATGAGTAGCTCAGCATGCCTTCAATTATGATGCCAAGATGTAGAGAGGTTGAGGAGGTAAATGGCCTTTCTATTCTCAACCCCGAAGTTGTATTTCAGATTGGTTGCTGCTGCTAATCACGGTGAAAATTTTTGGTGCTCCGTTTGTTTAAATATGCTTCCAAGCCGAGATTCTGAACCATTCAGCCTCGCATATGGATAGTAGAAATGTATTAGTTCTGCATATGGGTAATGGGAATATGCAGGCACTCTTTTGTAAAACTATTTTAGTTAAGCCATCCTAAACTTTGGATTTGATTTCATGAAAACTATGTCGAAGTTCAAAAAAACATTCTTGACTGTTTATATTTCTTTATACTAATTTCATAAAACTCTTCTAGATATTGATCCGATTTCATAAAACCATTCAGCGTTCTGGTATGATTTTGATTTTATAAAACTATTGAACTTTGAAAAAAAAACAAAATTTCCTTGGAACCAGGCTAAAGTTCAAGTTATTTTTGGATAATTTTGTATTTTTTTGTCAAAGTTCACCGTAGTTTTATAAAATGGAGTCAAAGTTAAGGATGGTTTCACAAAATCGTGCCAGAATATATACATTTTCTTTATTTATTCTTTCTATAAAGAGAAATTTCACATGCCATTTTTCCATCCCACCATCATCATACATTATTGTGTATGAATAACTACAAGGGTAAAGAGAAGTTTGCCGTACTTCTCGAATCTTGCCATACAGCAAACTATTAATTTATCCAAATAATATTACAATTTTGTGCAAGGTCGGTAAGTCATGTTTGACATCGATGACCCAATCAAGCTCAGTTGATACCATGTAATCTATTATACATTTGACAACGTTTTTTAAATTCTAGGGCTGACTAGGATAAGATAAAGAGTGGCTAAGATTTGATCTTGGTAAATCAATGGTTGAGATTGGATTTTGTGGAAATTTTAGTGGGAAAACTTAAATTTTGGTGGGAAAAGTGTCTTGGAATCCAAAACTTCGAAATTAGAAGTGTATTGAGAAAGATTGTGGAGATTAAATTTTGGGGAAAAAGTGTCTTGGAAACTTGAACTTTGAAATTAAAAATGCATTGGGAAAGATTATGGAGAAGCATTATCCATTAAATTAAACAAAATAAAAAATTTAGCGTAAAACAATTTAGCGGAACAACAAGTTAGCGTAAAAATAACCTGAGGTTTGTTGTTCCGCGTTGAAGGTACTCGCTAAAATTTTTTACACTAATTTGTTGTTCCACGCCAAAGCCGCTAAATTTTTTTTACGCTAATTTGTTGTTCCGCGGCAAAGCCGTGGGCGCCAAATTTTTTCTTCGACGCCGAATTCGTTGTTCCACATCGAAGGCGCCTACGCCGAATTTGTGGTTCCGCGCCGAAGGCGTCGCGCCGCTAAATATTTTTGCGTTAATTTGTTGTTCTTTTAAATTTTGGCTGTGGAAATAATTTTTTAGAGAACAAAGATTTCGCGGGGGAAATGTTAAATGAACCGTGCCCGAGGGCACGGGTTATGACTAGTCTATTATATAAAAGAGGGATGTTATCAAGAGAAATTGGATAAGAGAATTTGGACATGAGAAATTGGATAAGAGAATTTGGACATGAGAAATTGGATAAGAGAATTTGGATATCTATTATATAAAAGAGGGATGTTATCATGCGAAATTGGATAAGAGAATTTGGATATCTATTATATAAAAGAGGGATGTTATCAAGAGAAATTGGATATGATAAATTGGATAGGAGAATTTGGATATAATCTATTATATAAAAGATGGATATTATCAAGAGAAATTGGATAAGAGAATTTGGACATGAGAAATTGGATAAGGGAATTTGGATATCTATTATATAAAAGAGGGATGTTATCAAGAGAAATTGGATAAGAGAATTTGGACATGAGAAATTGGATAAGAGAATTTGGATATTATCTACTATATAAAAGTGAGACGTTATCAAGAGAAATTGGATAAGAGCATTTGGACATGAAAAATTGGATAAGAGAATTTGGACATCTATTATATTAAAGAGGGATGTTATTAAGAGAAATTGGATAAGAGAATTTGGACATGAGAAATTGGATAAGAGAATTTGGACATGAGAAATTGGATAAGAGAATTTGGATATTTATTATATAAAAGAGGGAAAATGGATAAGAGAAAATATAAGAGATGCGATTTTGCGGGATAAGAGAGGAGGTGCGGAATTTTGCGCATGCAACCCCGGTTTTTGCATTTTTGCCCCTGGATCCTCCCCACACACACCCACCCACACTTTTTATTCTCCCCTGCTTCCGACCATTTTTTTCAGTCCTTTGAAGATTTTGAATCTTATCCTACTAGGACAAAGCTTTGTCATACGTGGCAAGTTTGTCCTAGGTGGTAATGACAAATTTGGTGGGGGGAACTTGAAATTTTGTGGGAAAACTTGAAATTTGGGGGAACTTGAAATTTGTTGGGGGGGAACTCAGCCATTAAATAAACCGTGCCCTATGGGCACGGGTAATGACTAGTACATATACATATATACATATACATATACATATACATATACATCTACATATATATACATACATATATATATATCTATACATACATATATACACACTGATACCAACAAATATACATCTACAGTACACTACACTGTAGAAAGTTCATCCTCTGAGTTCCTAAACTAGGGGTTCAAGGGTGGACCACTTAATACTCTAAGGTCACTACCCACCTTAGGGCTAAACTATCCCAATCACTACTGAAGCGTTACATGTACTATCCTTATGCACATCACAGTGCGGTGACCTGCATGGGCCACCAAAAATGTAACGCATAGCTCCACAAAATACCCAGAAATTTAAAATTTTTCACAGGTATCCTGAAGAATAAGGTTGATGAAAGGAGAAAGGAAATGGAAATACAGAAGCAGAACTTGCAAGCCACTGCGCACATGTTGTGATAGTATATTTAATGCTCAAGAAACAAATAACAACAGAAGTAACACACAATGCAATTATTGGAATCCAATAGTTCATAAAAGAAAAAGAATTTATACATATGCACTTATGTACAGGTCATTCCTCCCCAAATACAACACCTACATAAGAACACCTAAGGGTACAACACTCACACCCCCAACACACCCCACTCTCCACAGCTACCCACACACCAACTCCAGGCTAATTGCTGAAGACTCCACATGCTACAACCTGAAAAGGGGGAGGAGCACGTCAATGCGTGCCCCAATAGGAAATCAACTTGGATTTGGGACACCATTTTAGGGTTATTAATCACTAGGCAAAGCATATGAAATAACACATGTAAACTAAATAATATGGCGAAAAGTAAACAGCCAACTGAGGGGGTCATACCTGCGGTTCGATGTCAAGCTACTGCAAGGAAAAGGGTTAGCACTATTAATGATGCAAATGTTCACACAAACGTAATCTAAAAGGAAATTACAAGTACCAGGTGTATAACTCAGTGTTACTCGCAAGGTAGGTAAAGGGAAGAGGGAAGTACTGCAGGCAAAAGAAGTAACATGTAAAACTTTTATTTATTAATTTAATTAGTTGGAAACTTGGGTAAATTATGTGATACTAGGATCTGGATCTCACCCCAAAGATTCGGGGAGGAAACTGCCCACGACGCAGTGGACACGGTCACTATACGTCGGGCCTCTCACCCTGCCCCGTCAGGGGACCTGCCTCACGGGCCTCACCCCAAAGGCTTGGGGTAAGTATGGCACACGGTGCAGTGGACACGAACACTGTACACCGGGCATCTCCGCCTCCTCCTTGGACGGTAGCAAGCATGAGGCTCTCCACCGTATACCTCTCCACATCCAAACCACATCATCACAAACGTCAATGCCCCTACACTCCCTGTAAAGGGGAGTAGGAATAATAATCACATATCACATTATCTCCTCCCCACCTTCATAGTCCAGGCCTCAAATCCACAATTTACTCAAATTTCCTCCAATCCCCAGTTTTAGTAGTTCAACCCCCTTTAGAGGGGACTGAGACATTCCAAGTCATCAATTAGACATCATAAGTCATCTTATAAGAGTCATGATGGCATGGTTTCACAGTGTCAACGCTTCTCATCCATATTGATCTGGGTCATGCACTTAAGTGGCATGCCCTCTATCATAGCCACATCACATATCAACATGGGTCATGCACCAAAGTGCCATGCCCTCCGTCACACCTCATTGGTACATCACTTATGAAATCATGCCATACATGTCTCACAACATCACAAACCCATAACATGGTTCATGGAAGCACATTTCTCATGTTTCTCAATTTTTATTTCATTAAGGCATTTTCACAAACACGTGGTGGGCGTGACATACATGTCCATGGGTACATTAGCAAATCTATTAGCAACATATACCAAGAATCTACCTTTCATGTAACAACAATAATCATGCACTATAGACGGAAGATTAGCAATAAGGATCGATTCAAACACCAATTAAATAATTCAGCATGAAGGAAACGTACTGACAGTCATGAACATGGGCTGTTTTCATCTAGTTCTAAAGAGTATTTGATAAAACTTCCTAAATGAAAGTTGTAGATATAGTAGTTTTGGATTCACTATAAAATCTCATGCAAAAATATAAACTATATGATTTATGGTGAATTGTTTGGTGAAGACTGTCAAATCTGTTTTTCAGACAGATTTTGAAGGTGGTAAAGATTTCTAATTTAGGGCATGTTACATTCAGAATTTCGAAAAATATGAACTGAGACGAAGTTGTAGAAAAACTTGTTAATGTTATAACGAGACCAAGAATACAAAATTTCATGGTGTGTGCAGTGACTGAGATCAATTTTACTAAACTGTGTCCAGACTGAATGTCAAACAGACATGTTGTAAAGATGGAATTTTTACTCCTAATTTCTGAATTGAACATATATCAAATTTTATATGGTTTTAGGGTAGAACTTCAAGATCTGTAAGTATATAATTTTATTGAAACTTAATTCAAGCCACAGAGGCCAGAATTCACGTATAAACACACAATAGAATTTCAGGATTTCAGATGTGGTTAGTTTGCTAAGGATGTCAAAGGGTAATTAGTGAAATTAAATCATGGAACATTAATTTAACTACTTTCAACACATATTGAGTAAAACATTATATAAATCATGATAGAAAGAACACCTAATTAGCGTTCCAAATCCAAATAGATTTCCTACCTCAAAAAGCTTGATTTCTCTTCTTTCCTTCTCTTCCTTTCTTCTCTATTTCCTTCTCTCTTGAAGCTTGCTTGGATTCCTTCTAATTGGGATTGGAAATTAGGGGTTTCATTTGCATAAGATGCAGGAAATGGGGTGAGGGGTGGTCGGCCTAATGAGAGGGAGAGAGGGTGGGAAATAACATGAAAAAGAAAAGAAAAGGGAAAGGAAAAGGAGAAGATTTTTTTCCTAAGTAGTTTTCTACATACTCCTTTAGCTTAAAGGATTAGCCATGGCATGGCTTATTGAATAACCATGACACTTTGAAATGACCTAAATACCATCTCAACTTTCCACTAATTGCAAGTGTGCCATTACTTTACGCACACACCACTTTACTATACACACACACCTCCTTTAGTCCAAATGGCCATTTTGCCCCTCACTTTTCCAAAAATTTACGGGGATGCCATTAACCCCTAACCCCTTTCACACTAGCATGGCTTCTCTACACACACCCATGCATGCCTACACATGCATACATGCACCACACACACGTCCAATACATTCTTGTTGTTTTACACCCACGACGTCATTCACACTTCTTCCGCACTCATTCTCGCTTTCTCGTCTCTTAGCCACGTATTACGTCCCAATCCCCATTGCACTACGTTATATACTTAGATATCCACGTTTATTTCATGCCTACGTATGCATCCTAAGTAGAAATACCACGTGTATATAGTAGAATACACATATATTTCACAACAGGGCTTGAGAATCCTGCTAAGGTACCTTCCCTAACCGATCTTGACCCCTCTTTAGATCCATACAGGCATGTTTCCACCGGTTAGGATATATGAGCCATCTTACGAAGAGCTCGTGGCGTGCCTTCGACTTCCTCAACTCGACGATGTTCCTGGTAAAGGGAAAGGGGTTCGCATAGAACCGGCTCCTCACATTCGTCGGAGGGATCCGAGCTCAGAGGTCCCCAAAGTGATTTTAGAAATTGTGCCCGAGTTTTCCCATGATCTGGTTGCTGAGGTTTGGTCAGGTTGCCTCTGTCCTTTTTTAGGGTTAGATTGCACAGTTTGGACGAGAGAGTTTGCCTTTCTCGGAAGAGTGAGGTTGGAGTGTACCCCAAAGCCTTTCATCTTGGGCTTTACTTTTCCTTTTCACCCTTTCATCATAGAGGTCCTATTCTCTTTGGGGCTTTCACTTTGTCAACTTGTATCCCAAGCCATTCCTCCCCTGGTCTGTTTCATCGTGCTTTGTGAGCTTTGTGGGGTTCGACCATCTATTTGGCTGTTTAAGTATTTCTTCCGAATAATAGTCGATCCCTGCAAGGTGAGGTATCACATCATCGCTCGTCCAATAAATAGGTTCATATAAGATCTCCCGTTTTTTTGATCCTGGTTGGGATGCCACTTTCGTGTTTGTCGTTCTCTTCGACTTAGGTCTGATACTCAATAGTTGGAGTTCTCTGAGCCATGACCTTGCTGAAGAGTCCAAGTTAGCACCGAAAGAGGTCGAGGCCAGGTTAACGTCGGGTGAGGTCGAGGCGGCCAAACTCCTTCTGAGTCGACAGTCGACTTTGTATCTATTGGATGGCCATCGACTAAAGATCGCTTCGTGGAGTACGGGTAATGCATACTGCTTCTGTGTCTTTATCGTAGCCACTCACGATAATTATATCCATTGTTTATAGATATGACTAGCGGAGCTCACAAAAGAGTGGACCCTGGACTGGGTCAAATTTGGAGAAAACAACGCAAGAAGAGGAGAAGCACTGAGGGATCAAGCGCTCAGTCCCACCTTCCCCTTAATTAGAGCTCTTCTTCCTAGGGAGGTGAGGTCAGGCAGACCTCGGGGCCAGCTTCACGTGCCTCGTCGAGGGAGGCCTCGAGTCCGGCTATCGCTTGCTCTGTTCCTCCCATCACTCCCATCATTATTCGGAGCCTCCAGTGGTGGAAGATGCTGACGCCATTGTGGTCCTTGAGCCCACTGAAACTATCAGCAAGAAGCAGGGTCCATCCTCCTATGAGGAGGAGGATTCGAAAAAAAGAAGGCGGGTCGAGGAGACAAATCCTCTGCTTTCACCCATGGCGAAAGGCCGAGAGGCGACCCCTCTCGATTCTCAGGGGATGATTGAGATCCACGTGGTTTCTCTTTTGGACAAATGGCCATGGGGCGGTATCGAGCCACCTGCTCCCCTGGTCAGACTAATCCCCACGGAGTTCGATTGAGTTCTACTGCTTAACCATCTCTCATCTCGTTCCTCAGGACCTGTTCGAGGCAAACCTTATCAGCCTCCCTTCATCATTGGGAAGAAAGAGTTGGCCATGTTAGACTTTAGGATGACTGATCGATTGGTGGAGAACTCTATTCTCCCTCGAGATTTGGAGCTCCTTCAAGGGTTGGACATGAAAGGGTGGCCAACTTCTTCGTGGGATGTGGATACCAGGTAAGTCGTTCGCCATTTGTCTATTTGCTTGCAATTTGGTTGTTCTTGATTAACATTTTCTGCAGATGTCCATCCTTGGTGCCATATTGCGCCGCTAGGTCGTCGACGTAATTGAGGGAGCATGGCGAGTGGAGGATGCTGAGTACAAGGCCATTGAGCTCGAAGCCCAGATGAGGAAGGTGGAAGATGATTTGGGGAAAGCCCTTGCGGCCAAGTCTGAGGCCGAGTGGGTGACCGCAGAGGCCAAAAATAACCGCTCGTCTATGTATGATCTCAGAAAATCTGATGAGATTCAATGGAGGAGGGATATGTCTCAGCTTCAGGCGGACCTCGAAGCATCGAAGAGGGTAGCAATTGAGCTTCGAGCCAAGGCTTTCGACTTGGAGAAGTTAGCGGAGGCTTGCAAAGCAGAGGTAGCTGAGCTTCGGGCCAACGCTGTGAAGTCTGAGAAAGACGCTAAGATTCAAAAGGATGAGCTCACGGCAAGGTTTAAAAAGTCGATGGAAGCTTTCCAGAACGTATTTATGTCGAGGGGTGCTCCCCCACTTAGGCTGGCGGAACTCTGACATAGGTTTTTTGTAACCTTTTTGTTTTGAAATGAAATAAAAGAACTTTTGATTTTTTTGAGATTCTTCTATCTCCAAGTTTCATTTGGCCCCTCGACGAATCAATTTTCAATTTTCGAAAAATCAATGGTAAGTTGGGTCGTTGTTACGTCAGGCATATTCACCCGATAGATATGATCTTTTAGATCATAAACCATGGGGCGCATTTTATTTGGTAGCAAAGGGCGAGGCCCCTTCGACTTAAGGCTGACGACGGTCTAGGGTCGTTCAGTGGCGAGGGACGATCCCTCGGCTTACAGCTGATGACAAGGGTCATTCGATAGCGAGGGGCGAGGCCCCTTCGACTTAAGGCCGACGACGGTCAAGGGTCATTCAGTGGCAAGGGGCGATCCATTGGCTTACGACTGACGACGAGGGTCGTTTGGTAGCAAGCGGCGAGGCCCCTTCAACTTACGACCAACGATGGTTGTGAGTCATTCAGTGGCGAGGGATGATCCCTTGGCTTACGGCTGATGAAGAGGGTCGTTTGGTAACGAGCGGTGAGGCCCTTTCAACTTACGGCCGACGACTGTCGAGGGTCGTTCAGTGGCGAGGGATGATCCCTCGGCTTACGGCTGATGACGAGGGTCGTTCAATATCGAGGGGCGATGCCCCTTTGACTTACAGTCGACGACGATTATAAATCATTAGATAGATATGAGAAATGATCGACTTTGTATTTATCATAAATTGGCATAAAATAAAAAACAAGGTAAGTTTCGATCACCCAATGTATCTCATATTGCTGGTACAATTATTGATAGTACTTCTGCAAATGCTCAAAATTCCAAGGATGGGGTAGCTTCTTGTCATTCAGTGTAGTGAGCCGATAGGTGGCCGGATCGAGAACATCGATCGCCTTGTAAGGGCCTTCCCACTTTGCAACGAGCTTTCCTTGTTTGAGAATCTCGAGAGTGAAGGCAGCCTTACGTAACACCAAGTCGCCTATACGGAAGCTACGCCCATGCACTTTGGAGTTGAAATATCAAGCCATGCATCCCTATTGTTTAATTAGGGTCGCCAAGGCTCATTCGCAAACCTCGTCGACCAGCTATAGGTTGAGCTCGAGTCCCTCTGAGTTTCTCTCCTCGTCGTAGTATTGGAGGCGAAACAGTCACTTGTTAACCTTTACTGGGATGACAGCTTTGCAACCATAGGCCAGCATAAATGGTGTTTCACCTGTAGAAGTTTTATGGGTTGTTCTGTACGACCACAATATGCCTGTGATCTCTTCTGGCCATGTTCCCTCGAGCCCAGCTATTCTTTTCCGTAGGGGGTCCAAGGATGCATTTATTAGTAGGCATCCGCTAGTCCATTGGATTGGGAATGTGCGACAAAGGAGAACTGTAATTTGATCTTCAACTCTGAGCAGAAATCCCTGAAGCCAGCTCTGTTAAATTGCATCCTGTTATCTGTCACAATGGACCGAGGGATGCCAAACCGGCAGATAATGGATTTCCAGAAGAATCTTTTGACTTTCTTGTATGTAATTTGGGCTAGGGGTTCTGCCTCGATCCACTTAATGAAGTAGTCGATCACCACTATCAGGAATTTCTGTTGCCTGCTTGCTCGCTTGAACGGACCAAGAATGGCCAATCCCCATTTAGCGAACTAGACTCATGATGGGGATCAGATCAGTTAGAGGGGCTGAGATGATCCTCGAGAACTTTTGGCAAGTCAGATACTTCCGCACATACTCGACCGCCTCCTTGAACTTGGTCGGCCAGAAGTAACCTTGCCTTATGGCCTTCAAGGCTATAGCTTTTCCTTCGGAATTGTTCCCGTAATCATCCTCGTGGATCTCCTGGATCACATAGAGCGCTTCCTGCAGGGCTAAACATTTGAGGTAGGGGAAGATGTCATACCTGATCCATCGTCTTTTATACAATGAACCGTCTAGCAGAACAAATTGGTAGGCCTTTTGTTCTAGCTTTCATGCCTCTACCAGGTTGGTCGGCTTCTCCCCCGTATTTAGGTAACAGATTATGGGATCCATCCAAGTGACCCCTTGGTCGATGCGTAGCAATTCCTGTTCCAACACGTTGGGGTGTGGCAGATGCTACATGTACACTGTTCGACCGAGTCCCACGGGGAGGATGACACGAGATTCAAAAGGGAATCGGCTCGGTGATTATTTGATCTTGGTACATGGTGGATCTCTACTCGTCTGAACTTGGCAATCTCCTCTTTAGCAACCTGCATATAGCTCTGTATGGTGTCCTCACGGGCCTCGAAACGATTGGTGGACGATGAGATTGGAATCGCCGAGTAGTTGGACCACATTTGATCCTAGGGCTTGAGCTAACCAGAGCCCATTGATGGCAGCTTCATACTCCGCTCCATTATTCGTGGTTTGGAAACTGAAGCAAAGAGCATATTCGAATATGTTGTCTGCTAATGTTTGGACAGCCCTGCTTCCGGCTTGAGTGGCAGAACCATCCACTTGTACGATCCACGTTCCCTCGTCTTCAATTGTATCGGTTGATGAATTGAGACCAGTCGAGGGAGAAGAGGTAGCATTGGGTCGTATGTTATAACATGTACCTATTCTGATGGGTTGTCGTCATAAGTGAGTTCTACGATGAAGTCGACTAGAGCTTGCCATTTGATGACAGTTTTCGGCTTAAACTGGATGTCGAATTCGCTTAGCTCGACTCCTCACTTCGTCATTCCCCCCGAATGATCTAGCCTCTTCAGGGTCTGCTCCATGGGAGTATCGATGAGGACCAAGATGGTGTGCGCTTGGAAGTATGGTCGTAGCCTCCTCGTAGATTGGATCAGTGCAAACGACATCTTCTCTATTCTTGAGCAATTTACCACTGCACCCTGGAGACTTGGCTGACATAGTAGATAGGTCGTTGTACTCCCGAGTCTTCCTTGATGAGTACGGAGCTTACAGCTTCCATGGTAGCGACGACTAGATAAATGATGAGTTGGTCATCCTTATCTGGTTTGGTTAGAAGCGGTGGGCTACGGAGGTACTCTTTTAGTTCGGAGAAAGCATTCTTGCAATCTGCATCCCATTTGACGACCCTCTTGCCATTCGCGGTGGATGCTATCGCCTTTCTCATTACTTTGAAGAAAGACAAAGATCTTTCAACCGACTTAGACATGAACCTGCCCAAAGCTGCTATTCTCACATTCAGTCTCTGAAGCTCTCTGATGGTTGAGGGCTCCTTCATCGCCACAATTGTCATGATTTTGTCGGGGTTAGCCTCAATCCCTCGGTTCGTCAGCATGAAACCAAGGAACTTTCCCAATTGGACCCCAAAAGTACACTTGGCAGGGTTCAGCCAAAGGTTGTAGCATCGGATTTGTACAAATGTCTCTCGGAGATCTGCAATGTGGTCCATCGGCATCTTCGACTTGACCAGCATTTCATCAACATAGACCTCCAGGTTTCGCCCGATTTGGGCCTCGAAGACTCCGTTCATCATACGCTGGTACGTGGCCCCATGCATTCTTTAAACCAAATGACATTTTTGTATAACAGAAAATACATCGATCTATGATGAAAGAAGTCTTTTCTTCATATTTTGGTGCCATTTGGATCTAGTTGTATTTTGAGAAAGCGTCCATGAAGCTAAGGAGTTATTAACCCAAGGCATTGTCGACTAGATGGTCGATCCAGGGTAGGGGTAACTATCTTTCAGACAGGCTTTGTTGAGATTGGTGAAGTCGACACCCATTCACCATTTGTCGATCGCCTTCTTCACCATCATGACATATGAGAGCCAATCGGGGTATTTGACCTTCAAAATGAAGCTCGCCTCCTGAAGTCGATCCACTTCCTCGATTGCAGCCTTCATATTTTACCCCATATGTTCCTCTTCTTCTGCTTCATAGGTTTGGAAGTCGGCTCGACTTCCATTTTGTGGGATATTACCTGGGGGTCGATGCCAAGCATATCCTTCGGGGACCAGGCAAAAATGTCTGCATGCTCTTTCAAGAGATCGATCAACTGCTCCCTTTGGTCGAAAGGGAGCATCGACCCGATGGAGACGGTCCTCCCTTCTTCTTCAAAGATCCGGATGCTCTCTGTTTCTTCGACTGCCACGGGTCGTTGATCCTCTCCCTTGGGATCGACTGGATCTATTGCCATATCCTTCTCAAAGCGGTGGACAGAGTGTAACAGATCGGGCTTGCTTCTGATTTCCAATCGCCTTCCCAACTCCCTTAGGAGTCTGGAATTTGATCATTTAATGGAAGGTCAAGACCACCGCTTCTATAGCATTGAGCATAGGTCTGCCGATGATTCCGTTGTACGCTATGTTGATCTTCACCACTATGAAGTTGGTCAGGCGAGTTACCTGTCGCGGATATGTACCCAAAGTCACCGGTAGGGTGATGATGCCTACTACTAAGGCAGAGTGTCTAGTGAATCCTATAAGAGGTCTTGAACATGGTCTTAACTCCGTTGAAGACGGCCTTATTCTCTCCAATGTGGTGAGGAAAAGCACATCGCACGAACTTTCCGTGTCGACGAGCAATCTCTTCACGGTGATCTAGTTGATGGTGGTTGTGATGACAGAGGCGTCATCATGTGGAAGTTCTACATCCTCTAGATCTTCATCTGAGAATGATATAGGAGGTGTAGAGTCTCTGGGGTGCTTTCTTCCCACGGTTATTGTCATCAACCTTCCGGAGTAGGAACTTTGGAGTGAGGTTAATAGCTCCGGGTGTGGAGGACCTCCCATTATCATGTTGAAGGAGTTGATGCTGGGAAGCGCCAAGGAATCGTTGATGGGTGAGTCGACATGGTCGAGATTTTTTTTGACATGGATGTCGACCCAGTCTTCCAGACGGCGCCACACAATTAATGCCAAAAATGACCAAAACAATTGAGATACTGATGTTGATCCTTTCTTGCTGAGTCGGAGCCTCGTCAACTGGATGAGTGGGTAGGTTAGAAGAACCAGGGTCATTGGTGAATGGTAGTTGACTTGCAATGCTCGATCGACCCTCATGCGGTTCATATGTCGATCGATCGAGGTTGAGAAGCTCAAGAGCGACCCTCACGTAGGATCGAGACTCGGTGATCTGCACCATAAGGAAGCGTCAGGGGGGTTGGATCTGGGTCCCGACCCAAATCCCCTCTGATGCTTAAGTTAGAATGGAACTTAAGAGAGGGAGAGAGCTTGGAGAAGCTTAGATCGACCCACAGAGGCTCGTCCTAGATCTGGCGTCGCAAGCTCTTTTGAAGAAGAAATATAAGTTGGAGTATGTAAAGTCAGAGTATCAGATCTCGTACCTTGGGAGTTGGAACACTTTTACCATTGTCTTTTCAGGTATTTATAGGCATTGCTCCGATGATTGCGATTAACCGTCCCTCATTAATTCGGGTGGGATCTTCTCCAGGATTGGTGATAATGGCTGCCTATTTACTCGGTCTCATTAACTCCTCCGTGGGTATCAGCAGGAGCTTAACGGTCAAGTGAGCCGTTCGCTTGATTGAGTATTACTCCGCCTTAATGACGGGTTTTGGGTTACAGGCACTAAATGGTCTGGATATCTTGACTCTGTTTCGTGATCCATACCCGTGCACTAACAGATAGGATGCCGTTAAAGGCGGGATCTGTATCTTTGGGAATTCCTAGCCAATGATGACACTTATTGTAACCTAGGGTTTTAAATAGGGGGTTTGAGGTTAGGGTTTTGTGGTAGACATTGTTGGAGTGAATTAAAGCCGCCATTTGTCACATCCCGCTCACTAGGGTACCCTAAGAGATGAGGGTAAAGGAGAAGAGAAAAGAGAGTGTGTGAAAAAATAAGAGTCAGAAAACATTGCATGCCACTACACACATACTGGGATAGTATCTGTAATGTTCATACAACTAAACAACGAACTCAAGAGACAAACTCAAAAACATAAACAAGAAAAGCCAGATTTACATACAATAATGTCCAATTATGCAACACATTTAAATAATACAAAGCTCAGCTACATGTTACAACCCACCCAAGGCCCAGCTCAACACCTAAGTACAACTTAATACCACCCTAACCCAAGAGTACATCACTAAAACTCAAAAGGTGCAACTCCACAACATACTCTACCCAAGGCTCCAACTCCAGCCCCACAACCTGCTGCTACATGAAGAAATTACTTGTTACCTGAAACCACGGTAGGAAACATTTCATAGCGTGAACCAGTAGGAAACACAACTAGCATAGTGAACATAATTTTAAGGTTGTTGTTCATAGACACAAAGATAGTGCAAGACACGAAAGAAACCAGAATTACATCATACAAGGGAAGTAGGAATTAGACATTATAGATTTAAGGCCGTTAAATGTTTAATTGAACTTTATTTGGAAACATGGGTATGTCTTTGAATATGAGGAACTGGACCTCACCCTAAGGTGGGGGCGACAATGAGCACCCACCAGTGGTACATGAGCATTGTTTCCTTAACGGTGACTGCTTATCACTCTGCTCACTCCTATGCGTAGGAGTGCAGGTGAGGTCCATGCCACGACAAATCCCACATCAATACTTTCATACATAATCATAAAAATTCCCACAAGTAAAGCATTACATGGTTACTAATTTTCAATTTAGACGTAAACAACGTTCCATAAATTTCCCAATTCACTTTAGTAACATGTAAATCTAAAAAGGGAACAACTTCAATTTAGCCACTTACTAACTTCCACAAAATACAACTTTAGGAAAGACACCCCTCATATATATATATATATATATATATATATATATATATATATATATATATATATATATATATATATATATATATATATATATATATATATATATATATATATATATATATATATATATATATATATATATATATATATATATATGAGGTTAATGGGCCAATGCTGACAGCGCTGGAAATTTTTCCAGCGCTGTCCGCAATTTGGGGGACCTAAAAATATTTGTTTTGAAATATTTTTTTTGCAGTAGTTAGATATACTTGTTAGGAAGCTCCCCACAAAATTTCAGCTCGATCCGACACCTTTTGAGCCTCCGTTCATCGATTTCAAAAACGTTGCGCAAATCTGTCCACAGTTTTGCGCAACGTTTTTGAAATCGATGAACGGAGGCTCAAACGGTGTCGGATCGAGCTGAAATTTTGTGGGGAGCTTCCTAACAAGTATATCTAACTACTACAAAAAAAATATTTCAAAAAAAATATTTTTAGGTCCCCCAAAATGCAGACAGCGCTGGAAAAATTTCCAGCGCTGTCAGCTCTTCTCCATTTTTCACTATATATATATATATATATATATATATATATATATAGGAAAATTTTCAAATGAGAACATTTCGCACGGTGCGAAAATGTTTTTATCTTTTTTTTTGAAATTTTTTTTTTCAAAAATTCTTTTTTCCACCCTCATTATATGTTGTTATACCCCCCTCAAAAAATAATGGTTGAGAAATAATGTCATTTGGTCTTCGATCAAGCCATTTCATCAAATTCGCATGTTTTGAGACCGTTAAATTTGTAACGGGTGGATGTGTGCTCTAATGCCCAACGGGTTCACCCATTATTTTCCCTGGGGTATATAATTGTATGGATTAAACATCAAAAAAAAATTTTGAAAAAAAAAATTTAAAAAAAAAAAAAGATTTCGCACGGCTTTCGCACGGGGCTTTTCGCACCCGAAGATTGCCCTATATATATATATATATATATATATATATATATATATATATATATATAGACACACACGCACACACGATTTTCTCCTAAATCTTTATTCCTCAAAAAATTATTTTCAGAGCCAAAATTGCGCGGAACAACAAATTAGCGTAAAAATATTTAGAGGCACGGGCGTCTGCTGCACGGGCGCCTTCGACACGGAAAACCAAATAAGCGTGAAAAAATCGACGCGGAACAACAAATTAGCGCAAAAAAAATTAACAGGCGGCGCGGGCAATTATTCTCATCTTTCCCCATGAGTCAAAGAGACGGTGGGCCCCGCGTTGAGGGAGAGATCATTCGATCTGCAGCAGCCGTCGATCTGCAGCATTAAGTGCAAGTTAATGTTATCCCAAATGCATTAATTGCATGCACTCTGCTATTTCCAAGAAACTTTCATTCACCATAAAGTTTCATTTCCCTAGAAACTTTCATTTCCCTAGAAATGTTTTTCCCTCCAAAACTTTTCACAAAATCTCATCTCAACCATTCATTCCTCAAGATTAAATCCAAGCCGTCTTTCTATCAGCCTGTTTGTCCTAGTCAGCCCTAGAATTCAAAAACAGTTGTGTTTTAGTGTGTGTGTGTGTGTGTGTGTGTGTATGGTAAAATGCGCCTGCGCTTAAACTCAGGTGGGATTCCTGTGCTCGACCCCTCCCTACGTCCGATTCGATCCACGATCTTGGTAATAACTTACCTTTTGGTGCAATTACCATCGTGCCCTTTAAGCCCTTTTCAAAGCGCATTTATACTAAATTACCTTTAAACCCCTTTGTACTAAAATACAATTGATGCCACTTCTTTTGCTCACTCCCATGCAAAACGCAGAAGCTGGAGTAGATCCCCAGTTTTGCACTAGGTCTTCGATTTCAACAGCCCACACATAAGATCGCCCCCAAATCCCTGCCATCACACACTCGTTGATTCCCCTCATACTCTCCCTTATCGTGGTAAGGACGGTCATCCCTAATTTACTCGACATACTTATGTCAAGCACGCACGAACTTAACATAGATCATATGTTGATTCCCATCATACTCTCCTCCATCGAGGTAAGGATGGTCATCCCTAATTTGATGGACATCTCATATTACTCAACGCACACAACGTGATAAATTTTTGAAGGGGTTTGCGCGGTGAGTAATTTCCAACTTTTGGACGATTAGCGCTGGAAATTACTATCAGCGCACAACGGGCTAAATTTTTTATTCGGTTTGCATGGTGAGTAATTGCCAACCTAGCGACGTGTTGAATTGGAAATTACTCTACGCGCAAAATGATGCCATTATTTAGCCCGTTGTGTGCCATGAGAAATATGAGATGTCCATCAAAACTTACTGAAGCCGCTCATATAGCACAACAACATAAAGCGAATGTCGTACATAATATTTCTCACTGCACAAAACAGGTGATATGTTTGATTTTCTGATGTATTTGATCTTTTCATCAAATATGATAGTAACAATTAGATCAGATTGAAAAAGACTAGCTATTATACGCAAGGTTTTAACATGATTAGTAATAGTAGTGTGGTTTCAACTAACAAGATGATGTATAATCTACTGTTACTTGGATAGACATATTTAGTAGTCATGCTGTGTCAATATTACTGATATTTTTATTTGTTTCTAATGTAGAAAATGAAAATCGAAGAGAGTGAACCCTTTGTGCATGATCAGGAGATGCCAAATGAGACTGAAGCTGAAAATGACAGTGCAAACAACGTATATGAAGAGGATAGGCATAGTGATAATGAAAAAGGCAGCCCACATATTGGACTGAAATTTCAAACAGAAGAAGATGCATATCAATTTTATAATACATATGCAGCAATAAAAGGTTTTGCAACCTGAAAGAGATCTACGGGAAAGGGAAAAGATGGCAATACCACGATACGTGCAACAAAGAAGGGTATAAAAGCTTAAAAGATAAGAGGGGGATAAGGAGGGAAGTTAATCGAAGGAAAAATGAGAGAGAAGGCTGTATGGCTCTAATGTCAGTTCATAAAATCGTCGATGGAGTATGTCGCATAAACACCTTTGATGATGATCATAATCATGAGTTGATAAAAAGCCCATCGAAGATCCAGATGTTACAGTCACATAAAAGATCGCACATGGACAGAACATGTAGGAATTTAGTTAATCAGATGCGTGGATGTGGAATAGAACCAGCAAAGATTGCAAGGATTCTAAATGCCACGAGCAGTAGTAATGTCAATATTACTACGCAACAATGCATTGATCATGGGAGAGTAGCAAGAAAGAACAATATTGGGAAGGAATGCATTAGAGTAATAGAAACAATTTATTAAAATGCAAGCTATAGACTCTCAGTTCTATTATGCTATTGAGCATGATGAAGATAATGTATGTAGGAGTATATTTTGGGCTGATTGAAGAGCGAGTACATCATACAGCCAGTTTGGAGATGTTGTTGTATTTGATGTCATTTATAAGAAAAATAGATTCATGTTGCTTTTACACCTTTTACAGGTGTCAATCATCATAAACAGTCTATTTTATTTGGATGTGCTCTTCTTGCTGATGAGAAGGAAGAATCCTATGTTTGGTTATTTGGACAGTGGTTAACATGTATGTGGGATAAAGCACAAGGAGCTATCATCACTAATCAAGACCCGACAATATGCAATGTAATCAAAAGAGTTTATCCAAATACAAAGCACATGTATTGCATATGGCATATCAGTCTGAATGAAGATGAGCATCTACGTTCATTGCGATCTTCTTATAACCCTGAATTTGATGAAGACTATGCAAATTGGTGTAAGAACAGTCAAAATGTTGAAGAAGCCGAGAATTGTTGGGGCATCTTAAAGGAGAAGTACCAAAAGTAATTTCTGTAGCCATTGACAGATTAATTAAAAAAATGAAATGAAAGCCTGGAAGTGGTTACATACGATGCATGAGAAAGCACAGCATTGGATTAAGGCGTACCTACTGGATATTTTCTTTACAGGTATAAAAATGTTAATACTGTTGTAAAAATATATGATCAAAATAAACTAATCATATGGTATTCATTTCTTGTTTTGTGTGTTGGCATAGTGTCCAGCCAAAGGAGTGAAAGCATGAACGCGTATTTTGATGGATACGTAAACTGTATGACTCCATTATACGAGTTCATTGATCAATATGATAAAGCGATAAAATTTCAGCGAGACAAAAAGGAGAGAGAAGATACTTTTTGTATGAGGAACAAACCAGAATTTAGCGGCATGCATGATTTAGAGGTTCATGCCACAAAGGTATATCCTAGAAACATATTTTCCATTTTTCAAATTCGGTTCAAAAATACTTTATACAGTCGGCATGAAAGGGTAAGCATGGATGGGGATACGACCACATATAAAGTAACTATGCAGATTGATGGAAAGAGCTACTTGCATAATGTTCAATGCAATATATCTACGGGAATGTTCAGGTGTACGTGTGTAAGGCCTAAGACTGAAGGTTTGCTATGCACGTAAACTTTATATAGCATGAAGCAAAAGTTTGATATGCAAGCCATCCCTGAGGGATATATTTTACCAAGGTGGATTCTAAATGCAAGACATAGGCATCACGAGTCCTGAGGCCTCTTCGACTAGCACAGTACACGGAGTGCGTCCAAATAAAATTACTCAACTTCAAACCTGGAGACTTCGTTCATCATTCGATAAATTCGTGGAGGCAGTTACAAGAGATCCAGTGCTGTTTGATGACGTCTTTGGGTGGGCAAACGGTTTTTTGGACCAACATAATATGAATGATAAAGCGCAAACTGCTTCTGAAGATCCAAGCACTCAGGTGGGGTCCAATACACCTATCAAACAAGAAGTGTGAGTAAATGATGTCAATATGCACGATCCTACAAAAGCAAGAACTGAAGGCCGACCACGAGTGGCATCAAGGATTCCGTCTGGAATACAAGTCTCACAAGAACAAAGTCAAGCAAGAACAAGGACTTGCAGTGTTTGTGCAAAAAAGGGTCATGACATGAGAACTTGTCGTATGAGTACATTTGGTAGAAAGAAGGTATATTTGCTCAAACGTTTACTATTTTATATGCTAGTACAAATTATTTTAACATCATTGCTCCATATTTTCTGTAGGAAAAATCTTCGCCCGATGACTTAACAAGGCTTTGATATGAAGGCTGACATTTTTATATACTATAGGCAACAATTTTGTATTAGCTTGGAAGAAATATACTACATGCATATGTCATGAAGATATCAGTATAAATGTGATGAAACTAAACTGGTTCTTTTTAAAAATGTTTATCTGAAAATGGCAGCCTCCTATATTTTAGTCCAAAATGCATCCATTGTGGCGCTGATTTCATAGGGTTGGGGGTCCAAATTGAATCTTAAAACACAAAGTATTGATTATAAGCGTATGATGATGATGCCTATCATTCGAGACCTATATCTGCTGCTGCAGATCTCATATCTCTGTTGCTGCAGATCCTGACAATTGTCAAGAAAATTAAGGTGCTTAAGGAGTAAGAAGAAGAAGCAGAAGAGCTGAAGAGAATGAAGAGAAAGAGGCATGTAGCTGTGCGCAATGAGTAATTGTGTGTAATTGTATATAGTTTTGCTCCCATGCACAACGGTTACAATTTTTGTCGGTTGTGCGCGCTGACAAAACTTGGTAATTGTACAGTTTTGCTAAGCGCACACAACGTTCAATAATTTTGCCGGATGTGCGCGTTGAGTAATTTGGGTAATTGTAAAGAGTTATGCTCCACCCGCACAACGGTTACTACCTTTGACGGTTATGCTCGTTGAGTAAATGTTGGTAATTGTAGACAGTTGTGCTTAGCTCGCACAACGTTCAATTCTGTTGCCGTTTGTGCGAGCTGATTAATTGTGGGTACTTTAAGATAGCATCACGTAATTTTGTAATGTACTGCAATTGTATCAAATTTAATGACATTGTATTAAGGTCTGTATTCCAACATACTACAACATTTATGCATTCAAATGTACATAACACAACAAAGCAGAAACTACATCTAAACATTTTGCAACATCACTATTTGGAACTGGTAAGTAATTTAAGCACTCGACTATACTAGGGATACATGGATTCCCACCATGAAAAAATTTCAACTTTGTTGCCATTTATGAGCTGCTCCATCAGATCCATCAGCGTCACTTGCTGTAAGTATCTTGGCCATCTGTCCCATGTATGCGTTGTAGAAGAATCAGTGGTGAACACAAAACAAAGCATACTTAAGTAAAAATATTGTACAGGTAGACTTAGAATAAGATAGAACATTTATTATCATCAAGCAATGATGTCTGCAACTAAGGATCAAAGAACATATGCAAGCAGTGAAGTCTGCAATGAAGCAGCTGTGGCTTGAAAAACATATTCAACAGTGATAGCTTCCATGACGACGAACAGAACATTTGAAGGAGCAAAGAGCATATTCGAATCAATATATATGTGATGTATTCAATTTCGACATCACGTCACTTGCCGCTAGTATATTGTCCATCTTTGAATATGGAAGACGCATCAGTGATGAAGGAAAAAAATAGAATGTTGTAGAAAAAATATCATATAATTAGAATCTGATAGAGTAAGATAGAATAATATCGTCAAGAAGTGTAGTGGTTGATGAGAGATTGTGGGTAGAGAAGCCATTTATATACGAATTGGACTGGCCGTGTATGAGGATGAGACCACAGTAGAGTTACTGGGAGGCAACACAAGGGACCCCGTGAGTCTACATCAAATTGCTCGTGATTATACAGAAGAATGCTCGTGAATCTACAACAAATTGATAGTAGCCAGATGTTCTTCCCAATAATGTATGATCGTTGTGGTGAGCACTGAGCAAAATTGATAGCCTCTAACAAAATTGATCAACGCACACAACCGGTAAAAATATGGCCGGTGTGCACAGTGAGCAAATTATTTATGGTTTATCAAAACTGCTCAAAGCGCAAAACGGGCATATAGTTGACCATTGTGTGCATTGAGCAATAGGTATTTTGGATAACAACATTATTCAATCGATGTAAGTTAGAGTAATATTTCACCAACAATTTTGTAAACTTGTTTCAGTAGAGTAATGCTCGATATATCGGAATACAGTGACATCATATAAAGATTTTCCATCACGGTAAAAGTAACAAATCCTTTAACGAATCCGATGCTTTCTCGAGTCGATGCATTAGCTGAAATTTTTTCTTGTAGCATGGTTTTTGCTCGACGCGCACAATGATTAAAATCTGGATAAATTTTACATGACGTTGTATGCTTGGAGTAATTTTATTCGAAAGTAATCCGTTTTTCCTTGATGCGCACAACGGGGTATAATTTTATCCATTGTGCGCGATGATTAATATTACTTCAAAAATAAAATCTGTTACCCCACGCGCACAATCCGTAGGGCCTGCTAAGTAATAATACTCTCCTCTAAACTGTTTTAATACCGTGCACAACGTGTTATAATTTAGAAAGTTGTGCGCACTGACTAAAATATTATGTAGATTCACGAGCACTGCTTTATAGACTCACGAGGTCTCTTCTGTAGACTCACGGTCACTCTAATATAGATTCATCCTCATCCAACGACAGTCCAATTCGTCTATAAATGGCTTCACTACCCACAAGCCCTCTTCAACCTCTACACTTTAAGTGATGTAATAGGCATGAGGAAGAAGTAACCCTACACTCTACTGTAGACTCATCCTCATCCAAGGGCAGTCCAATTCGTCTATAAATGTCTTCCCTACTCACAAGCCCACTTCAACCACTACACTTCGATTGATGTGAAAGGCATGAGGAAGAAGTAATCCTGGTCAGATAGTTGTGTTGGCTCACACGGGGAGTAACCCCCTACAGTATAACTGGCCAGCCCGCGAAGTCTTCTAAATCATCCCAAACGATATAGATGACTTGCCCTGCAAGTAGGCGACCCCCCGACCGTATAGCCGAGTAGCCCACGAGGGCAAAGTAAGGCCATTTCCGATCGGATAGTTAGCTCGGCTCGCGAGGGTGTGGCGACCGGTCATATAACCGAGTAGTTGTGAGGGCAAAGAAAGGTTATCCATCGGTCTCTTTTTTCCAAATCCACTCTCACTTCTCTCTCCTATTTCGGGTCGCATTAAGATCTCATCGTCCAAATTTAGCACATTGTGCAACCAGATATTGGTGACAATATATCGCGCAAATAGCCACTTCATTTCAAACGACACTTATATCCAGCTTATGATGGACGAAAATTGGCAACGACGTTAATAAACGCAACGAAGATGGTCGCCCGATGAACCCGCGGAAGTTGAAGGGGAAAGCATGCAGATCATGCCGACATTATATCCCGTAAAGTGACACTTCATTGTAAACATCTACGAAGAAAATCATATGTATCAGTTTGTAAGAGTGAAGGTAAATGTATCAGTTTTAATCTGTATCAGTATGTACACCAATATTTTTGAATGGTTCATCAGAATGAATATGTCATCAGAATGAATATGTATGTTACAGTATGAATGTGTTGTTTGCTTCATTTTGAATATGTATTAGTGTGGTTCTGTATCAGTATGTACATGAAAATATTTGAATGGTTCTTTTTGAATATGTCCTAAGATTGAATATGTATCAAAATTAATCTAAAAGTTTGCATGTATACATGTTTCTAAATCAGATTAAGTATGAAGTAAATTGGAACGAGAATGATTGACTGTTGTGTTGCGCATTGAACAAAATTGATAGCCTCTAACAAATTTTCTCAAAGCGCACTACCGGTTATTCCCGTGGGGCGAATTGAGCAATTTTATTATCGCCTCAAATTTTGCTCAAAGCGTACAACAGGCATAATTATAAAATGGTCAACACGAACACTCCGGTCATTGCTATGGCATAGAAAATTGTGTTAAGGCATAAAAAATTGCTAAATGTGCAGGACTAGATTCATTGGCGATTTTGCGAGATGAGGAAATTTGTATTCCTATAAGAAATGTCACCAAGCACACCGGACATAATTATGCCAGTTGTGCGCGTTAAGCAATTTTTTTCGTGGCTAACACTTTATCTCAACCGTACCACTACAGTCAGTCATTATTGCAAAGAACATCTGGCTGGTATCAATCTGTTGTATATTCACGAGAACTCTTCTATATATTCACGAGATCTCTTCTGTATATTCATGCTCTGTAGACTCAGGAGGTCTCTTATGTAGACTCACGGTCCAAATATATACCCATTGTGCGCTATGAGCAATTTAGTTTAACCATAAAAAATTTGCTCACCGTGCACAAATGCCTTAATTTTGCCCGTTGTGCACATTGAGAAATTTTGTTAGAGGCTAAAAATTTTGATCAACGCGCACCATAACGGTGAAACATTCTTGGGAAAAACATCTGTCTGGTATCAATCTGTTGTAGATACACGAGCTTTGATACGAATTTGGAAATTTGGCCCAGTGAAAAATTTGGACCGTTGTGTGCTTTGAGCAATAGGCCTATTTGATAATTATATTGACCGATGAGTTAACAAAGCTTTGATATGAAGCATGAAATTTCTATATACTATATGTAACAATTTTTTAATATATTGGATGAAATATACTGCCTGCATCTGTCCTGGAGATATCAGTATAAATGTGCTAAAACTGGATCTCTTTAAAACAGTATCTATGAAAACTGATTTATCTTATATTTTAGTTCAAAATGCAGCCACTGTGGCTTTGAATTCATAGGTCTGTGGGTCCAAATTGAAACTTAACACCCAAAGTTTTAATTATGAGCGTATGAGTTTGATGCATATCATTCGAGAAATCTATCTGCTGTTGTCGATCTCATATCTTATAATTTCTCTGTTGTTGCAGATCCTGCCACTTGTCAAGAAATCATTCGAGAAAATGTTTCCATTCAACAAAAATATCTCCTTTTACACCGAAACAAAAAGGAGAAACAAAAAAGGGTTCGCTCCACCTATGATGTAGGAGCTCACGAAGAGGCAACCCCAGGGCTCTTTGTCTTCTCCCAAACCAGTAGGGTGCCCATGGACAACCGGAGGACGGGGAAGCATTCTTCGGACCTGCTCCTCGCACGCTAGGAAACCCTTCCAGAAGGACCTCGCAATATTCGGAGCTAAAATGTCCTCGTACGTCTGAAATCCCTCCCGGAGAGACTATACGATCCTCAGAGCTAGGACATCCCCATTACCCCTTTGGACCTCGTCTACGAGCCGAGCAGGGTCCACTTGGCACAGGGCGCCAAGATCGGCCAAAAGATCAGCTTTCCCCTTACCATGCACCTCCCAGGCGAGGGACAGTGCATCCTCGGCATCATTGGCCGATCCGACGATCGCCCGAGCAGCCATCAAACTTCCCACCTCCGAAGTGAGCTTTGCAACTCTCCGTTGAAACTGGTGGGCCTCCCTGTAGGCCTCCTCAGCTGATTGCCCGGTCGTCTCAGCCCTTAGGCGCTCCTGTGCCAAGGCCGCCTCAAGCCCATCTACATGCTCTGAGCGGCAATGCGCCTCTACAGCAAGCGTGGGCACTGGTAGGCCCAAAATAGTGCTTCTCTCAAGCGCAAGAGTCCGTACAAGTAATATAATCTGGGAGTCCAGATGTTGAATCCCCGGGAGAAAATCTGTTGCAACCAAAACTTAAATCAAATAGAAATCCAACGAAAAGAAGCTAACCACTTATGGTGACGATGATTTTAATGTGTTTGATCGTGGTGAACAATGCGAACAAAGAAAAGTCGTGTATGAAAATATCGATGGAAAGTATGCACATGGTATGGGATCATTAGGGTCCATGAGTCGTATTAATTTGGTTGACGAATATAACACAATGAATTCTCTTTTTGAGAGCAATTCACCGAAAAATACCCAATATAACTCAATGAATTCTCCTTTTGGGAGCAATTCATCGGAAGATACCCTTTTGGGGGTTAAATCACAATATGAATAAAATCGTTGCTAAAGTTATAATCTTACAAATACGGTATGAAACTCTCTTTTGGAGAGATCAAAACTCACCCTTGTGGGGCGATCATCAACTCAATCACTTCTTTTGGAAGATGAAAAAGAAGATTTAATAACAAAGTTCACAACTTTATCAACGTTAACAATTTAGCACAACGATTCAACTAAACGAATACAAATCATATCCCCTAACTACGCCGTACCATGCACAATAAGAATTTAGCTACTCATGGTGCAAGAAAAATCAAGTTTCATAGCAAAATACATCATTCTAATAGCAAAATACAATAGAAAAGCACCAAATACGGGGTATAAGTTTAAGAATTTATCACCAAATCTCCAAGTTAGACCCCAAAACTCTTCTGGAAATAAGAAGAATAGCCTCTGAAATTTTACAGAATTTTTCAGAGGAGAAATACGGCTCCTAGAGCCTCCAATATGCCCTCAATACCCTAGCATACCCCAAAAACCCTAGAAATACGCTTATATAGGCTCATTGCGGGTTTACTGTGCTTATCGGATTGAAAACCCGCATACATCTCGCTAAAAACCCAAACCGTTCGCCGTTTCAAATCCTAGTCGTCGGATAAATGCGGGATTAATCTTGGGAGAGCCACGTATCCTTTAAATCTCGCGCGCCCGCATCCGCTCGGAGTTGCTTTTGGACAGTTGGATCGTAATCCAACGGTCAGATCTTTTCCGCTTCACCCGCATCCAGGATTCGTTTAGGAATTAGTTTACGCCGTTCGATCGAAGCGGGAGCCGTCCGATGGATGCCGCGTGTCCTCGACGTTTTCCCAGTTCGCTGCAATTTGAGCTCGATTTCATCCGTTGGATCAACACGCAACGGACCGGATGACGCCACGTCGCCAAAGAGATCGCGACTGCGCTTCGAAATTGCAGGGTGATATTTGGTCGTTGGATTGCCAATCGACAGGCCAGATGAAGCCACGTCGACCGGGATTTCAAATTCGAATGCCTCGCTTTTGGACCGTTGGATCTTGATCCAACGGTTGATCTTACGCCGCGTCGCCCGTTACGCTGCTGTCGTTCGATTGAGCGGGTAACGCTCGATGGTTGCCACGTGGCGCCCCCGATGGAAGCCGCGTCGCCCGTCAAGATTCATGCGCCGTATTTCTTATGTATTTCTTGATTTAATTTGTATTCTGCAATCAAAAATTCACAGTAATTAGCACAGATCTCAGAAAAATACAAATAAATAGTCGTTGGAATCGTGAGATCGAGACAAAGCTAGGAAAAATATAAGAAGTGTAGAAATACTCCTTTAATTGCTGTTTTGTGCTCAAATAGAGTGTTTTCTCTAATAAATGATTGTGTACAAAATACGAATGTATTAGAGAACAATATAGCATCACATGAGCACAAAATAGGGCTAAATGGGGGGTTAAATATGTAATATTGAACCCGAATCACACCCCCCAACTAGCGATTTGCTAGTCTCTAGCAAAAAGAGCGATTAATATGGATGATTAATAAAACAATAAATTCTATCAATCGCTTATGGCATGGCTCAATAGTACGCTTTCCAACATGATCTAGACTATCAATATACACCATCCATGAACAAAATCAATCACATGACATTTTCTTTAATTTAGTATGAATAAATAACATGCAAGCATCGTTTTGTGCAAGCGAAAGTATAACACGTCGTTTTTCTCTAGTTTTCTTGTTTCCAAGGAATTGGCATCTCACAAAGATCGTTCAAGTCATGGGCATTGAGGTTGCTTAGTTTATTCGCCACTTCTTTTCTTTTATTAGTTCTGTGTAACGTGCATCAAGCAACATTTGCGGAAGATATATAACTTGGATCGCTCCATCAAATGAGTGAGGTTCTGGTCAATGGCTCCCAAATCAGTCGATAATAGGGCATTAGGCCAAAAAGGACCCCTCGGACTGTACTACTCGAGCCAACCAAGTTATTTATTAGTGACATGCTTATTCATTCATTTTTCTTCATTCATTTTTTTCTTTTCTTTTCTTTCTTTTTTTGTAAGCAGCTCAACACCCATTCTTCGAACAAAACATTAATAACAAAGGCCAAAATCCTCTTCAACTTGAAGACTTTTCTAATAAATCGTGTATACTTAAGCTTTTTCATCACATTAGCATGCATGAAATAAATTCAAACTATTTCGAGATATTAATCATGGAAATTGAAAGTTTTCATGAATAGCATATTAACGGTAATTCCATGAAGGAAAAATAATTAACTCAAGCCACAAACAATTTTTAGAACTCAATCAATGTATAATCATTCGTATTTGTGGCATATGAAGGAGTTTTAAATGATGAGACATGGTGATTTATTCTTCTCAAAAAAAAAATCCTAAGGTCTCATACACACCCCCAACTAAAGATGGACATTGTCCTCAATGTCGAAAAGGGTACGAGTTTATTCAAAGCAAGCAACCTAGAAAGCTTATAAAAACTACACTAATGGAAAGAACACACCGTGGTCAAATGGCGGATCCCAAATCTTTAATTGTGGAGGAAGTTGTTCAATTTGCTCCTTACGCTCCTCGGCAAGTAATCTTCCTCCAACGACTAAACTGGATCCCAGCAACGTAACTCCCAGCATCTATATAAGATGTTCACCTATATCCTGCAAGAGATGAGTCACGTCAATCCATTTTAGTCTAAGATTCTTCTTAATAAAAATATTCCAAATGTAGTCATCAAAATAGTTGAAATAAATTAAAGCAAGTTGACGACTACTCCTGAAAGATATGCACTACTCTTGATATGATGCTCGATCGTTGGGGAGAGTGGTAAATGATTTTGGGATAAAACGGGAGGAGGGCATGGTTCTGACTCCATGGCGATAATCTCAAAACCCTTGTCCCTAGCTGTCTCCTCCTCTCGTTCATCCAAAATTGCTAGCTCGTCCTCACTTTTGCACACACTTTCTGCCATGTAAATATTTTTATTCGTGTGCTCAATGTGACATGGTTCGCTCGATTTCCCTGCAATAGAGGATAAACTTGTATTAGATTCTTGAAGTTGAATTTCAAAAGAATTATTTTCTTCTAAGAAAGTGGCAATCAGAGTATGATTTCCAAAGGATTTCTGAATCTGCCGACTCCGAGCAAGGAAATTCTCTTGGAATTGATAGGATGTAGCCTCCTGTGTATGAATAATCAAGTAAACTTTCTCTTTCAAGGATTGCAAAGGTACGTCTATGCTTTGCTCCCCTTGATCGAGGCACGAAGGCTCCGTTGAATCGCACTCTGAAGTCTCTTCCATGGTTTCTTCATTTTCTTGTCGAGACTCCACGTATTCCCACGCATTTGTCGGCGTCATGCCTCCCAATAATTCCTGCAGCTGTGGTCGTAGTCCATCTAGGAAGGACTCCATAAGCTCTTCATTTGTGTACCCATGCTGCGGATAGCTCGATACTATGTTTGTGAATCTCCTCCAGGCCTGAAAGAAAGTTTCACAATCAGTCTGATTAAAATTAACGATTTAGAGCTTCTCCATCCTATGTTTGTGTGCGTTAGCATACCTTGCATCATACAGATTGTTTGTGCAATAGAAATTCATATACTCCATTTTTAAAAAATAAAAATAAAAAAACAAAAGTTTATGTACAGTAAAGTGGAAAGATCTCACCGAAGGTCCTCTAAATGAAATAAACTGTGGTAACAAACCATTCCTCCCCGGCAACGACGCCAAAAACTTGGTAGGCCCAAAATAGTGCTTCTCTCAAGCGCAAAAGTCCGTACAAGTAATATAATCTGGGAGTCCAGATGTCGAATCCTCGGGAGAAAATCTGTTGCAACCAAAACTTAAATCAAATAGAAATCCAACGAAAAGAAGCTAACCACTTATGGTGACGATGATTTTAATGGGGTTGATCGTGGTGAACAATGCGAACAAAGAAAAGTCGTGTATGAAAATATCGATGGAAAGTATGCACATGGTATGGGATCATTAGGGTCCATGAGTCGTATTAATTTGGTTGACGAATATAACACAATGAATTCTCTTTTTGAGAGCAATTCACCGAAAAATACCCAATATAACTCAATGAATTCTCCTTTTGGGAGCAATTCATCGGAAGATACCCTTTTGGGGGTTAAATCACAATATGAATAAAATCGTTGCTAAAGTTATAATCTTACAAATACGGTATGAAACTCTCTTTTGGAGAGATCAAAACTCACCCTTGTGGGGGCGATCATCAACTCAATCACTTCTTTTGGAAGATGAAAAAGAAGATTTAATAACAAAGTTCACAACTTTATCAACGTTAACGATTTAGCACAACGATTCAACCAAACGAATACAAATCATATCCCCTAACTACGCCGTACCATGCACAATAAGAATTTAGCTACTCATGGTGCAAGAAAAATCAAGTTTCATACCAAAATACATCATTCTAATAGCAAAATACAATAGAAACGCACCAAATACGGGGTATAAGTTTAAGAATTTATCACCAAATCTCCAAGTTAGACCCCAAAACTCTTCTGGAAATAAGAAGAATAGCCTCTGGAATTTTACAGAATTTTTCAGAGGAGAAATACGGCTCCTAGAGCCTCCAATACGCCCTCAATACCCCAGCATACCCCAAAAACCCTAGAAATACGCTTATATAGGCTCATTGCGGGTTTACTGTGCTTATCGGGTTGAAAACCCGCATCCATCTTGCTAAAAACCCAAACCGCTCGCCGGTTCAAATCCCAGCCGTCGGATAAATGCGGGATTAATCTTGGGAGAGCCACGTGTCCTTTAAATCTCGCGCGCCCGCATCTGCTCGGAGTTGCTTTTGGACCGTTGGATCGTAATCCAACGGTTAGATCTTTTCCGCTTCGCCCGCTTCCAGGATTCGTTTAGGAATTAGTTTTCGTCGTTCGATCGAAGCAGGAGCCGTCTGATGGATGCCGCGTGTCCTCGACGTTTTCCCAGTTCGCTGTAATTTGAGCTCGATTTCATCCGTTGGATCAACGTGCAATGGACCGGATGACGCCACGTCGCCAAAGAGATCACGACTGCGCTTAGAAATTGCGGGGCGATTTTTGATCGTTGGATTGCCAATCGACGGGCCAGATGAAGCCACGTCGATCGGGATTTCAAATTCGAATGCCTTGCTTTTGGACCGTTGGATCAAGATCCAACGCTTGATCTTACGCCGCGTCGCCCGTTACGCTGCTGTCGTTCGATTGAGCGGGGAGCGCTCGATGGTTGCCACGTGGCGCCCCCGATGGAAGCCGCGTCGCCCGTCAAGATTCGTGCGTCGTATTTCTTATGTATTTCTTGATTTAATTTGTATTCTGTATTCAAAAATTCACAGTAATTAGCACAGATCTCAGAAAAATACAAATAAATAGTCGTTGGAATCGTGAGATCGAGAGCAAGCTAGGAAAAATATAAGAAGTGCAGAAATACTCCTTTAATTGCTGTTTTGTGCTCAAATAGAGTGTTTTCTCTAATAAATGATTGTGTACAAAATACGAATGTATTAGAGAACAATATAGCATCACATGAGCACAAAATAGGGCTAAATGGGGGGTTAAATATGTAATATTGAACCCGAATCAGACACATGCGAGATGGAAGGGGTGAATGTCGCTTGCAATAAAACAGAAGTAGAAGAAGAAAGGGCCCAACCTGCTGGATCTGCCATACCAGAGAGTCTGCCAGTCTCCTAGAACGAACCCCCTCTAACAAGGAGCGGTCCCTCGGAAGGACATCACATTGCACCTGTTGAACGGTGACTGAACCAAAATGTTGCAGTTACATTTCCACGTATAGGAAGTCAGTCAAGTAGTAAACCTGGTGAGTCCAAGGTCGTATTCCTCAGGGACAAAATAATCTACAAATTTTACAATCTGAAACTTTCTTGGAAATGATTTAGTGAAGTAAGAACCTCCCTTTGAAGGTGAATTTTTGTTTGAGTTTTTGGTTTGAGTTAAAACGTGTACGAAAAATAATGTGAAAAATAGATACAGTAAAAGTGTGTGTGTGTGTGTGTGTGTTGTGTTTTCGTTAGTGTTGTAGGGTATCATGGTAATCATTCTTCATGGATGACTCAATCCCTCTTCCTCCCGGCTGGGTCATTTGACGGAAATGGAAGGCTTTTTCCGAGCGGCTCATTCATTCTTGGAAAAAGAGGGAGGGAGCGAGCCAATGGATTAATGAATAGATAGAGTCAACGGTAGACAGACAGCACTGCCTACACGCGAATTAGCTTCCGAGGTCGAGCAGTCTCAATTTCAAAAAGGATTTACGAATGAATGCTGGGCTGGGCCACCTCGAATGGCGTGAGCCGCATGCGGGGAGACCCGCACGTACGGTTTTCAGGGGGATCCGGCCGAAAGACCGGCCAGCGCCCACCCGACTAGAGGGACTGAGAAATTAATAGAGTACAAAACTTATCTTCAAGCTTTACCTTATTCTGATCGTTCAGAGGGCGATCGCGGAGTCACTGAATGAAGTCCTCCGTTTCTTTCGGAGGTGCTGACCCGCAGCGAGGCAGATATGACTAAGTGACATATTGAATATGGCGACGACAACAACATGTCGTAGAAGGAGATAACAGGTGGAGCCAACGGTTATGGGGATCGATGATTTAACTTTAAAAGCATGGTGATTTTATAGGAAAATTACATTAACGTTGAATCAGTGGTTTTTCGAGACAATAAAGTATAACTAGATGAACCTCGCGGTTCATCACCCTCCTTGGGCACCTCTGCAGTTTGTGCACGTAGACGATGCCTCGCGGAATGTCATCCTAAGCGGATTCCTCTCGGATAGCGCGTAATTAATCAAAATAACGAAAACCGACATATTCAATGTTTTAAATTATTACAAGTGCTATGGAGATTTTAAACATGAAACCCATCAATACTAACTACTACACAACACACTCACATGAATTTCAGCCACTCATGGTAACAAAAACAACAAATATTATTAATACAAATATCATTTGATTACAAAACTTACTAAAACTAATAAAAACATAGAAATGTGTAGAGTTTTCCCCAAAACGAAGCCAAAACGATGCCAAAACGTCTCCAAACTTCTCCTACAGTTGCTCCAATTACTCTGGAATTTGGGAGAGAAGCCCCCAAAACTTATTTCCTCTATTTGGAGCTAGGATGCCCAAGATATGATCAAAATACCCCCTTTTATATGATTTTAGGGCTTGCGGGTCTGCGGGTTACAGAACCCGCAACCCACCAGTCAACAGTCAAAGAGGACAGGTCAAACAAGGCTGGCTGACGCCGCCCACGTGGAAAACGCGGGCGGACGCCCGCAGTTCAACCCGAGCGGGCGCCGCCCACATTTAAAATGAGGGCGGGCCCACTTGATCAGCGGGAGGGCACCGCCCGCATTAAAAATGCGGGAGGGTCCCGCCCGCTGAGGGCGCCGCCCGCATTAAAAATGCGGGCGGGTCCCGCCCGCTTGATCAGCGGGCGGGCGCTCGCGTTTAGAACTCAGGCGGGCACCCGCGTTTTGAGCGCGGGGGGCGCCCGTCTTTACTTTTTTTATTTAATTTTTTTATTTTTTTCTCTTTTCAAATAGTGTTACTGGGCCTTTTAATTCACAGAAAATTGCCATGATCTGTGAAAAATATGGAAAAATAGCCGTTGGATTCAGAAAATTACAAGCTTTATCTGAAAAATAAAATTGAGACAAAATTAGGCTATAAAATGGTATTTTACCTATAAACAAGCGATATGCACTAAAATTAAATGATATTTCAGTAATACACTTATTAGAGACCAAATAGATATTAAATATACACAAAATACAATCAAATGAGGGGTAATAAACAGAATATTCTTCCAGAATCACACCCCCAACTAGTTTTTTGCTAGTCTCTAGCAAAATAAGCGAATATTCCAAAAATATGTCATACCCCCCAAAAAAAACGAATTAAGAATAATATTACCCAACAAAGTTCAATAACTATCATGTGTTTTCATGGACTAATGCAAAAATCTACAATTTTATCTCAATCCACACATATTCAGTATCGCACAAATGCAATTGTTTAATCAATAGGTAATCGCGTGTCCTAGGATGTAAATTTCCTAGGATTAGGCCATCACAACTTCCAAATCATAAGATTATGATTTTGAATCCACTCAAAATATCTCATCGCTTATTTTTTTCTTTTCTTCTTCTTTTTTTAAAACATTTTAGAGCAATCCATGTGACGAGCATTAGGTCAATGACTCCCAAATCAGACGGTCTTGGGGCATCAGGTTTCGAAAAACCCCTCAGACTTAATAACTCGGAATTCCTAAAGATTATTATGCACTCTCCCATACTTCATTTTTCGGAGCGAATCCCTATGCTTCCTGAGGCACAAGGACCCGGCTACTAAAAGAAGCTGGAAGAACGGTGCATTTTATTCACTTTTTTTTGCTTTTCTTCGTCTCTTTTTTTTGACATGAGACATGTTTGAGTAAAATTCTCAATCATCTACTAATCATCAAGCTTGTGTAAGTGGTTGGACTTTATCCTGAGAATTTATAACCTTCTTCACATAATTACCAATTCATACATGCATACGTGACATGAAATTGCCTAAACCAAACAATAGTTTCATGCGATTACAATTGTGGATACATGCACTAATTTACATGAAAGTCATGATAATTTAAAATTCTACGCATGGGTAAAATATTCTTAATCTATTTTACAACAATGAATATAGGTGTGCAATTAAAGACGATGGAATTTCCACTTCAAAGGGGCATATAGATGGTTTGGGTGAAAAACACAACTCTTTTTTTTATTATACAAGCATATGAAAACTTTTTTTTATTTTTTGCAAACTTGAATGTAAACAAACAACATTTTTTATGCAAACTATATATATATTGTTTATACAAAACATATATGATATATTGTTTACTACTTCCTCCCCCCAACTTAAACTGAACATTGTCCTTAATATTTAAAGCATAGTAGATTAAAATAAGGAGATCAGAATTTGTGAATGCATAAACAAATAGCTTCCCTTTCAAATATATATAACGTCGTATAAGGGTAAAAATGAAGAGATCATAGTAGCCTCCCAAATGGAGGATCACAGATATCAATTGGTGGAGGAATTTGTTCCAGAAGCTCCTTACGTATATCCTCCGTCAGTACTCGAGATGGCGACCCCAAAGGCAATTGTGTGAAAGTTGACATCCAGTAAGTGCGAGGCGTCGCGTATGGTTAAGGTACTGTCTCCATAACAAAAGGAGGATCCAGAATCTCTAGCAGAGGTGGCATCTGCATGATCAGATCCGTGCACTCCTCAGCCAGCTGCTGCGAAGCTAGGCCTCCACCGGCCTTCTTGGATTCCAGCAATGCAACTCACAGACGAGCGACATCAATCCAAGCGTTATCCTCATGCCCTGTAACAAAAGTGTTCAAAAATGGGTCGTCAAAATTTACTAAAGAGTTTAAATTCAATTGACGACATTTTGAATCAAAAGCATATGGAATTGAAATTTGTGATTCAATAATATAGGGCATGAAATTTTAGGAACTCTCCTGGTGTGTGTCGCTAAGCTCAATCTAAAACTGTGCGTCAGGAGGAGGAAGTGTCTGCGGAAGTGGAACTAGAGGGTAAAACAGCACTGGCTCAATGTAAACCATCTTGCAATCGTCATCAATCTCCTCATGCGATGAAGGAAGTGGGAACTGCTGTACTGAAGTAGGGAGAAGGTATGGCTCGGGCTCCATCTCGGTCTGTAAGCTCGCTCCCTCGCATGTATCCTCCTCTCATCATCAAAGTATATTCCTTTATGGTCAACACACTGATTCAGGGTAAAAATTGTATATTTATCCCCCCATTTCGGTGCTTTTTGTGCATGTATTAATCATATCTTAGCTTTGTTTCATACATATTTTTGATATCTCTTAAATTTGGAGCTTATCGTTTACATATGCATAAAACACAATTTGTACAACTTATTATCATCTTCATCTTAGTCTCCTATTATTTTTCAGTCAAATTTCATGAAGTCCCGATTCCAACGCACATTTTTCCAGAATTTTTAGAGGTCGGAACAATTTATTGCATTTTTTGGAAGACATGGTGATGGTGTTGAAAATTTCGGGTCTGGAAATTCAGCTTTTCCCCTCTTGTGCAGAATTCTGCTATCATTCTAGTATATATTCCGGCCTAATGATATTTTTTGTGACTTTACACTTTGTTACGGTTCCATCGCCGCCTGGAACACGTCATTCCGAGGTCGGATGATTTTCTAGAATTTTCGCAAGACAGGATGACGGTGCTGAAAATTTCTGCAACTTTGCCTCTCTTGTGAAGAATTCTTCTATCATTGCAGTGTATATCCTGGCCTAATGATTTTTTTCTGTGATTGTACACTTTGTTACGGTTCCATCGCTGCCTGGAACACGTCAATCCGAGGTCGGATGATTTTTCTAGAATTTTCACAAGACAGAGTGACGGTGCTGAAAATTTCTGCAGATTTTGGCATTGCTTGCAGGTTTGGGCCAGAATCCGACCCGTTTGACTTAAAAACAGACTCGATAAGCTGTGCTTGAGTTATATTGCGAATTTGGGGGTTTTTTCAGCCCTAGTTCTTATTTTTAACCGAAATTAGAGAGCTTGGAGGCCATGGGGGGAGGATGATGAAGCTTGGAGCTTGGAGGAGCATTTGGGGAGAGGAGGATTTCCATCTTGGAGTGACACTTGGGTGAAATTTCTCCAACTTCTTGTGTTGTGATTTAGGGTTTTGTATTGTAATTGGATGATTGTTTTTGAGTAAAAACATCTCCTTTTTCATTATGAATGTCTAAATCTCTCTTGTGTAATTGTGTTTGGTGATTGTTGGTTGCTTGGGTTGTGATTTTATCTCTAGCACATTTTATTTTCTAAATTGGTGGATGAAACCCTAGAAATTTGTTTATTGGAACCCTAAGGGGAAATCCAAGAAGAGGATTATCCTAGTAGACCCTCTCTAATGTGCTTATTGATTACTCTTGAGTTTCATTCATTACTTATTGCACCCCGCACGTTCGATGAAATGCCGTATTTTCCGATTGAGCTCTCTTAGCCGGAAGATCAATTGAGTTATATTTGGGATGAATTCCCACGCCCACGGCTTCATTCACACACACACACCACATGAGTCCTCCTTGTTACTTGCCGATTCGGCTCTCTACCCTTAGCCACTTAGGTTAGATTTTTAATTTTCACCACACTTTTTCTCACACTCATCCACCGTTAGTTGAGGTAGTTATAACACACTTTATTTTTCGTTATCGATCAATTTTGTGAACGTAGAATGACTTGTCCCTGTGATCCGACCCGGTACTCACCGGTTATTTTTATATTGCATTGACACTCCTACGCTTGGGAGTGGAAGGCGTGCACTTACGCGTTTTCCGAGCTAACCACACACACCACATCATCCATCTCCTCTTGCTCCTCAAGTGGTCCATCTCCTCTTGCTCCTCAAGTGGTGGTCGTTCATCCTCTTTCTTTTGGCTCCAATGTCCCACATCAATATGCTCTTCAAGTTTTTCCAGAGGGTCACAATGGAACGAGGCCACTGGCGGTACCTCAGGCCGACCGTCAACATGGTGGAGTGCAACCTCATACTCAGCATGATCATTCAAGTACCAACATGCTTCCTCGGTCGAATAAGCAAAGAATTCCCTATTGCAGCTCGTCTACACGAAATCCTGCACAGAAGGAAGTAATCTCGTGTAGAAGATCTGTAGGAGATGATCATCATGGAAGCTGTGGTGTGGACATGCAAGCATCAAATCATTGAACCTCTGCCAAGCTTGATAGTATGCCCCCTCTTCAGTCTGAGCAAAACTCGCTATTTGGTGCTTTGTGGCCTACCGCCCCTATACCTGCGCAAAGAAGATAGGAAAAAATACTCGAAGAAATTCAGCTTGAAACGAAAAACAAGTAAAATCTGAGTCAAGAGTCAATGTTTCAAACCGATGCGTAGAAAAATCTCTCAAAGAATATGGGAATCTAAGAAATAAGTCATCAATGCATCATTCCCACCGAATAAAGTGTGGCAAATCATTTCAAATTTTTGTAAATGTAAATGTGGGTTCTCCTCCTCCGTACAATGGAAAACTGGTAGGATTTGAATCAACCCCGAAATAAAGCCTGAAACGATTGCATCATTATCCATAGCATGAGTCATTTAAATTTTTTTACAATTCATCATCCGACTATCCACTTGTGGAGTCCTCGTCGGAGTCGGTGAATGTCCCGACAAGTCCTTTCTTGTACCCTTTCTTGTACTTCTTTGACTTGTCGAACTTTGGCACCTTCCATTTCTCCTTATGTTTGTTTTGAGGACAATCTGCTTTCATGTGTCCTGGCTTGTTGCATTTAAAACACAAAGGAGCGGAGGCGTTAGTAGAACTAAATTTAGATTTGTTCTTGAAATTACCTTTCCGGATGAATCGGTTGAACTTCTTTGCCATGAGGGCAATGGATTCCAAGTCCAACTCGTCTTCCGATTCTTCATCATCGGTAGAAGTAGATGAAGCGGCCTTGAACGCAATCGCCTTTTTCTTTGGCTCGTCTTGCTTCAAGTACGACTTCTTCTTGTCCTGCATCTTTATTTTACTGTCCTTGCATACCTCATAAGACATCAAGGTACCCATTAGTTGAACGACAGTATATTTATTCATATCGTTACCTTCCTCGATGGCGAAGGTACGTTTTTCCCAACAAGAAGGAAGTCCGTCAATGATCTTTGAGACTTTCTCCTTTTGAGTGTAGGTCTTTCCAAGAGCCTCCAACTCATTGGTAATGTCAACGAAGCGAGCATAGTACTCCTTCATCTTCTCACCCTGTTGCATATGAAATAATTCGTAATATTTATTTACAACAGTGAGTTTGGAGTCTCTTACCCTACTCGTTCCTTCATGCAAGATGAGGAGTGAGTTCCAGATTTGATATGCACTCTTATATGTGCATATCTTGTTGAAGTCTTCGGGCTCCAACGCATATTGCAAGGCATTCATTGCCTTGGCATTGTTTACCTCCGCGGCGACCTCCTCGGTAGTCCACTTAGCGAAGTCTGGTTCGGTGGGCTCGACATACTCCGTCAATGTAGCTCTCCATAGTGAAGTGCTCCGGAGGAACGTTTCCATCCGGCATTTCCAGTACCCATAATTGGTACCGTTGAAGAAGGGAGGCCTAGTTGAGGAGTGTCCTTCCATCACCGAAGAAGCTCCTTCACGGTTCCTGAAGGTGCTATAGTCTGAAGGTGGACGAACGTTCTTGTTGTCGTTGGTAGACATAGCTATGAACTTGGCTCTGATACCAAATGTAATGCCCTGATAGCTACTGCACAAGTACTAGAGGGGGGGGGGGTGAATAGTACTTTAAAATAATCAAGAGGATAATTTGAAATTATCTTGCAAACTCAACCAACAATGCGGAAATGAAAATTGACAACAATAAAATACAAGCGCAAACAAACGATGTAACGGGTTCGGGTCTCCCCGACTTGTTCCCGGTGATCCTACGTCCCAAACACCCGGATCCCCTCCGGCTACTTGAGTTAGAAACTTCTAACTCAAATTGCACTATGAAATTCTTGTAGAAAACCTCTACAAGATCAAATCATACACAAATAAAAATGTGACTCCCATAAACTGGGATCACACACTTCTCTCACAACCGAGAGATAAACTTAATAGCAAAGTAAATATGAAACAATAAAATGCTTACCAACAAAATCCTATGCCTTGAGTAAACTTACGATTTTAGGGCAATGAAGATTTTGAAGGAGAAGAAGTCACCAAACCCTAGCTCCACCAAGATGATCAGCAATAGGTGGCTAGGGAGATGTTGGAGACTTAGATTCAAGCTCCTAGCTTGAGTGGCTCACAATCAATGAGAATCTCTCTTTAGGAATAAGAGTGAGAGAGAGATTCTTGTGAAGAGAGGGATCTTGGAAATAAGAATTAAATGCTCTTCTCTTTGATCTCTAAAACTCAATAATGGCAGCCTTGAATGCTATGAAGAAGCATCTCAAGATTATATAGGATAGAGAGGAGAGAGAGGGAAAATTCGTGCAATTAATGCTCCAACGGATCTATTTCTGAAGCAGTCTAATCGGTCTAAGAAGGATCACTGACCGATTAGTTTCTCAACTAGTCGTGCTTCCTCTTGGACCGACTAAGAGGTTCACAGCCAATAAGAAGAATTTCAGGAGTTAGAACTAGTCGGTCTAAGAAGACTTGCCAACCGACTAGTTTGACAACTAGTCGGTCGGTGAGTGTTCTTTGACCGACTAAGAGTTGAAATAAAATAGGCTGAATTCAAAGAGAGCTAGTTGGTCTAAGAACAAATTCCAACCGACTAGTTTCACAACTAGTTGGTCTAAGAACAAATTCCAACCGACTAGTTTCACAACTAGTCGGTCGATGAATGTTCTTGGACCGACTAACTATAAACAGTAGCTCAGGCTGAGAAATGAAGTTATAACTAGTCGATCTAAGAAGGATTCCTAACCGACTAGTTTGACAACTAGTCGGTCGGTGAACCTTCTTGGACCGACTAATTGGTCAACAGTGAAGATGCTGAATTGAGCAAGAAGATCTAGTCAGTTCAAGAAGGATTACTGACCGACTAGATAACAATCTAGTCGGTTGGTTCTTCTTCTTGAACCAACTAAGATGCACAAGAAGCCACGAAAAGAAGCGAGAAGCTTCGGGAAAGTTTCTATGGGCTTCTAAGATAATCCTACCTCTAAGATATGAGCGTTACGAAGATTATAAAGTAAGACCTACTCAAGGCTTAACATTCTACGAAAAGAAGCTAGAAGACTATAAATTAAACATGACGAACCGTCTTCAAAGCTTCAAGAAGACTATAAATTAAACTTGACGAACCGTCTTCAAAGCTTCAATCCGAATCTCTTGACTTCAATAATGCTCCTAGAGCTTCAACGAAGCTTCAGGCACACGATCACGTGCTTTGAGAAGTCTTGAGACGTCGCTTTTGATATACGTTGAATTTTGGCGACGATCTCCATAACTGCGCTCACAAAGAGTTAGTTCACGATATTTATGTTTGTTCATCATCAAAACCAAATCCGGGGAATCAATACTCAACATTCTCCCCCTTTTTAGTGATGACAAACCAACATAAATAATAATCAATAATAATGAGTCGAAAGAAATTTACTTACTCCCCCTGCATTGATGACACATTAATTCCATATTAAATAATAAACATACGCATCAAACAGACGAGGAAAGTATAAAATATGATCCAATTATTGAAATATAGGATTTGAAATCCATTTTTATATCTTAACTCACCCTGAATCTAATATATCAAATTAGATTCACGATAAATTGCTTTTAAATAATCATTTAGCATATCGTCATTATTAATTCTCTCCCCCTTTGGCATTAGCAAAAAAAGCGGGAGGAGATCAACGACAACAACAATGGCTAAAAAAATAAAGGCACGAGAGTCGTAGAATACGACCACGGTTCAAATGACACCAAAGTAAAATCACGAAGAAAATCAAAGTGTGCCAACGAAACCATAGTCGAAAATCGAAATATGAAATCATCAAAACTCAAATCAATTTCACATATTGAGTTATGGAACATACTCTCCAATATCAACATTCTTAATGAATTTAGTGCATGGAAAACAATTCTATGTTTTCATAGAATGAATTCTATATAATTAATATTTTCGTCGAGCGACAAATTCAACATCAGAGACAAAAATATATATAATTTGCACACTAAAGTAAATGGCAACACGATGTGTGTGTGTGTGTGTCTATATATATATATATATATATATATATATATATATATATATATATATATATATATAAAACAGGGTACAACAAAATGTATACATCTGCCAACACAAATATAAACGATCATACAGATCGGAGCACATCATACAACATATGTCTCAACAGACATCAAAATGAACATACAACAAAATGTATCATCAAAACATCAAAAATACATAACCACCCAAACTATCCTACCCCACTCTCTCACAATAAAATATATCATCCTAATGCACATGGGAGAGTCCTCCAACGCAAGCTCATGAGGCGAAGGAAGGATCAGCAGCAGCAACAGGCTCTGTAGAAGGGGTGGTGGTCACTGGGTCGACTGGAGTGTCCACCGAAGGGAGAGTCGCAACAGGAGTGGTCTCAGGAGCACCAGCAGAAGTATCCACCGAAGGAATGGTGGTAGCAGGTGTGCTCTCAGGAGCACCAGCAGATGTAGCAGCAGCAGACGTACCCTCGGGGGAACGAACAGAAGATCCAACAAGCTCCTAGAGATCAGCCTCATCCATTTCCTCCTCATCAGAAACTGAAGAAGAAACCTCAATGCCCAAGTGAGAACTGATGCGAGCTAGCATCTACTCAGAACGAGAAACACGAGACTCCACACGTCGCAGAGAAACTGAAAACGTAGCGAGTGAAGGAGTAGGAGGAGGAGGGGCAGCAGCAGCAGCAGCAACAGAGGCGGTAGTCCTCTGAACGTGACGAAGCGCCGCAAGAGACTTCTTGACGGCAGTCGCGTTCAGGGGAGGACCCAGAGGACGCTGGTCATCGGGAGGGAGAGGGACGCCGAAGTGACGGAAAACGAGAGTCAAAAGGCACGGATATGGAATATGAGCCGACTTGGTGGATTTCCTTATGCACTCAAAGGAATCCATCTTGTCGAGGATGATACGAGCCCAATTTATCTCGCTCCCCATTAAAAGAGCGTAGATAAGCTTGAGAAACGGCTGGGAGGGCAAGCTAGAGGAGCCGTACTTCGGAAGGAGGCATGACTTCAGGATAAGATTGAGGACCTAAGCGTTAGGCTTAAATGATTTCGAGGGGACGCCAATCATGGCGGGAGGGATGACATGGAACATCTCGGCGAGCATGGTCTGGTCAAGATCGTGGATATTATCCACGGAAATATCAGAAGGTAGCAGGCCAGAGGATAAGACACCTATCAACTCCCCTAAGATCTCTGCCATGAGGACAATAGGTTTCCCCAAGACAGTGGTCTCAATGGAGTGAGTGTCGTTATACTCACCCCGGACACGATTCACATAGAATAATTTGACAAGACGGGGGTACGGGTGAGGGTTCGCCTTGGGGTCATGGCGAAGATAGTCTAATAGGCCGCTATAGGAGAGAAGATCGGCAAGATGAGGGAAATCAGAGAACTGAACGAAGTGCTCCAAAATCAATGGACCGTGCTCGATATGGTTGTAAGCCGCGAGACACAACGGGTCATCACGACACAACGAGATATCGACACCACCCAAAGGCATGGGAGCCTTCCCCTTAGACGGACGAGAGCTAGATCGAGGAGGAGGAGTAGGAGACCTAGTGGTAGGCTCAGACTCAGGAATATACTCTTCGTTAGAGGCATCGTTGGAGTCACCGGGAGGAGTGGGAGCACGAAAGGGGCATGGAGTCAAAATTTTCTTCTTAGGCTGGGGCTTGGGTTGAGATGTGGCTCTAGGCTTAGCAACGGTAGTTCTCTTCTTCTTAAGAGGAGGCGAAGAAGAAGAGGGACAAGTGGTCTTGGCTCGACATTTGGGTTAAGGAGGGTCGGTAGAAGGAGACTCGACGGTCATGGGAGACGGACTAGAGGGACGGATAGGGATACGTGTCTTCGCCATGATCGAGATGAGACAACGCTCAATCAACCAAAAGAAATCCGACCTAAATAAACCCTAGAAGAGAAACCCTAATACGAACTGAAATCAACGGAAAAGAACTGAAATCTAACCCTAAAAGCTGAGAGAAAGTGATACCCTAGGTCGACTGGAGGAGGGAGATGATCAGCGACGACGTACGGCGGTCGGAGACGGCGGCGCACGGCGGAGGAAGACGAAAAGACACAGGGGGTCGCGGGGTTAAGGGGTTTGAGAGGAGGGATTGCACCGATTAGAGTGAGATCTAATCGGTGCCCAAGGAGTATAAGTCGACAGAAAGCAGAAAAGACGCAAATGCCCTAACACATTTAGTCGGTCACAGTTCAAGTGCTGACCGACTAGAATGAAATCTAGTCGGTCAGCCAATGAGCTTGAACCGACTAAGTGCAAACAGTAACAGAAGCCAAATTTAGAGCATGAGTTAGTCGGTCTGAGTTCATTCATTGACTGATTAGAACTGAATCTAGTCGGTCGGCCGATGAACTGGGACCGACTAAGAGAGTCCAAAAAATTTGAAATGTCGAAATTTTGAGTTCTCTCCTAAGAGCACTTGGACGAAACATCGAAATACTCTCATACATCGTTATTCTACCCCATAAAACATCGAAATTCATAAATACGACGAGCATGAATATTTCTAGCGTAAATTCTGAAAATTCAAACATAAATCCAAAAATCCCAACACATCTAGCATGAGCATATATAAAAGAAATTTATTATCATGCAAGATTATTGAAAATATGAATCCTATATCTCAGATTCACCCATAATCCCCAATTCTCGACGTAACCGCACAAAGGAGTCTTCCTTGAGTGGTTTCGTGAAAATATCGGTGATTTGCTTCTGGGTTTCAACGTACACTAAAATGATGTCCTTTTTAGCAACATGATCATCTAGGAAATGGTGACGGACATCTATGTGTTTTGAACGGAAATGGTGTATCGGATTCTTATAGAGACATATTGCACTTTGGTTGTCCACCATGATAGGGCAAGTATCACAGTTTATACCAAAGTCTTTAAGAGTGTGTCTCATCCAAAGAACCTGAGCACACGCAGCACCGGCGGTAATATATTCCGCCTCGATGGTTGAAAGTGATACGGAATTCTGCTTCTTGGAAAACCAAGAGACAAGAGAATTTCCTATAAAATGGCAAGTGCCACTAGTACTTTTCCTGTCGGATTTGCATCCAGCATAATCTGCGTCACTATATGAGATTAACTCATATGTGCTAGACTTTGGATAATATAATCCGTAGTCGAGGGTGTAACTTAAATAACGAAAAATACGTTTTACTGCTACTAAGTGAGATTCCTTAGGTTGAGACTGATAACGAGCACATACACATACAACAAACATAATATCGGGCCGATTGGCAGTAAGATATAATAAACTACCTATCATACCTCGATATAGATGAATGTCTACATCTTTGCCGCCCGAATCTTTATCAAGATGTGTAGTAGTGCTCATTGGAGTCTTCTTGCCAGAAGCATTCTCCATTCCAAATCGCTTTAGCAACTCCACCGTGTACTTGGTTTGGTGGATGAAGATTGCATCATTCATTTGGCGAATTTGGAGACCTAAGAAATATTTGAGCTCACCCATGTGGCTCATCTCAAATTGGTCCTTCATGACATTAGAAAACTCTTCACAAAGAGTGAAGTTAGTAGCACCAAAAATGATATCATCAACATAAATTTGAACTAAAATAATATCATAATTCGAATACTTAACAAATAATGTAGAATCAACTTCACCCATTTTAAAACCCAAATCTAAAAGAAATTTCTTTAGGCGGTCATACCAAGCTCGAGGAGCTTGTCTCAAACCATAAAGTGCTTTCTTAAGTTTGAAAACATGATTTGGAAAATTTTCATTTATAAAACCCGGAGGTTGAGAAACATAAATTTCCTCAACATCTCCATTTAAAAACGCACTTTTTACATCCATTTGAAAGATTTTAAAATCTTTATGGCATGCAAAAGATAACAACAACCTAATAGATTCTAATCTAGCTACCGGAGCAAAGGATTCTTCGAAATCTATACCTTCCTCTTGCCGATAGCCTTGAGCTACTAACCGAGCTTTGTTCCGGACGACGATTTGGTTCTCGTCAGTCTTGTTCTTGAAAATCCACTTCGTTCCTATAACGGTGTGGTTCTTCGAAGGCAATGGAACAAGCTCCCAAACCTCATTCCTCTCAAATTGAATGAGTTCCTCCTCTATGGCTACGATCCAAGCACTGTCTTCGCATGCTTCGTTAATATTCTTTGGCTCTATTGAAAAGGCAAAGGCACAATGAGCGAAGTAGTTGACTTGAGATCTCGTCTTGACACTAACAAGTATGTTGCCAATGACTTGCTCATGGGGATGGTCACGAACTGTATGAAGCCGTTTGGGAACTCCCTGATCACTAGGAACATTCTCAAAAGATTCATCAGTAGGGTTAGTATCAATAGAATTAATAGAATTAGAATTACCAATAGAATCACATAAAACATCCATGGAGTCATCATCATTAGTAATTCTAGTAGGGACAAAATCTTCATTAAATGAAATTTGAAGTGATTCCTCGATCGTTGAGGTTCTTTTGTTGTATTTCCGGTAGGCTTTGCTACGGGAGGAATATCCAACAAATATCCCCTCATCGGATCTTGGATTTTATTTGTCCAAACTACCATACGTATTTTTAATACAACATTTTACGCCAAAAACTCGAAAATGTTTAACTTGAGGCAATCTACCAAACAACAATTCATAACAAGTTTGTTTGGTGCCGGGACTCAAGAGTATTCTATTAAACACGTAGCAAGTGGTATGTATCGCTTCGGACCAAAATTGATGGCCAAGTTGGCTATCATCAAGCATTGTGCGAGCACATTCCACTAGCGTCCTATTCTTTCTCTCAACAACACCATTTTGAGGGGATGCGCGAGTGTCACGCCCCGCTTCCCAAAAACACGGAGGCGAAGCGTGACGAAGGCCCGCTTAGGCCGGGGCTAAGAGCCCAGACCCAATAAGCGTCTGTAGTTTTCCATAGCAAAAGTACAGGTCCCTGCAAGTTAGTACGAAATAACAAAAGTACTGAAAGAAACATTTCATTTTATTCCAAAATTTATCATCAAAGTTCTGAGAGTCTAAAAATGCCGAAAACGGCTACAACTGCTGAAAGGGAAACTAATGGTGCAAGCACCCAACCTAGACGAGAAAATAAGAGTGCAACGCACCCAACTCAAACTGAAATGGATAACTCTGGAACAGCAACAGAAGATCTCTAACTCTGATCGTCCTCTGGATCGTACACCGGATCAGCGCCCTCCGGCTCCAAGTCAACTGGCAAGTCCGCCTCGTACTCGTACTCTGGCTCCACACCTGACGTACAACACCAAAAGAAGGAAACTGTACGTCAGGCAAAGTCTACACAAACTGTCAGACTCTACTGCAAGTGTATCAACTATTAACAATGATTTACTGGTTGTTTTAGCATGCTGGGGTTATAACTGAGTAACGAAAAGTAGCGTAACAGGAAAAGTAAACGTAGAAAGCAGTAGACGTAGCGTGTGCTACCGACTACGGGACTAACCTACAGGTGTCAAGACAAGACGAGACGTGACGGGACAGGACAAGACAAGACGGGACAGGACAAGTAAGACACGAAAGGGTTCACGCCTTACGGTTCAAGGGGGATCAGACCCTCTTGCCGTGCGCACGCTCAACCCAACCCCAAACCCAGGAACTCAGGACAAGATTTACAGGGATCATTTCCGCTAGGGAAACATCCAAAACGCCCAAAGGCTTTTTGAGTAACAGGGATCACTTCCGCGGAGGGAAGCATCCGAAACGCCCGAAGGCTTTTTGGTAACAGGGATCACTTCTGCGGAGGGAAGCATCCGAAACGCCCGAAGGCTTTTTGGTAACCGGGATCACTTCCGCGGAGGGAAGCATCCGAAACGCCCAAAGGCTTTTTGGTAACAGGGATCACTTCCGCAGAGGGAAGCATCCGAAACGCCCGAAGGCTTTTTGTGTAACAGGACACGACATGACAAGTGTAGGGAAAGTTATTCTAGGGTGTCCACACACACACACACATGATAGTCCTATGATGTCAGCAGTTTATTGTAGTCAGGCTCAGACTTCGTCGTCAAGTCTAAGCCGTCATGGGTCGTCCCGGACGCAATCATTTCACGTCCGGTTCTCATCACACACAATCTAACAGTTCTACAAACCGGAACTAAGGCACCATCAAAACGCAAGTGGGTACACTTGCCTGGAATGGCGAGTGCGTCGTCCGTCCGGGGCGTCTCGTCCAGTCGTCGCGTCCGCTGTAGTCCGTCTGAAACAGTCACGGCGACGGCGTCAGGTCGGAATTTTAGAAATTCCTATTTAAGTTCATTTCTAGGTTGAACGTGGATACCCTAACTGTCACAAGTCAAAAGTGTCCGATCAGCCTATCCGACGATTCTATCCTATGTGCACAGTTCAAAAGTCCGATCGTCGATTCTATTGTTCACAACTTTTTAAAAGAGCAGAAAATAAATTTAGCGAGTTTAGTTGCCGTTTTTAGTTAGGTTTTCAGTTTTGGCTACGGTTTGGGTTGCGCTACGAGTTTCGGGAACTAACCTCTCCGGAGTCTGGGGTGGAGCGGACGTAGTGTCTGAACGGTAGAAAATCTGAGTCACCTATGGCGTCTCGGCTACGGGTAGCGTAGCGGGGCACGTCCGGGCAGCGGACGAAGCGCGTGAACAGCGGGTGAGGGTGAATCAGCGAGCAGCGCGTCGGGTAGGCGTTCTACGGCTTCCGGAGAGCTGCAACGACAACCGAGATGAACGGTTCGTCGTATCCCACGCCTACGATATCGGGAGTCGTAGGAGAGGCTCGAGACGTCGATAAATACTCCCAGGAGGTGTAGGAGACTGTCGGAGGGCTCCAACAGCGAGGAGAGACGGCGGGATCTTGGCGATGTGTCGGTACGGCGTCAAACACGCAAAACAATGAGCAAACTCGCTGTTTCAGAGGAGTTGCGGCCTTGGGTCGCAGCCAACAGCGAGAGGGGGTAGAGGGGGGTTCACGGCGATGACGAGGAGGCTCCGGCAGCGGCGGCGGCTGTGGCGAGCTGCTGCTGCTGCTGCGCGCGATTCCGGCGGCTTCCGGCGATGGTTCGGGTTCCAGTCGAGAGAGAGGAGGTCGGGGGGGCTGCTGGAGATGATCGGCGGCGGCTAGGAGCTCCGGTGTGGGTGAAGGTGGAGGAGGGAAGGGTTTTGCGTGGAGGGGCTTGTGTTTTAGGGCCGACGCATGGATTATTGCGTGAGCTGTGAAAAATATTAGGAAGCTAGGGTTTTCTTTATAGGGTGGGGCCCACGTGACTAGGAGGAGGAGTTACACGTGATGGGGCTGCCACCTAGCTAGGTTTAGGGTTAATTAGGGTTTAATAGGGTTAAATAGTTAGGGCAAACTTGTAATTAACTGGCTCTACTGGTGCACAAGGGTCAAACGGTGCCCAAAAATTATAAGAAAAATACCGGGGCGACCGGGGCGACGAGAGAAAGAAGTCAGAAGAGATGGATTACAATTTCGATGACGAGAAATGAAATTAAAAATAAAAACACCTCAAGTCAAAAGTGAGATACGCGACGTCTCCTCAGATAAGGTCAAATCGTGGGCGAACGGCCCGTGAATTGATGTTGCAAGTCAACACAACAAATGTAGTACCCTCAGAGAGAGTCACAACGACATATCACACGATAGGGTTCGGAAACAAACAAAGTCTAAAATAAATACGTGCACGGTCAAGCACACGTGCACAAAGAAATTACGATCGGAAACCGACCGTTACATCCTCCCCAACTTAGAAATGATTCCGTCCTCGGAATCAACATCAGGCACTACCCGTGAATAGATGCGGAAAGCGCTCTCTCATATCATCTTCGCGCTCCCAGGTGGACTCTCCAGGTGATCCGTGACGCCACATCACTCTCACCAGGTCGACTACCTTATTCCTCAACTGCTTCTGTCGACGGTCCAAAATCTGCACAGGCTGTTGGTCATAAGTCAGGTCCGGGCGAACTGTAATCTCCGAGAAATCGACCGTGTGTGACGGATCACTGACATACCGACGTAGCTGGGATACGTGGAAAACGTCATGAACACCCTCCAAAGATGGTTGCAGAGCAAGGCGATAAGCCACTGCTCCCACACGCTCAAGCACATCGAAAGGTCCAATATACCTCGGGCTCAGCTTTCCCTTCTTCCCAAAACGAATAACTCCGCGGTTCGGAGAAATCTTCAGGAAGACGTGATCTCCAGGCTGAAACTCCAAAGGTCTCCTCTTGGCATCAGCCCAATGCTTGAAGCGATCCTGTGCAACTCTGAGCTTCTCCCTGATGTCCCTCACGACATCCACAGCTTCCACTATCATCTCTGGACCCAATAGCTCCCGATCTCCGATGTCGTCCCAGCTCAGTGGTGAACGACATTTCCTTCCATATAGGGCAGCAAACGACGCCATGCCAATGCTCGCCTGGTAGCTGTTGTTATATGAAAACTCTACCAAGTGGAGATGGTCCTCCCATGACCCCTTCAAATCGAGCGTACAAGCTCGCAGCATATCCTCCAGGATCTGAATAGTCCTCTCGGACTGGCCATCAGTCTACGGGTGGTACGCCGTGCTGAAACTCAGACTCGTACCCAAATTCTCCTGCAGACTTCTCCAGAACTGAGATGTGAACCTCGTGTCTCGGTCAGACACAATGCTCACAGGGACTCCATGTAAGCATACAATCTCCTACACGTACACGGTCTACATCACGACCATTTCAAAAAGAAAATCAAAGTGGAAGTAAAAGTAGAAACGAAATTTTACCTCCAGATATTTCCTCGCCAAAGCTTCCGTAGACTGGCCCACTCGGAAAGGAATAAAGTGCGCAGACTTGGTCAACCGATCCACGATCACCCAAACTGCGTCGTTCTGCCTCGGTGTCCGAGGTAAACCAGTCACAAAGTCCATCGTAATATGTTGCCACTTCCACTCCGGAATAGGAAGCGGGTGCAGTAACCCGGCAGTACGATGGTGCTCAGCCTTCACCTGTTGGCATATCAGGCACTTGGCAACGCTCCGTGCCATGCTCCTCTTCATGCCAATCCACCAATAATTCAGACGGAGGTCCTTATACATCTTGGTGCCTCCAGGATGTATAGAATAAGGCGAGCTATGAGCCTCGCTCAACAGCTCCTCGCGGACATCACCTGCAGGTACACAGAGTTTACTGTCGTACCGCAGTGAGCCATCCTCATGAATCACGAACTCCGTCCGTAGTCCAGCTTCAACCTGCCTCCTGATCCTCTGCAGCTTCGGATCTCCTGCCTGTGCTGCCTTGATCCGATCCACGATTGTGGACTGAATCTGCAGATTCATGAATGAAAGAACTACACCAGGTAGGATAACCTCCAAATCCATCTCCCTCAGCTCCTGCTGAATCCTCCAGTCGGCTGCGAGCATCATCGCAGTAGGAAGTATACTCAAGGCATCAGGCACTACGTTCAACTTCCCCGGATGATACTGCAAATCAATCTCGTAGTCAGCCATGAGCTCTAACCATCGCCTCTGACGCATGTTGAGCTCCTTCTGCGTGAAGATGTACTTCAAGCTCTTGTGATCGGTGAAAATCTTCACACTCTCACCTAGCAAGAAGTGCCTCCAAATTTTCAGTGCAAAGATCACTGCTGCCAACTCCAGATCGTGCGTCGGGTAATTCTTCTCATGAGTCCTCAACTGTCGAGAAGCATACGCGACCACGTGGCCATGCTGATGCAAGACGCATCCTAGGCCCTTCCCTGACGCATCGCAATAAACTTCGAAGCCTCCGCTCCGATCCGGTACTGCCAACACCAGTGTCGTGGTTAATCTCGCCTTCAAGATACTGAAGGCCTCCTCACAAGCATCTGACCAGAGAAACTCCACATCCTTCCTTGTCAGCTTCGTCATCGGCTCTGCAATCTTCGAGAAATCTTTGATGAACCGCCGATAATAGCCTGCTAAACCCAGAAAACTCCTGATGTCTGATGCTGACTGCGGAGTCGGCCAATCCCTGACTGCTCTGACCTTCTCCGGATCCACAGATATGCCATCACCGGACACCACGTGTCCCAGGAATGCGACTCTGTCCAGCCAGAACTCGCACTTGCTATACTTGGCATAAAGCTTATGTCTCCTCAGCGTCTCCAGCACTGTCCTCAGATGACAGCTGTGCTCCTCCTCAGACTTCGAATAGATAAGAATGTCATCAATGAAGATGACAACAAACTTGTCCAGGAAGTCATAGAATATTAAATTCATCAAATTCATGAACACAGCCGGCGCATTGGTCACGCCAAACGGCATGACCACGAACTCATAATGCCCGTACTTCGTCCGGAAAGCCGTCTTCTGAACATCGTCCTTCTTTACCTTCAACTGGTGGTATCCACTCCTCAAGTCCAACTTCGAGAAGACTCTCGAACCTCCAAGCTGGTCAAAGATATCGTCGATGCGCGGCAGCAAGTACTTATTCTTCACGGTGACAGCATTCAATCCTCGATAGTCCACGCACATCCTGCGGGACCCATCCTTCTTCTTCACGAGTAGAACTGGTGCGCCCCATGGAGACACACTAGGGTGGATGAAACCCTTCTGCAGCAACTCATCTAACTGCTTCCGCAGCTCCTCGAGCTCAGCGGGAGCCATACGGTACGGCGCCTTCGATATCGGTTACGCTCCCGGCATAAGATCAATACCAAACTCTAAGGCTCGGTCGGGTGGCAAACCTGAGATATCCTCCGGGAAGACGTCGTCGAAGTCTCTGACGACTGTTGGTCGCTCGATCTCCATCTCCATCTGCATGGCTGCAACAATCGGCACCACCGGCGTGGCCCGATACTTGATGGGTCCAAGCGACTCATCTCTGCTGCGGAACTCGAACTCCGGATGTCCTGGAATCCGGAACACCGCCCTCTTGCTGTGACAGTCGATCGAGGCGTGGAAGTCTCCCAACCAATCGATGCCAAGAACGACATCGAAGTGTGGCAGGTCGTGGACAATGAAATCTGCGAAGAGCTCGTGTCCACTGACCACCAAAGGAATCGATCTACATCCCAAGTTCACTGTCACCACTCCGTTCCCTGTGGTGATGTCCCAACACTTGGGAAGTGTATGGGTGGGAATGGAGTGTCTTGTCACGAATTTCCGGGATAAGATGCACATGGATGCACCGGAGTCGAACAAGGCCAAGGCCGGGTGAGAAGACACTAGAATGGTGCCTAAGATATTAAAAGGAAACTACGGTCAAACCAAGCTACTCTAACAAACAAGTCAGGCAAGCAAGACTAACAATTTAAAAGCTAAACTATGAAATGAAAGACTAGAATCAAGGAGTTACCTGCAATGAATCCATCCAGCTCCTCAGTCTCCAAAGCCGTCATGGTGTAAGCCGGCCTCTGAGGCTGCGCTGCTCTCTGAAACATCTGCCTCTGTGGTGCCAAGGGTGGTCCATGAATGGCAGGTCCTCTCTGAACTGGAGCGGGCGCTCTCATCTGCAGCGGGGCTGGCGCTCCAACTACAGCATGACGGGCTCTTGGACAATCCTTCGCAGCATGCGAGGCATCTCCGCAAACTAGGCACAGTCCCATCTTCTTCCGACAATCCTTCTGAACGTGTCCTGGCTTCCCGCAGTAATGACACGGTCCCTTGCTCTGACTCTGAATGGGTGCTCCAGGCCTCTTAAATGGTACTGTCTGAACTGGCCTCATCGCCGGCCTAGCAGGTGGCCGGTACTGCTCCATAGGACGCTTCCCCTTATCAGCTGGAGGGTCAGGTAGGAGTGAAATAAGCTCATGATTCTTCGCAGCATCCAGCACCTCCCTCATAGTCGTGAAACTCGCCGAAGACATAGAAGCCTGAATCTTCGGACGCAGTCCCTGTCGGAAACGATCAGCTCGCTTCTCCTCCTTCTTCACCATATGCGGAGCAAAGCGACTCAGCATCTCAAACTCCGCCTCATACTCCTCGACGGTCATGTTCTCCTGCTTCAGATTTATAAACCTGCTCAGCAGCTCCCTCCTAGTAGTCTTGGTGAAGTACTTCGTCTTGAACATAGACCTGAAGATCTTCCAATCCACTGGCTTCTCCAAACGCCTCTCCTCAAGGCGCCACCAGTTCCTCGCATTCTCCGTCAGCTGCATCTTCGCTATCTCCACTCGGGTATCGTCTGGAATCTTCGCAGCAACTAACTTCTCCTCCGTGCTCTGGATCCACTCGTCAGCAGCTAGGGGTCCCTCCTTCCCCGAAAATGTCCTCGGCTGGAGCTCGTTGAACAGCTTCACTCCTGGAGCAGCTCGAGGGGCAGGTGGAGGTGGCGGTGGTGCAACTGGAGCAGCCTGGGCAGCACGCTGGGACTGCTGAACCAACTGATGCTGCACCTCCAGCATCTCTCTTATCACGCCCAGAACCTGACGGAAGTCTCCGCTCTGGTCTTCCTGAATCCCATCTCCAGAGCTCCCCGATCGGGTAACACGTCGTCCTGCCATCCTATTGACAGAAAGACACAGCTTAGACTCGTACAATCACCGGATGATAATAAAATGAAATTTAATACTTCAATTATTCCGTACTCGCAGAAGAGGGGACCTGCATGGGCCACCACTAAAACCTGTCACGCCCCGCTTCCCAAAAACACGGAGGCGAAGCGTGACGAAGGCCCGCTTAGGCCGGGGCTAAGAGCCCATACCCAATAAGCGTCTGTAGTTTTCCATAGCGAAAGTACAGGTCCCTGCAAGTTAGTACGAAATAACAAAAGTACTGAAAGAAACATTTCATTTTATTCCAAAATTTATCATCAAAGTTCTGAGAGTCTAAAAATGCCGAAAACGGCTACAACTGCTGAAAGGGAAACTAATGGTGCAAGCACCCAACCTAGACGAGAAAATAAGAGTGCAACGCACCCAACTCAAACTGAAATGGATAACTCTGGAACAGCAACAGAAGATCTCTAACTCTGATCATCCTCTGGATCGTACACCGGATCAGCGCCCTCCGGCTCCAAGTCAACTGGCAAGTCCGCCTCGTACTCGTACTCTGGCTCCACACCTGACGTACAACACCAAAAGAAAGAAACTGTACGTCAGGCAAAGTCTACACAAACTGTCAGACTCTACTGCAAGTGTATCAACTATTAACAATGATTTACTGGTTGTTTTAGCATGCTGGGGTTATAACTGAGTAACGAAAAGTAGCGTAGCAGGAAAAGTAAACGTAGAAAGCAGTAGACGTAGCGTGTGCTACCGACTACGGGACTAACCTACAGGTGTCAAGACAAGATGGGACGTGACGGGACAGGACAAGACAAGACGGGACAGGACAAGTAAGACACGAAAGGGTTCACGCCTTACGGTTCAAGGGGGATCAGACCCTCTTGCCGTGCGCACGCTCAACCCAACCCCAAACCCAGGAACTCAGGACAAGATTTACAGGGATCATTTCCGCTAGGGAAACATCCGAAACGCCCGAAGGCTTTTTGAGTAACAGGGATCACTTCCGCGGAGGGAAGCATCCGAAACGCCCGAAGGCTTTTTGGTAACAGGGATCACTTCCGCGGAGGGAAGCATCCGAAACGCCCGAAGGCTTTTTGGTAACAGGGATCACTTCCGCGGAGGGAAGCATCCGAAACGCCCGAAGGCTTTTTGGTAACAGGGATCACTTCCGCGGAGGGAAGCATCCGAAACGCCCGAAGGCTTTTTGTGTAACAGGACACGACATGACAAGTGTAGGGAAAGTTATTCTAGGGTGTCCACACACACACACACACATGATAGTCCTATGATGTCAGCAGTTTATTGTAGTCAGGCTCAGACTTCGTCGTCAAGTCTAAGCCGTCACGGGTCGTCCCGGACGCTATCATTTCACGTCCGGTTCTCATCACACACAATCTAACAGTTCTACAAACAGGAACTAAGGCACTGTCAAAACGCAAGTGGGTACACTTGCTTGGAATGGCGAGTGCGTCGTCCGTCCGGGGCGTCTCGTCCAGTCGTCGCGTCCGCTGTAGTCCGTCTGAAACAGTCACGGCGACGGCGTCAGGTCGGAATTTTAGAAATTCCTATTTAAGTTCATTTCTAGGTTGAACGTGGCTACCCTAACTATCACAAGTCAAAAGTGTCCGATCAGCCTATCCGACGATTCTATCCTATGTGCACAGTTCAAAAGTCCGATCGTCGATTCTATTGTTCACAACTTTTTAAAAGAGCAGAAAATAAATTTAGCGAGTTTAGTTGCCGTTTTAGTTAGGTTTTCAGTTTTGGCTACGGTTTGGGTTGCGCTACGAGTTTCGGGAACTAACCTCTCCGGAGTCTGGGGTGGAGCAGACGTAGTGTCTGAACGGTAGAAAATCTGAGTCACCTACGGCGTCTCGGCTACGGGTAGCGTAGCGGGGCACGTCCGGGCAGCGGACGAAGCGTGTGAACAGCGGGTGAGGGTGAATCAGCGAGCAGCGCGTCGGGTAGGCGTTCTACGGCTTCCGGAGAGCTGCAACGACAACCGAGATGAACGGTTCGTCGTATCCCACGCCTACGATGTCGGGAGTCGTAGGAGAGGCTCGAGACGTCGATAAATACTCCCAGGAGGTGTAGGAGACTGTCGGAGGGCTCCAACAGCGAGGAGAGACGGCGGGATCTTGGCGACGTGTCGGTACGGCGTCAAACACGCAAAACAGCGAGCAAACTCGCTGTTTCAGAGGAGTTGCGGCCTTGGGTCGCAGCCAACAGCGAGAGGGGGCAGAGGGGGGTTCACGGCGACGGCGAGGAGGCTCCGGCGGGCGGCGGCAGCGGCGGCGGCGGCCGTGGCGAGCTGCTGCTGCTGCTGCGCGCGATTCCGGCGGCTTCCGGCGGTGGTTCGGGTTCCAGTCGAGAGAGAGGAGGTCGGGGGGGGGGGGGGGGGGGGGGGGGGGGGCTGCTGGAGATGATCGGCGGCGGCTAGGAGCTCCGGCGTGGGTGAAGGTGGAGGAGGGAAGGGTTTTGCGTGGAGGGGCTTGTGTTTTAGGGCCGGCGCATGGATTATTGTGTGAGCTGTGAAAAATATTAGGAAGCTAGGGTTTTCTTTATAGGGTGGGGCCCACGTGACTAGGAGGAGGAGTTACACGTGATGGGGCTGCCACCTAGCTAGGTTTAGGGTTAATTAGGGTTTAATAGGGTTAAATAGTTAGGGCAAACTTGTAATTAACTGGCTCTACTGGTGCACAAGGGTCAAACGGTGCCCAAAAATTATAAGAAAAATACCGGGGCGACCGGGGCGACGAGAGAAAGAAGTCAGAAGAGATGGATTACAATTTCGATGACGAGAAATGAAATTAAAAATAAAAACGCCTCAAGTCAAAAGTGTGATACGCGACGTCTCCTCAGATAAGGTCAAATCGTGGGCGAACGGCCCGTGAATTGGCGTTGCAAGTCAACACGACAAATGTAGTACCCTTAGAGAGAGTCACAACGACATATCACACGATAGGGTTCGGAAACAAACAAAGTCTAAAATAAATACGTGCACGGTCAAGCACACGTGCACAAAGAAATTACGATCGGAAACCGACCGTTACAGCGAGGGAAAGAAAAGGTGTGAGTAATACCAACTTCATCACAAAAATTTGAGAAAGACTCATTCTCAAATTCCCCTCCATGATCACTACGAATAGTGAAAATGGTGGTTCCAATGAGATTTTGTACTTTCTTCACAAATATTGTGAAGTTTTCAAACACATCATTTTTATTACTTAAAGAAAATACCCAAGTAAATCTAGAAAAGTCATCAACAATGACAAGTCCATATCAAGCATTCCCTAAAGAAGCAATTCTAGTTGGCCCAAAAAGATCTAGATGTAAAAGCTTTAGAGGCCGCTTAGATGAAATACTTTTCTTAGGTTTGAATGACGATTTAGGAAGCTTGCCTCGTTGACACGAGTCACAAAAGCTTTTCTTTTGAAAGACAAGCTTAGGAAATCCTTTTATAGAATTTAACTTGGAAAGTTTGAAAAGTGTTCCAAAGTTCACATGACCAAAACGTCGAAGCCATAAGTGTTGTTCACTTGTGTTGGCAATGAGACATTGTTCATGTGATTTTGGAAGATCTAATATATAAATATCCTTATGGCGTGTGCCAGAGAATAACACATTATTAGTATCTTTATTCAAAATATGACACATTCCTTTCGCAAAGCTAACTTTGTAACCTTTGTCACAAAGTTGGCTTATTGAAATAAGATTGTGATTTAATCCTTTAACAAGGTATTATAAGTGGTTTAGATGGGTTACCTACTTTACCAACACCAATGATGGTTCCGCTCTCGTTGCCTCCAAAGACTACTCGGTTCCCATTTGCAATGGGCACCACTCCGGAGAGCAATTGAGCTTCACCCGTCATGTGTTTTGAACACCCGCTATCGAGTATCCACCCATCCTTGGAGCTAAATTTGGATTTGTTGCTCCGTTTCTTTTTCTTGAGTACCTAAAGATAGAAATATCATTCCATGGTACCCAAGGTCATTGGGTCCTAAAAGATTAGACCTTTGGAAGCTAAGTCCAATTGGACTTAGACTTCCCCACATAATCATCATTATGCACGACATTCATAAAATAGGAATTCATGTATGCTTGTTTCTCATGCATGTTAGTGTTCTTCGGGCCCCAAATAGTGAATATTTTGGGAGCCATATTTCTATTGGGAGCATGCATACGTTGTTAATGTCTACGTGATGCATGTGGCCTATGAGGAGGTGGCCTAGGAAATGCATGTCGTGGATAAGCATATGGCACATGATGAAATGGTGGTGGCGACATATGATATGATGCATGATGGTAATCATTCATATGATAGTGATGTGGATGAACATATGCATATGGAGGAACACGTGCGTGAGGGTGTCTCACTTGGTGTGCACGTGCCCGTGGACGTGAAGCATAAAAATCATCATAATTGTGAACCGGTGGAGTAGGATGTGTGTTCCTACTTGGCATAGTATTGGTGTACATGAATGCATGACCCTTCTTTGGAGGTCCACCCAAAGTGGGTTTCTTTCCAAACGAGGGTGTGTACCTAGTGGAAGCACCATTGGTAGATGAACTACCAATAGAGTGTTTACTCCCACTAGTTGAGGCTTCGGAAGATGGCCTAACAAAGGTGGTAGACGATTTGGAAGAAATTTCGCATCTTATACCCCAAGCCAATGTGATGATTGGCCGGGAGTAAGTCATTTAGGATATTATCCAAATGGTCCTTACCTTTATTGAATTTATTAATTCGGCCTAATATACACTCATACTTCTCAGTGAGAGAATGCATAGAAGCATCCAACGTGGACACTTGTGATGTGAGTGCACAAACACGAGACTTGAGATTTTCATTCTCAATACTCAAAGTTGAGTTTCGAGAAATCAAATCCGCTATCTCGCGTTCATCCGCTTCCTCAATATGAACATGTTCAAGTTGAGATTTGAGATTTACAATCTCATTTCTCAAGTCTTCAACAACGGTGTCGTTGTTGATGACGATAGGCTTAGGTGAGGTTTGGAGACTAGTTAGCTCATCTTTAGTCTTAGTATATCTATTTACTAATTTAGAATACTTAGACCATATTTGCTCGTTAGCTAATCTAAGGTCATTCATTGTTACCTCATCGCCTTCATCCTCGCTTTCATCGGAGGAGGACTCTTGATCATGTTCCTCTCTAGCCATGAAGCACATGTGTGCTTGCTCCACTTGTTCATCATCCGACTCTCCACTTGAAGAGTCCTCGTCGGAGTCGATGAATGTCCCGACAAGTCCTTTCTTGTACCCTTTCTTGTACTTCTTTGACTTATCGAACTTTGGCACCTTCCATTTCTCCTTATGTTTTTTTGAGGACAATCCGCTTTCATGTGTCCTGGCTTGTTGCATTTAAAACACAAAGGAGCGGAGGCGTTAGTAGAACTAAATTTAGATTTGTTCTTGAAATTACCTTTCCGGAAGAATCGGTTGAACTTCTTTGCCACGAGGGCAATGGATTCCAAGTCCAACTCGTCTTCCGATTCTTCATCATCGGTAGAAGTAGATAAAGCGGCCTTGAACGCAATCGCCTTTTTCTTTGACTCGTCTTGCTTCAAGTATGACTTCATCTTGTCCTGCATCTTTATTTTACTGTCCTTGCGTACCTCATAAGACATCAAGGTACCCATTAGTTGAACGACAGTATATTTATTCATATCGTTACCTTCCTCGATGGCGAAGGTACATTTTTCCCAACAAGAAGGAAGTCCGTCAATGATCTTTGAGACTTTCTCCTTTTGGGTGTAGGTCTTTCCAAGAGCCTCCAACTTATTGGTAATGTCAACGAAGCGAGCATAGTACTCCTTCATCTTCTCACCCTGTTGCATATGAAATAATTCGTAATATTTATTTACAACAGTGAGTTTGGAGTCTCTTACCCTACTCGTTCCTTCATGCAAGATGAGGAGTGAGTTCCAGATTTGATATGCACTCTTATATGTGCATATCTTGTTGAAGTCTTCGGGTTCCAACGCATATTGCAAGGCATTCATTGCCTTGGCATTGTTTACCTCCGCGGCGACCTCCGCGGTAGTCCACTTAGCGAAGTCTCGTTCGGTGGGCTCGACATACTCCGTCAACGTAGCTCTCCATAGTGAAGTGCTCCGGAGGAACGTTTCCATCCGACATTTCCAGTACCCATAATTGGTACCGTTGAAGAAGGGAGGCCTAGTTGAGGAGTGTCCTTCCATCACCGAAGAAGCTCCTTCACGGTTCCTGAAGGTGCTATAGTCTGAAGGTGGACGAACGTTCTTGTTGTCGTTGGTAGATATAGCTATTAACTTGGCTCTAATACCAAATGTAATGCCCTGATAGCTACTGCACAAGTACTAGAGGGGTGGTGAATAGTACTTTAAAATAATCAAGAGGATAATTCGAAATTATCTTGCAAACTCAACCAACAATGCGGAAATGAAAATTGACAACAATAAAATACAAGCGTAAACAAACGATGTAACGGGTTTGGATCCACCCAAGTCTCCCCGACTTGTTCCCGGTGATCCTACGTCCCAAACACCAGGATCCCCTCCGGCTACTTGAGTTAGAAACTTCTAACTCAAATTGCACTATGAAATTCCTGTAGAAAACCTCTACAAGATCAAATCATACACAAATGAAAATGTGACTCCCACAAACCGGGATCACACACTTCTCTCACAACCGAGAGATAAACTTAATAGCAAAGTAAATATGAAACAATAAAATGCTTACCAACAAAATCCTATGCCTTGAGTAAACTTACGATTTTAGGGCAAGAAAGATTTTGAAGGAGAAGAATTCACCAAACCCTAGCTCCACCAAGATGATCAGCAATAGGTGGCTAGGGAAATGTTGGAGACTTGGATTCAAGCTCCTAGCTTGAGTTGCTTACAATCAATGAGAATCTCTCTTTAGGAATAAGAGTGAGTGAGAGATTCTTGTGAAGAAAGGGAGCTTGGAAATAAGAATTAAATGCTCTTCTCTTTTATCTCTAAAACTCAATAATGGCAGCTTTAAATGCTATGAAGAAGCATCTCAAGATTATATAGGATAGAGAGGAGAGAGAGGGAAAATTCGTGCAATTAATGCTCCAACGGATCTATTTCTGAAGCAGTCTATCGGTCTAAGAAGGATCACTGACCGATTAGTTTCTCAACTAGTCGGTCGGTGATTCTTCTTGGACCGACTAAGAGGTTCACAGCCAATATGAAGAATTTCAGGAGTTAGAACTAGTCGGTCTAAGAAGACTTGCCAACCGACTAGTTTGACAACTAGTCTGTCGGTGAGTGTTCTTTGACCGACTAAGAGTTGAAATAAAATAGGCTGAATTCAAAGAGAGCTAGTCAGTCTAAGAACAAATTCCAACCGACTAGTTTCACAACTAGTCGGTCGATGAATGTTCTTGGACCGACTAACTGTAAACAGTAGCTCAGGCTGAGAAATGAAGTTATAATTAGTCGGTCTAAGAAGGATTCCTAACCGACTAGTTTGACAACTAGTCGGTCGGTGAACCTTCTTGGACCGACTAATTGGTCAATAGAGAAGATGCTGAATTGAGCAAGAAGATCCAGATGAACTCCCCCGACCACCCGAATTCCTCAACACCAACGGTTGAGTTGATGAATGTCTTGACTGAACTCCCGACCCATCATCTCTGCAAAAAAGATGAAAATCAGGGTAACAAGCAATGGGGAAAGCAGAATTTAAAAGGCCAAAGTCTTTACACGAAAGGTAACTTTGAATCCAAGCCATCAGAGTGGGACGCGTGGCAACGTCTCACAGAAGGCATCACTTCGAATCCTGCTCCCTAAGGGCAGCATAATTCCAACTTCGTGCTATTGGCCTTCATTCAATGCGATTGCCTAGACTGACGTGTCTGTCAAGTCCACACGAATCACATTCCTCAGACCGAACCGTCAAAATCCGAACGGCCCGAGCAATGGGGGCAGTTGATACAACACACCCAAAATGGGCTAAGACGGAACGGGTCAATTCCCTGATCCAAGCCCATGGGCATTGTCGGAATTAGGTCCCAGCCCAAATTATACCATAAAACCCAAATTTGTAATTATGATCGTATTAGGAAGATGCTTATCATTCGAGAAATCTTTCTGCTTATGTCGATCTCATATCTTATAATTTCTATGTTGATGTAGATCCGGCCACTTGTCAAGAAATTTAATGGCTAAACGATTACGAAGAAGTAGCATACGAGTTGAAGAGAATGAAGAGAATGATCTTCCGTATATGTTCGCGATGAGTAATTGTGTGTAATTGTATACAGTTTTGCTCCGAACGGACAATGGAATGTTAAATAACCCGGTAGTGCGCGATGAGCAAAACTTGGTAATTGTAGAAAGTTTTGCTCAGCGCGAACAACGTTCATTTCTGTTGCCCGTTGTGCGCGCTGAGCAATTTTGTGTGGTGATTAATTAGTGTCCAGGTATAAATGCAAGCTGATATAAATAAAAGTATCACTTCTACAGAATAAAGAAATGAAATTGCATAGTGATACATGTGTTTTTACTATATCATAAATGCAACCAACAGTACATTAAACCCCTCATTTTTGGGGAAGCATGGATAAATCTAAACCCTAAACTAGATTCGACAATGAATCTAATAAACCCTATGAAGTGAATAAACCTTAGGTCTGTACCTTTTCGATCTTTTGTACGGATTACGGATCGCAATCACGCCTGAGTAAAATAAAGACAGTGTTAACAATTACTCAACGCACACAACGGCTTATAAATTTGCCCATTGTGTGCTCTGAGTAATTATTCGTTTATGTAGACAGTTTTTATCAACGCGCACAAACGGTTATAATTTGACCCATATTCGAACTGAGTAATATTTCATACCGCACATAACGGGTCATATTTTAACAAATCACATAATTGTATATATTTTTGCTCAGTTCCCACAACGGTCACTCCAATACCTGTGATTATACCCGTCTCTCCATTTAATCCAGGAATCAACAGAGGAGGTCTTGGGAATATACAGAAGAGTCCTCATGAATCTAAAGCAGATTGATATTAGACAGATGTTGTTCCCAACAATGATCGACTGACATGGTGAGCGATGAGCAAAATTGTTGGCCTCGATCAAAATTTCTAAACATGCACAACGGTCACACCTTTTTCCCTTTGTGTGCGATGAGTAATGTATATTACGTTCAACAATTTTTACTAAGAAATTTCAATGTTGGAATTTGATTCAAGTTAGCATCAATGTATATATCTCCTATCACAATTTTGTAATGTGCTGCAATTGTATCAAATTAATTGACATTGTATTAAGGTCTAAATTCCAACATACTACAACATTTATGCATTCCAATGTACATAACACAACAAAGTAGAAACTACATCTAAACATTTTGCAACTTCACATTTTGGAACTGCTTTGAAATTCAATCACGGGTCTTTCATATGTATACATGGATTCCTAATACGAGAAACGGTTCAAAGTCATTTTGAACCGCTCAAGCAAAATGGCATTCATCAACAGCTCCATCTGCACGCACCATCGTCACTTGCCATTAGTATCTTGGCCTTCTGTCCACTGTATGCATTGAAGAATAACCAGCGATGAAAAGAAAAAATTCATTATTAAGTAAATATATTGTATAATTAGATAGACCATTTAGTATCAAAAAGAATATTGCAACATCACATTTTGGCAGGGGTATGAAATTTACTCATGGGTTCCTTCTTCTGAGCACAAAGAGAAATGTGTCTGCACAGTTTCTAAGCAGCTTGGGAAAAGTGAGATGTGTAGCAAGGGACTTCAAATGCCAGTTTGAGCACTTCCTGATGGAAACTAGAACTACTGGCAATGTAATGAAGCATTCGAGAACATCTGAAGGAGCAAAGACCATATTCGAGGCCTTATATATGTGATGTCTCTAATTTATGCATCACGTCAATTGCAGGAATTGATTGATTGAATTCTACTTGAGATGAGAACAAAACTGGATAACTTTAAAATTGATTGATTGTTTTCCCCACTACTGCCAAATGACAGTGTTTAAATACAAAAGACTGAACAACTTTTCCAAATCCTACGGACTTCAACAACGAGTGGCAACTAATTACCAACAATAATTCAAATAACAGAATGTCAAAGACTAGGTAACAACTTGGCATATTCTTACTGAAAGCATGTATAAGCCACTTGCACACGTGAGCAGTATTTCCTTAAATTAATGAACTTGGGATGTTCTTGGCTTATCATGCCACTACTAACTAGAATCTTGGCCATATGTCACATGTAGGCTGTATGCGTTAAAGAAAAATCAGTGATGAACACATACAAAACATACTTAAGTATATATATTGTATCATAATGAATATTGCAACATCACCTTGTGGCATTGGTATGAAATTCAATAACGGCGCACAGGTATAAAATTCTTCAGAGCATAGAGCACAAGGTGGCTGAACAATTTCCGAGCAGCCAGGAGAATTTGTCTGCACAGTTTGCGAGACGGTCACAAAATCGAACCTACCAAGATAACTGGCAATATAATGAAGCATTCGAGTACATCGAGTACTTCTGAAGGAGCAAAAAACATCTTCGAGTCCATATATATGTGATGTATTCAATTTTTGCATCACGTCACTTGCCGCTAGTATATTGGACATTTTTGTGTGTTGTAGACGAAGCATTCATGAACAACAACAAAATTGCAAGTTAAAGAAAAAAATATTGTAAAAGTAGAATCAGATAGAATCAGATAATGGAACTATCATCACGAAGTGTAGTGGTTGATGAGATCGTGTGGATAGGGAAGCCATTTTTATAGACTACTTGGACATGCCCATTGATGAGGATGAGACTACAGAAGAGTTACTGTGAGGCTTCAGAAGTGAACCCGTGTGTCAACATCGGAGTGCTCGTGTATCTACAAAAATTAGAATAGTGCTCGTGAATCTACATCAGATTGATACCAGCCAGTTGATGTACCCAAGAATGGATGACCTTTGGAGTGCGAGTTGGGCAAAATTGTTATTAGCCTCTAAAAAAATTTCTCAACGCAAAGAGCAGGGAAAATATATTTGGTTGGAAAACTCCTTATAAATAATACTGTATGGAAAAACGTAGCTGACCCTATTTTACCTTGGCCCGAGGGCTCGTTTAATGCTTTTGCATGCAGTAGTCAACCACATACATTTGCACTTACTGCAGCAGAGTAGGTTCACTTGCATTTAATGCATTAGACCAATTGTGTTTGCCCAACACGCACAAGGGTCCAAATATATGACCGTTGTGCACGTTGAGCAATTTTGGGTGGTGGGTAATTAGCGTCCAAGTGTAAATGCAAGCTGCTATATATACTTTTGCCAGTTGTGCATATTGAATTATTGTTGGTAATTGTAGACAGTTTTGGTCAGCGCCCCCAACGTTCACTTATGGGGCCAGTTGTGCGCGCTAAGTAATTATGGTTACTTTAAGTTAGCATCACGAAATTTTGTAATGTGCTGCAATAGTATCAAATTTAATGATATTGTATTGATGTATGTATTCCATCAAACTATAACATTTATGCATTCAAATGTACATAACACAACAAAGTAGATACAACACTAAACATTTTGCAACATCACATTTTGGAACTGGTATGAAATTCATGCAAGGGACTACCCTATGGATACATGGATTCCCACCATGGAAAAAATGTCAAGCACGATTCCATGTATGACCAGCTCCATCAGATCCATTAGCGTCACTTGCCGCAAGTATCTTGGCCATCTGTCATCTGTGTTGGCTTGTATGCATTGAAGAAGAATCAGTGATCAACACAAAAAATAGCTTAAATAAGTAAAAATATTGTATAATTAGACTTAGATGGATTAAGATAGAAAATTTGTTATCATCAAGCACTTATATGCAATGAAGCTGAACAGAACATACGAAGGGTCAAAGAATATCTGCAAGATGTGATGGACGAGAATGAAGCTGGTGTGGCTGTAAGAACATCTTCAAGCAGAGATATCTGCAATGAAGATGAACAGAACATATGAAAGAGCAAAGAACATCTTCACGTCCATATAAATGTGATGTATTCAATTTCTATATCACGTCACTTGCCGTAGTATATTGGCCATCTTTGTGTGTTATAGACGAAGCATTCATGAACAACAAAAAATACAAAAAAATACAAGGTTGAAGAAAAAACATTGTTTAAGAAGAATCAGATAGTATCAGATAATGGAACTATCATCACGTAGGGTTATGGTTGATGTTGATGAGGTATTGTGGGTATGGAAGCCATTTATAGACGAGTTGGACTGACCATATATGAGGATGAGACCACAGTAGAGTAACTATGAGGCTATAGAAGAGATCCCGTGAGTCTACAGCAGAGTGCTCTTGTATATACAAAATAGTGCTTGTGAATCTGTAGCAGATGGATACCAGCCAGATGTTGTTCCCAAGAATGTTTGACTGGAGTGGTGCGCGATGAGAAAAATTCCTCAAACATATACCTTTTTACTTAACGTGCATAACGGGCAAAAATACATTTGGTTGGTATTAGCAAAAAGAAAAATCTATATTAGCAAATAGTAATATTTCTCAAACGTATACCTTTTTACTCACCGTGTACAATGGGTCATATTGTAACAAATCACAGAATTGTAAATATTTTTGCTTAGTGCTCACAACGGTCCCTACTTTTGCACGTAGGGCGGGCTGATTAACTTTGAGTAATGGAATACAGTTTTGCTCATATGACAAGTTCTCATGTCGTGAACCTTTTCTCTACAAACACTGCAGTTATGAGCAACTACTTTAGCGCGCACCATCGTCACTTGTTGCATGTATCTTGGCCATCTATCCCATGTATTCGTTGAAGAAGAGTCAGTGATGAACACAAAAAAATCATAATAGAAACAAATATATTTTATAATTAGAAGCTGAAATAATCAGATAGAGTAGTTAATATCATAAATAATATTGCAACTTCATATTTTGGCACTGGTATGAAATTCAATAATGGTACTCGTATGAAATTCTTCTTAGCATAGAGAGAAATGAGGCCGCACTATTTCCGAGCAGCGAGGGTAAGGTGAGTGTACAATTTGAGAGATGATTCCTTGGTGTCACCTTCAGGCTACTGGCAATGTTATGAAGCATTCCAGTACATCGGGTGCTTCTTCTGAAGGAGCAAACAACATCTTCGATTCAATATAAATGTGATGTATTCAATTTCTGCATCACGTCACTTACCACTAGTATATTGGCCATCTTTGTGTGTCGTAGACGAAGCATTCATTAAGAACAAAAAAATAGCATGTTAAAGAAAAAATATTGTATAAGTAGAATCATATAGAATCATATAGAATATTATCATCAAGAAGTGTAGTGGTTGACTTTGTCTAATGGGTAGGGAGTCAATTTTTATAGACGAATTGGACTGAGTATGGATGAGGCTGAGACTACAGTAAAGTTACTGTGATTCTACAGAAGAGAAACCGTTAGTCTACATATGAGAGCTCGTGAATCTACAACAGATTGATACCAGCCAGATATTGTACCCAATAATGGTTTACCGTTGCGGTACGCGTTGGGCAAAATTGTTAGCATCTAAAATTATCTCAACGCGTAGAACGGGAAAAATTACATTTGGTTGAGATTAGCAAAGAGCAAAATCTATATTTTACATTTGTCAACTGATTTGAATTCTAGGGCTGATTAGGACTAGCAAAGAGTGGCTGGGATTTGATTTTGGGGAATAGAAGGATGAGATGTGTTTTGAGAGAGTATTGAACATTTGGTTGGAAAAGTCGCAATAACTGCTATACAGCCTTTACATGCTATCTTGATCTAGTCTTGTGTGTCTTGAAAATGCCGAACTGAAGATATGGACAAAAGTAAGCCGATATTCTTGCTAACTGAAAACCCATCAAGAGTCACGTCACTGTCTTCACATTATATTTGATGAAATGTTGAATGATTTATTTGGAATCTCTGACCAGTAATTTTCCCCCATTTTGTGTTTTTCTTAATTATTGTGATTTTTTGACCATTGTGCACGCTGAGTAATTATTCGTTACGACAGTTTTGCTCAACGGGCACAGCTGGGTGTAATTTGACCAGTTGTGCGTGCTGAATTATATTTCGCAAAGGTAAACCTTTTTACACACCGTGCACAACTGGTCATATTTTAATAAATCAAAGAAATGTATATATTTTTGCATAGTGCTTGCAACGGTCACTACTGTTGCCAGTAGGACGGGATGATTAATTGTGGGAAATGGATTATGTAAAACAGTTTTGCTCAGCGCACACAACGATCAGGGCATCTGACTGTTGTATGCGATGATTTATTGTGGTTAATTGCATACAGTTTGGCTCAGCGTGCAAAACGATCACAACTATGTCCAATTGTGTGATCTTAGTAATTGGGGATAGCCAGATACGGTTTTGCTCATCCCGTAAAGCGGTCAAATGTGCACGTTGAGTAATTATGTGCAAATGTAAATAGTTTATCAGAACTTATAGCATGACGGTCACAACTTTTGCCCGTTGTGCGCGTTAGGTAATTTATATTTCGGTAAAGTTTTTACTCAGTAATTTCAATGTCGGATATTGATTCAAGTAAGCATCAATGTATATATCACCTATATCAATTTTGTAATGTCCCGCAATTGTATCAAATTAAGTGACATTGTATTAAGGTCTAAATTCTAACATACTACAACATTTATGCATTATATTGTACATAACACAACAAAGTTGAAACTACAACTAAACATTTTTGTAACTTCACATTTTGGAACTGGTATGAAATTCAATCACGAGACTATCCTAAGGATACATTGATTCGCTATACGAATTTTTTTTCAAAGTAATGCTGAATAGTTCAAGCAAGATGACATTTATGATCAGCTCCAATAGCGCGCACCATCGTCACTTACCGCACGTATCATTACCATATGTCACATGTATTCGTTGAAGAAGAATCAGTGATGAACGCATAAAAATCATAATTGAAACAAATATATTTTATAAGTAGACGTAGAACTAATCAGAGAGAGCATTGAAACGAATAGGGTTTATCAAAACTGCTTAAAGAGCAAAACAGGCATATAGTTGGACCGTTGTGCGCATTAAGCAATATGTATTTTGGATAACACAATTATTCAATCGATGTAAGTAAGAGTAATATTTCACAATCAATTTTGTAAACTTGTTTCAGCAGCGTAATGCTCGATATAGCAGAATACATTGACTTCACAGAGAGATCATCCATCACGGTAAAAGTAACAATGCCTTTAACGAATACGGTGCTTTCTCTAGTTGATGCATTAGCTGAAAATTTTAAGCCTGTCACAAGCCACGAAGGTAGAAGGTACCAATGAGACTGTCAACTTCTAAGACATTTTGGAGCGAGATCGCAACACTCTTAGAGAGAGGGGGATCAAAGATTAAGCTCGGGTGGATGAGATGGGAAAAAAGGAGAGATTTTGAGGAGAAGTTGGTTGATCTGCATTGTTTGATGTTGTTCGTCCAGCTATGAGCAGATATAGAAGCGCACCACCATCAGCGTGTGTCCCTGTATGCATTGAAGAAGAATTAGTTATGAATGCAAAAAAAGCATAATTAAGTAAAAATATTCTATAAAGACTTGCAACTTTACATTATCGCACCGGAATAAAAATAAATCAAGGTTACTTCTTGTCAGAAGTATCCCGCTTCTGTAAAACATATGAAGGAGCAAATAACATCTTCGAGTACATATACATGCGATGGCTTCAATTTCTTCATCACGTCAATTGACAGTAGTATATTGGACATCTTTGTGTGTTGAAGTCGAAGCAGTGATGAACAACGTGATAACTTTAACATGTTGAAGAAAAAATATTGTATAAGTAGAAACAAATAGAATCAGATAGAATACTATCATCAAGAAGTGTAGTGGTTGATGAGGTCTTGTAGGTAGGGATGCCATTTATAGACGAATTGGCCGGGCCCATTGATGAAGATGAGACTACAATAGAGTTACTGTGAGTCTACAGAAGAGAACCTGTGAGTCTACAGAGGAGTGATATTGAATATACAGATGAGTGAATCTACATCAGATTGTTAACAGCCAGATGTTATTCCCAAGAATGTTTGACCTTTGTGGTGGGCATTGAGTAAAATTGATAGCCTCTAACAAAATTGCTCAAAGCGCACAATGGGTAAAAATTTGGCAGTTGTGCGAGTTGAGCAAATTATTTATGTTTATACAATATTACTCATAATCCATATAAGCGAGTGATGTTAAAAAATGGGACACCATCAAATCCAACAGTGTGACACATTAGTATCATTCACATAGAGCAAAATGTGACATGCGTATACGCTAACATAATGTGACACCATAATATGCGCATGCTCTAACAAAATACAAGACAACATATAGCCCCTAACAAAAGATTGATACGAGCAAAATGTGCTCGTTGAGCAAAAATGATACCTTCTAACAATATTACTCAGCGCACACAACGGGAAAAATTATGTCTGTTGTGCGCGCTGAGCAAATCTTATCATGTTTAAATAAATTTCCCAAAGCGTACAACGGGAAATGGTTGGACCGATGTGAGAATTGAGCAATAAGTCTATTGGATGACAAAATTGCCTTATCCCCGTAAGAGTATTTTTTTCACCAACATCCCCTTTATTACTCAGCACCGAGCAGTACCGATAATATTTTTGTCAGCTGTGCTCGTTGAGTAATATTTATGAAACTTGATATCTGTTATATATGGTGATGGAGAAAATACACAATAAGACAGTATCGCTCATCACTAATCATAGTACAAATGTATTTTATATAAGCCAGATACAACAAATTGTGGTATACATCACAAGTAAGGTCACATAAAAATGTGACAACCGTATACATAAAAGTATACCACCCTTAAACCCAAAATAATATACCAACCAAAAACACCAAAGAATATCTACCCACAATCATGCTTCTCCATCAATGATCAAAAATACATTATAAGACAAAACAATTCTGGTGGAAGGCCCTTCCAACATCAACAACCTGTAGGTGGAGGAGGTGGAGGAGGAGGTGATGGTGGGGCAACAGTACGGAGGTCTCTAGGCGAGGGCACCAGAGTCTCCATCTTCTCTTGTATGTTCAACATTATGTACATCATAGTGTCGAAGTTGCTAAACAGAAGTAAGATCATGAGATTGGTGTTGGAGAGATTTTCTTCAAGCTCTGCTAATCTCTGAGATAAGTTCACTGGCCGATGTGAGGAAGATGATGGAGCAGATGTGAGACTTACATTGCCTAGGAGTATATCCTTAAGCTGACGTTATTCATTGGTAAGTACAGAAACAGAAGTACTAAGCACCTCGAGTTTGATACGGAGGTGTGGAGAACAGAGTCCTAACGGAAAGACCTCCTAACCAAAACGTAAAGTCTGTTACTGATGGCCTCGAAGGGAGCTTCTTCAGACGGAAAGTGAACTGGTGAACCTGCCTGTGCACAAAGATACTCAGGAGGAGGCAACTGCACATTGTATTCACCTTGTGTTAGACCAAGCGAAAGCACATCCCGATGCGTAGCATCACGAAGAATGGTTCTATTGGCCGGACGGGATGAGGGAAAGGGCTCATCGTGTTCAGGTGACGTTGAATCATCATCACTTGGCCAATTTCCAGAAGAACCCGACGCACGAGCTCAATTTGGCGGCATGACGAAACCCTAGAACGAAATGCGAGAGTGTCGAGATGATGAAGAAAACGGAACGATAGATGAAAGGGCAGAGGAATGAAATTTTTCGCATAAACCCATGTTCTAGTGAATCCGTATATATATATATATATATATATATATATATATATATATATATATATACATGTATATATATATATAGATATATATATATATACGTATATACATATATACATACGTATATACATACGTATATACATACGTATATATATACATACGTATATACGTACGTATATATATACATACGTATATACGTACGTATATACATACGTATATATATACGTATATATATATATATATATTTAACGATTGGTTATTTTAATCTCAGTCGCTGGATTACATAGGGGATTGACTAAAACGATTTCATCAGACGGCTGGAGTGAAGCATTCATTCAGCTGGCGAAATAATCGTAATGAAGAGCTTACACAGAAACCGAGGTTCTACTTAATTCAGTCTCCATAAGTGAACATAGGTGATAAGAAAGAAGAAATGATTTAGAGTGTCCGATGTTTCGTACCTCCGAATTGAGAGTGTCTGATGTGGGGCTTGTACTTTCCAACTTTACGTGGCATACCGATTTTGTCTTGCACCTGATCTATTATATCAGTTGCCACCTGATAAACATGATTCTCTATGGACATGGATTCATTTTTATCAGGTGGCAACAGATATAATAAATCAGGAGCAAGACACAATCGGTATGTAAACCACATGGAAAGTAAATGCCTATGTGGGGCTTGTTCTTTCCAAATTTACGGGGATCGGGTGCCACCTTTTCTACGATATTCTCTATGTCATGTTTATCAGGTGGCAACTGATATAATGGACCAGGTGCACGACACGAAAAGGTAGGCCCCATAGAAAGTAAATGCCCATGTGGTGCTTGTTCTTTCCAGCTTTACGTGGCTTGGCACCTGATCTATTAGATCCAGTGCCACCTTTCCTAGATTATTCTATATGGATAGGGAATCATGTTTATCAGGTGGCAACTGATATAATAGATCAGGTGCAAGACACAATCGGAATGTAAACCACATTGAAAGTAAATGCTCATGTGGTGCTTGTTCTTTCCAACTTTATGTGGCTTGGCACCCGATCTATTAGATCGGGTGCCACCTGTTCTATATTATTCTCCATGGAAAGGGAATCATGTTTATCAGGTGGAAACTGATATAATATATCCGGTGTAAGACACAATCGATATGTAAACCACATGGAAAGTAAATGCACATTTAGGGCTTGTTCTTTCCAACTTTACGTGGCTTGGCACCCGATCTATTAGCTCGGGTGCCACTTTTTCTACATTATTCTCTATGGATAAGGAATCATATTAATCAGGTGGCAACTGATATAATAAATCAGGTGCACGACACAAAAAGGTAGGCCCCAAAGAAAGTAAATGCACATGTGGTGCTTGTTCTTTCTAACTTTACGTGCCTTGGCACCCGATCTATTAGATCGGGTGCCATCTTTTCTACATCATTCCCTATGGATAGAGAATCATGTTTATTAGGTGGAAACTGATATAATAGATCAGGTGCAAGACACAATCGGTATGTAAACCACATGGAAATTAAATGCACATGTGGTGCTTGCTCTTTCCAACTTTACATGGCTTGGCAACCGATCTATTAGATCAGGTTCCACCTTTCCTACATTATTCTCTATGGATAGGGAATCATGTTAATCAGGTGGCAACTAATATAATAGATCAGGTGCAAGACACAATCGGTATGTAAACCACATGGAAAGTTGTAACGGCCGCTTTTCGACCGTTCGTATTTTCTACGTGCACGTACTTTTTCGTGCACATATTTTATTTGGCTCTTTCTTGGCTTCGGTATATACAATATGGTATGCCGTTGTGACCGTATGGAAGTGTAGAATTTTATAGTATTTTTTGGGAACGTCATTTCACGGCCCGTTTTCTCGCAAAACAACTTTGAATGGAAGGGTGTTTTGGTCTTTTGGCACCAATACTCGGTTCCCGTTTTTACGATAATTTTTGGTAGGTGTAGCATGCGATCGGACCCCGTAGTCCCATACTTCTCGTCTCCACGATCGTCCCGGTATTTTCAGATTATTTTTCCGATGCCCGTTGTGGAAGATATCCCCTAATCAATTTTCAACCGTTGATTAGTCGCTAATCAATTTGAAATTCAAATCCCTTAATCAAATCTCCTAGATATCTTACATATCATATATGGTTAGGCTGCCTATACCCTCACCCAGCTTTTTCCCACTTTGTACCCCCCTCACTCACTCTCTCTCCTAGTCACCCCCTCAACTTATACCCCTTTCAAATACAATTTAGCAAACTCCATCTCTTTTATAACACATCAGCCCCAAACCCTAACAAAAACCGCATGAACCCATTCTTGGCCGACTTCTCCCTATCCCTTTCACCTCCCCGCCGCCGGCGGCCTCCACCAGCACCTCCCCTACTCCGGCAGATCCTCCTCCTCCTACTCCCTCTCCTCCCCCTCAAGAGCCCCAAAACCACAACCAAAGAAGCTCCAAACCGCCAGTTTTCACAGCCCAGATCTGCTGTGCGCGATCGCCGGAAAACGGCCGTCGCCGCCGCTCCGGCCACCCCCTCCGGCCGCCGCCGCCTCCGCTCAACTCCTCTTTGACCACCGAATCATCTCCAACCCCCGAATCATCTCCACCGTAGGAAAAGATCGACAAACGGACTAATTTTCTGTACACATAGGGTAGACGTCGATCTAGACTGAACAAATCATCAAAAAGACGTGACTTTTGACTGTTAGGGTAGTCCCGCCAAATTTAGAAACAAACCCTGATAGGATTTGTTGAAAAATGCGACCTGACACTGTCACAGTGACCTTATTTCAGACAGACTACCGCAGACGCGACGCTTGGACGGGACGCTCCGGACGGACGACACACTCGCCACCGCAGGCAAGTGTACTCACTTGTACTTTCGGCCGTGTTTAGGCCATGAACTCTTAGAACTGTTAAGACGTAAACATAGGGAACCGGACGTGAAATGATAGCGTCCGGGATCCCCCCTTGACAGCTTAGACTTGACGACGAAGTCTAAGCACAACAACAACAACTGACACCTTAGGGTTATTCTGTGTGTGCGTGCGTGTGGACACCCTAGATTGAACCTTCCCTCAACTCTGTCATGTCATGTCATGAAAGCCTACGGCATTTCAGGTGCCCTCCATGCGAGGATGATCTCTGGTTGTCTTGTCTTGAGCACTTTGGGTGGAGGAAGATTGAGCGTTCCCTCGGCTTGGCGGGTTTGGCCACCCACAAACCGAAAGGCGTGAATCTCTCTTGTCACCTTTAGTCTTGTCTTGTCTGTGCACTAGGTTGAGCATTTCCTTGGTTGAGAAGGTGCTGATCACCTTCTAACTGAAAGGCGTGAACCTCAGTGACACACTTCTTGTCTTGTCTTGTCCGTGCACAAGGTTGAGCGTTCCCTCAGTTGAGAAGGTGCTGGCCGCCTTCTAACCGAAAGGCGTGAACCTCAATGACACACTTCTTGTCTTGTCTTGTCCGTGCACTAGGTTGAGCGTTCCCTTGGTTGAGAAGGTGCTGGCTGCCTTCTAACCGAAAGGCGTGAACCTCAGTGACACACTTCTTGTCTTGTCTTGTCTCGTGCACATGGTTGAGCATCCCCTCGGTACAGGCCGAAAGGCGTGAACCTTAGTGACACACTTCTAGTCTAGTCTAGTCTTGTCTTGTCCCGTTTAGGTTAGTCCCGTAGTCGGTAGCACGCGCTACGGCTACAGCGTGTCGTGTTTGCTTTTCCTGCAGAGTTTTACCTTCTTTAACTGCCATGTTATAACCCCAGCATGTTAATCAACCAATAAATCGTTGTTTTAAATTACAGTACACTTGCAGTAGAGTCTAACCCTCTTTTGTAGACTTTACCTGACGTACAATTCCTTTTCTATTGGGTGCTGTACGTCAGGTGTTGAGCCAGAGCACGTGGATGAGCCAGACATTCCTGAGTACGTGGAGCCAGAGGACGTCGACACGGAGTACGTACCTGATGAGGACCAGTCTTAGAGGTCCCGTACCGTTGCAGTTCAGAGTTTTTCCTGCTTTCTAGTTCGGGTGCGTAGCACTGTTTACTTTTCTGCATAGGTTGGGTGCTTGCACTAGTAGTTTACTATCTGCGTTGTTGCCATGCTGGGCATTACTTCTTTTATTAGACTCTTGTACTTCTGGATATCTTGATGGAATAAAATGAATGCATTTCCTTTCAGTACTTTCTGTTGTTACGAATTTTATAAATGCAAGAACTTGAAATTTTAAGATGGTATTCCCCTACAGACGCTTATTGGGTCCGAGCCTCACGGCTCCGGCCCAAGCGGGCCTTAGTCATGCTTCGCCTCCGTAGTTTTGGGAAGCGGGGCATGACAGGTTTTAGTGGTGGCCCATGCAGGTCTTGTAATTATAAAAGTTTGTAGCAATAATGTTACTAGCATTCATTTTATTATCCAGTTATCGTGTACGAGTCTAATTCGGGTCTTCGTTGTCAATAGGATGGCAGGGAGACGCAATACCTGAGCCGGGAGCTCAACGGATGGAGTTTTAGGAGACCAAAGTGGTGAATTCCGTCAGTTTCTGGGCCTCATGAGAGAGATGCTGGACGTGCAGCATCAATTGGTTCAGCAGTCCCAGCAGGCTGCCCGAGCCGTCCAGGCTCCCCCGCCGCCACCTGCCCCGAGAGCTGCTCCAGGAGTGAAGCAGTTCAATGAAATTTAGCTGAAGACTTTTTCTGGAAAGGAAGGACCGATAGGTGCTAATGAGTGGATTCAGAGCATAGAGGAGAAGCTGGTAGCTGCGAAGATCTCTGAGGATACCAGAGTTGAGATAGCGAAGATGCAGCTGATCGAGAATGCTAGGAACTGGTGGCGCATTGAGGAAAGGCGCCTGCAGAAGCCAGTGGTGTGGAAGACCTTCAGATCGATGTTCAAGGAGAAGTATTTCTCCAAGGCTGCTAAGAGGGAGCTGTTGAGCAGGTTCGTGGATCTGAAGTAGGGAGACATGACTGTCGACAAGTATGAGGCGGAGTTCGAGATGCTGAGTCGCTTTGTCCCTCATATGGTGAAGAAGGAGGAGAACTGAGCTGATCGGTTTCATCAGGGACTGCGTCCGAAGATTCAGGCTTCTATGTCTTCGGCAGATTTTTCGACCATGGGAGCTGTGCTGAATGCCGCCAGAAATCATGAGATCGTGGCACGTCTACCCGATCCTTCTGATGATGGAGGAAAGCGACCGATGGAGCAGCATATTCCTTCTGCTAGGTCTATAGTGGGACCAGTTCAGTCAGTGCCTTTCAAGAGGCCAGGAGCACCTGCTCAGAGCCAGATCAGAGAGCGATGTCTTTTCTGTGGCAAGCTGGGACATCGTCAGAATGATTGCATGAAGAGGCTGGGTTTGTGTCTGGTGTGTGGAGCCGCCACACACGTCACTAGAGATTGCCCGAGTTATCGCCATGTGGAGAGCATAGCACCGACCCCACTGCAGAGTAGAGCACCTGCCCCTACCTAGAGAGGAGCTGTTGTCCGTGGAGCATATGTCATGACAGCAGAGGATGGCGTCATTGCAGGTAACTCCATAGTTTTAGTCTTTTATATGATAGCTTAGCTTATTTTTGGCTACTTATGTATGTTTCAAAACTTTATGTTTCCTTTCAAATCAAATCTTTAAAGTTTTGAAACTAGTTCACGAGATCACAACCCACATATCTTCTCTCATCCATTACCACAACTCCACACTGTTCTCCCACATGTTATTTTTTAAAAAATATGTCTTTGGCCTCAAAAAAATTTTTTTCCTCTTCTTCCCTCTTTGAAGTATTATTTTCAATGTTGTTATATTATTAGAACTGATTATTATTGCTATAGGATTATGTTTACGGGTAAGCTTAGAGTGAGGTGAGATATGTCGTAGCGATAATTAATTGATTCTGGAACACAAAGATATTAGATTAGATTTCTTTCGATGAAAAGAATGAGGTGTCCAAGACTTATTAAGGATACAAATGTGTGACGAACTCAATGGAGAATTCTTGTCGGATGAAATTATATGCGGGGAGATGATAACTTATCAGACTTGGAACTTGGACGAGTGGTAGATAGGAATAGCTATGGAGGTATAGTATGATTTAGAGTGATCATAAATGAGTAGAACATTTAAAGCAGCAAGACTTGATTATTAAGTTGACATGAGAAGATGTTGGAAGTAACAAGACATGTTGAGATGAATGAGATGTTCGTAAGACGGATTTTATATGATTAGGAAATTAGATGGTAGGGGTAAGGATATTTGTGTCTTGATGGTTCAGTGACTATGGAGGATGAATTTATGAGTTGATATGACGGAGAATATATTGGGGGCGAGATGATTGTTAGTTTGTAGACAGTAATGTGGATCTATAGTCAGGTACTAGAATGTGATTCTAGTTGTAGCATTAGCCAGTGGAGAGACGGGTTATGATGGACTACTTGAGGAACGTTGTTTGAAGTTATAGGGTTAGAGATCATTATGTGGAATATGGGAGTTGTAGGCATAAGTGTTTATAGATACTATTACTACTAGTAAGTGATTCCAAGGGCGGAATCATTTCTAAGGTGGGTAGAATGTAACGGCCGCTTTTCGACCGTTCGTATTTTCTACGTGCAAGTACTTTTTCGTGCACGAATTTTATTTGGCTCTTTCTTGGCTTCGGTATATACGATGTAGTATGCCGTTGTGACCGTATGGAAGTGTAGATTTTTATAATATTTTTTGGGAACGTCATTTCACGGCATGTTTTCTCGCAAAACAACTTTGAATGGAAGGGCGTTTTGGTCTTTTGGCACCAATACTCGGTTCCCGTTTTTACGATAATTTTTGGTATATGTAGCATGTGATCGGACCCCGTAGCCCCGTACTTCTCGTCTCCACGATCGTCCCGGTATTTTCGGATTATTTTTCTGATGCCCGTAGTGGAAGATATCCCCTAATCAATTTTCAACAGTTGATTAGTCGCTAATCAATTTGAAATTCAAATCCCTTAATCAAATCTCCAAGATATCTTACGTATCATATATGGTTAGGCTGCCTATACCCTCACCCAGCCTTTTCCCACTTTTTACCCCCCTCACTCACTCTCTCTCCTAGTCACCCCCTCAACTTATACCCCTTTCAAATACAATTTAGCAAACTCCATCTCTTTTATAACACATCAGCCCCAAACCCTAACAAAAACCGCATGAACCCATTCTTGGCCGACTTCTCCCTATCCCTTTCACCTCCCCGCCGCCGGCGGCCTCCACCAGCACCTCCCCTACTCTGACAGATCCTCCTCCTCCTTCTCCTCCCTCTCCTCCCCCTCAAGAGCCCCAAAACCGCAACCAAAGAAGCTCCAAACCGACAGTTTTCACAGCCCAGATCTTCTGTGCGCGATCACCAGAAAACGGCCGCCGCCGCCGCTCCGGCCACCCCCACCGGCCGTTCCTGCCTCCGCTGAACTCCTCTTTGACCCCCCCCCCCCGAATCATCTCCAACTCCCTTACCCTCTTCCCTCATCTCTATCTCCCTCAAAATGCTTTCAAACACAACCCAAACGACAGTTTTACAGATCTGCGCCACCGCCGGGAAAACTCGTGCCCACCGGCCATCCGGCCACCTATGACGATCACCCTACTGCCGTTGGACTCCTATCGAACCACCCTACCAACTGAAACTTCCCTCACGCTCATAGCCCACCTGTAGCTCCGGGAATCCTCGTCAGAACACGCAGTATCGGCTGTTTTTCACAGATCTGGAAGCTGAACTTCGACGCCCGTGCATGATCATCTCTGACCACCCCCAATGACAAATCCACTGCCGTTGGCTTCGTCTTGAAGTCCTTAACCTTTTGCAACTTCCCGTTTTCACTGTTCATCGCTGAAATTCCTCTGAGACGCGCGACAACGAACGTTGCACAAATCTATCCTCTCCGGCTTCTCACGGCCATCCACCGCCGTACGCTCGCACCGTCAGCCACCCACCAGGCCGAGCATCTTCCTCTGGTGCTACTTCATCTACTGATAGCCCCTTTGGACTCTCGGAGTTAACGTGCGTTGCCGCACGCACGTGTTATTAGTCGACGTCGCCGTTATCGTGAAGATCCGTTGCGCTACTCGCAACGGGAGGAGGATCGCTGTTAGCTCGCTGATTTCACGCCATCACCCCGCTGTCCAGAGATACCTCGCTGTGCTACCCGTGGTCGAGGAGTTCCAGACGACACCGACGCTTCGTCGTTCAGACCCGACTTCCGCTTGTTGGACGACGTCACGAGGTTGGTTTCCCTAACGAGTAGTAAAACCCACACTATAACTCATCAAAACCTAATCTAAAATTGGCCAACACAAACTAAATTTATTTTTTGCATCTTTAAAATGTTGTCCACCGTAGGAAAGGATCGACAAACGGACTAATTTTCTGTGCACATAGGATAGACGTCGATCTAGACTGAACAAATCATCAAAAAGACGTGACTTTTGACTGTTAGGGTAGTCCCGCCAAATTTAGAAACAAACCCTGATAGGATTTGTTGAAAAACGCGACCTGACACTTTCACTGTGACCTTATTTCAGACGGACTACCACAGACGCGACGCTTGGACGGGACGCTCCGGACGGACGACACACTCGCCACCGCAGGCAAGTGTACTCACTTGTACTTTCGGCCGTGTTTTGGCCATGAACTCTTAGAACTGTTAAGACGTAAACATAGGGAACCGGACGTGAAATGATAGCGTCTGGGATCCCCCCTTGACAGCTTAGACTTGACGACGAAGTCTAAGCACAACAACAACAACTAACACCTTAGGGTTATTCTGTGTGTGCGTGCGTGTGGACACCCTAGATTGAACCTTCTCTCAACTCTGTCATGTCATGTCACGAAAGCCTACGGCATTTCAGGTGCCCTCCATGTGAGGATGATCTCTGGTTGTCTTGTCTTGAGCACTTTGGGTGGAGGAAGATTGAGCGTTCCCTCGGCTTGGCGGGTTTGGCCACCCACAAACCGAAAGGGGTGAATATCTCTTGTCACCTTCAGTCTTATCTTGTCCGTGCACTAGGTTGAGCGTTCCCTCGGTTGAGAAGGTGCTGGCCGCCTTCTAACCAAAAGGCGTGAACCTCAGTGACACACTTCTTGTCTTGTCTTATCCGTGCACAAGGTTGAGCGTTCCCTCGGTTGAGAAGGTGCTGGCCGCCTTCTAACCAAAAGGCGTGAACCTCAGTGACACGCTTCTTGTCTTATCTTGTCCGTGCACTAGGTTGAGCGTTCCCTCGGTTGAGAAGGTGCTGGCTGCCTTCTAACCGAAAGGCGTGAATGTAACGGCCTGTTTCTATCGTACCTTCTTCGTGCACGTGCTTTTGATCGTACACGTGATTATTTTAGACTTTAATTGTTTTTGAACGTTTTTGTGTGATATGTCGTCGTGATCGTCTCTGAAAGTATTAGATTGTGGAACAACTTTGGAACGACATATCTCGAGTCGTTCTTCCGCGATTCTAACTTATTTGATGTAACGTCGCGACTTTCTGTTTTGACGCGAGACGTTTCGAATTTTAGTTTCGTCTCTCGATGTCGAAATTTAGATCCGTCTTCTCCACTGACTTTCTTTAGTTGTCCCGAGCACCCCATAATTATTTTATAATTTTTGGACTTAATTTGACCTACTTTCCATTTTTTTGAAAGTTTTGAATAATTTTAAAACCTATTTCTATAAAATTTTTAATTACAATAAAATTCCTATATTATAATAACGTATTAAAGAATTTTAGGCAAAATTTTAGAATTTTTGGCGGCACCCATTTTGCGTGAGGGAGAGGAGAGTGATTTTTAACTAAATTAATTATTTTAAATTATTTTAATAACGTTTTTCCGAACCCTAACCCTAACCCTAGCTCTAACCTATTTAAATTAGCCCTAGGCAAAGTTTTTTCATCATTGCTCAAAACCCTAGCCGCCGTTTCCTCTTCCAAAGCTTCGTCGCAACGTTGCAACGATCGCCTCAGTGCACGACCGGAGCCAACCCCCGCATTCCCAGCGCACGACCGGCGCTCCGCTCCGCATCACTGCTGCATTGCTCCGCTGCATCGCCCCCCGCTGTCGCCCCGCTCCGACCGAGGCCGTCGCTCGGTCTGACCGAGAGAACAGCCCGCACCCCGCTTCGTTGCCACCGCTCCGCATCCGCTCCGCACCCGCTAGCGCCTGACCGAAGCCGCTCCCCGCACCGACCGAGAGACCGCTCCGCAGCGCTCCGCAGCGCTGCAGCGCCCGTTCCCCCGTGTCCGACCGAGAGGCCAGCTCGGTCTGACCGACAATTCCCCTCGCACCGCCGCTGCGACCGACCCCGCTGCGCTGCAACTTGCACGACCGAGAGCCCCTCTCGGTCTGACCGAGAGGAACCCCCGCACCCGCAGTGAACGACCGACAGAACTTCGTCGCAAGTTGGTTTCTTCCACACCAACTCATGTGGTGGGCCCCCCAAGTGCTCCTGAGGTGTTATGGGCCCCCTTGGACCCCTAGCACTGCTGTGGGCCCCACTTGGACGTGCTACTTCGCGGATTTGCCGTCTACGACGTTGCGACACGTCGTAGGCCTTCGTCGCAAGTTTGAACTTTTGGAGAGACGTGCGAGGACCAGATCTGAAGCTGAGGAGTTCTCCGATCAGACCCGACATCCAATCTACAGCAAACTCCGGTTCAGGTTGGTTCCTCGAAACTCGTAGAAACCCCCACAATAGCTGACTGAACCCTAAACTAAAAACCGTCAACTTGAACTAAATTTACTTTCCAGCTCCTGTAAAATGTTGTTCGAACATAGAAAATCGACGAACGGACTTTGTTGACTGTGCACATAGGATAGATCGTCGATTAGGCTGAACATCAAAAAGTGACTTTTGACGAATAGGATAGTCCCGAAAACCTAGAAACGAAACCTAATAGGATTTGATGAATTTGAGACCTGACATCGTCGCCGTGGCGATATTTCAGACGGACTTCCGCGGACGAGACGCTTGGACGAGGCGCTTCGAGAGGACGACACACTCGCCATCGCAGGCAAGTGTATCCACTTGCACTTTTGGCCATGTTTAGGCCTTAGTTGGTTAGAATTGTTAACTGTGAACAAATAGAACCGGACGTGAAATGATATCGTCTGGGACGACTCCTGACGGCTCAGACTTGACGACGAAGTCTGGGCCCGACAACAACAATTTTTGACATCATAGGGCTATCATGTGTGTGCGTGTGTGTGGACACCCTAGAATAACCCTTCCCGTCTTGTCACGTCACGTCCCGTCTTGCACAGCCCGCTGGGCAATAGGGCACTCGCCGAGTGATCCCTTGTACTGATTCACAGCCTGCGGGCAATAGGGCACTCTCCAAGTTGAGAGGGTGATCCCTTGTACTGATACATAGCCCGAGGGCAATAGGGCACTCTCCAAGCTAGAGAGAGTGATCCCTTGTACTGATTCTCAGCCTGCGGGCAATAGGGCACTCGCCAAGCTAGAGCGAGTGATCCCTTGTACTGGTGTCATGTCTTGTCTTGTCTTGGGGTTTGGGGTTGGGTTGAGCGTGCGCACGGCAAGAGGGTCTGATCCCCCTCGAACCATAAGGCGTGAACCCTTTCGTGTCTCACTTGTCTTGTCCTGCCTTGCTTCCGTCACGTCACGTCTTGTCTTAACACCTGTAGGCTAGTCCCGTAGTTGGTAGCACACACTACAACTACTACTTGTTGCGCTTTACTTTCCTGCTACGTTACTTCTGTTTGTTACTCAGTTATAACCTCAGCATGCTAATCAACCAGTAAAACGTTGTCTAAAAAGTTGATACACTTGCAGTTTGGTCAAACCCTTTTTGTAGACCTGACCTGACGTACAGTTCCTTCTTTTGGTGCTGTACGTCAGGTATCCAGCCAGAGTTCGTGGACGAGGCAGACTCACTGGAGCACGAGGAGCCGAGGACGTCGACCCAGAGCACGTGCCTGACGAGGACCAGACCTTGAGGTCTTTTAGTCGCCACTTTCAGAGGTTACTACTTTCAGTTTTCTTTTAGATAGTTCGTTGCCGCGCTTAGGCTTCTTTTTAGACTTCGTACCAGTTGGATATTATATCTCTATATAAATGAATGTCATTTCCTTTCTGTACTTTTGTTGTTCCTAAACTTTATAAATGCAAGAACCTGAAACTTTTAAAATGGTACCTCTACAGACGCTTATTGGGTCCGAGCTTCTAAAGCTCTGGCCTAAGCGGGCCTCGTCACGTTTCGCTTCCATCCATTTTGGGAAGCGGGGCGTGACAGGTTTTAGTGGTGGCCCATGCAGGTCTTGCAAAAGTTTGGAACAATAAAAGTACCGCATTCATTTAATATCCACGTACAAGTCTGAATTAGTTTCTCAGTCTTAGTTAGTGGAAAGACTTAGGTAGACTCCCCAGTTTGATAGCTTGATGCCTTGGTTAAGACTTAGTCGTCCTCGTCCTAGACTATTTTAGCATCCCCATTTGATCCTGATCATATTAGATATTTAGAGTCCTTCTTTAAGTCTAGTCGCTCGCCCAGCTCCATCGACTTCGGGCCCAGCAGAACGTAACCTCGATTCTCTTAGGAACCTTCTCTTTAGATCATGATTATATTCTAGCTCATTAGGAAGTCTTAGAGCTGAGTTATCCTAAATCTTTAGACGACCCGATGATTAGAACCCTTGTCCTCTAGCATCCCTCTGATCCTTGCAAATTTTGTGCTATAGACCATAGAGTCCCATCGTAGCTCTTCACGATTCATATCTTACGCGTAATCTTCATGCGATCATTTTTCCTTTCTCTCGATTCTCGTGATCGTTTCCTAATGATCATCATCGATCCTTCGAATCCCTTCCCTGACCAATTCTACCTTCTCTAAAATTATTTTCGACTTTCCTTATTAAGTTTTCGCTCTAGATTGATTTCTTTGAAAACCCCTATATTATATATTTAAAATTTGCTGTTTTGGATCGAGATAAAACTTTTAATTGACTTGGAGCTTTCTTGGACGTAAATGTTTTAAGTCAATATCTCGCATTATTTGCCTTGTTTCCAAAATATATATATTACTTTTATAAACTACACAATATATTTCTACTATCTTGTATTTATTTTCAAAATTTCCCCTTTCCCAAAACCTGCTTCCTTTAAAAGTATTTTCGAAATTCATTATTAAATTCTCCGCCCAATTTGACTTCTTTGAAAACTTTTATTAATTATTTAAAATTTCTTACTTTCGGTTGAGTTAAAATTCTTTCGCAAATTTTGAAACCTTTCGGTCGTAAAAGTTTTAAGTTACGACCTCGTACTTATTTTCGAATCAGTATCCATCGCATTTTAGTTTTAAAACTTTGTTACCATTTCGGGAATTCAATATATCATTTTTTCTACCTACGAAATTTATTTTAACCATTTACGTACGTACTTTAGAATATTTTTCTAAAGCAAAAGGGGGGATTTTAAATTTCTTTATATATAAACATCTCTATGTTCATCGTGCTCATACTTCAAGAACCTTTGTTTAAATTTATTTTCATTTGCAAAACAATCGCTATCTCACCTACTTTTATTTCTTTTATTTTTTTTTGTTTTCGAAACCCATTATTAAATTCTTCGCTCGGTTTAACTCCCTTGAAAACCCTTTATTATATATATATTTAAAATATCTTGCTTTTCGGATGAAAGTTTCCCTTCTGAGACTTTGAAATCTCCTTAGTCGTCAATTTGCAAGTTACTATCTGGAAATTATTTCAAATCGATATCTTTCATGTTTTCATTTTCAAAACCGTGTTAACATTTTGATAATTCAATTTATATTTTTCTGGCTACAAGATCTATTTCTAAATCACTTACAGTGCATACTTTTTTTAAAATATTTTCTGGACTAGGGGGAACTTCAATTACTTTATTATTATCATTATATCTGTTCTATGTTCCTCGTGACCACATTTCAAAACCTTTGTGTAAACTTATTTTCATTTGCAAAACAATCGTTTTTCACCCTACCCATCCTTCTTTCGTCTTACCTCTTTCCAAAATTTTAAAATTCTACCATCTGCTCACTTCCTCCTACATTATTTTTTTTAAAGAAAAAAGTATATGATATCATATTTTTACACGTAATTCTCCTGGCATCAATCTAATTATTTTGAGAAATATTTTCGTTCCATCCAACCAACTACCTCCTTATCTCGTCCTATTTGAACTCGTTCCTTCCGATCCATTTCGTTACACTCCTGGCTTCTGTTTCTTTAGGTTGTGTAGACATTAGTCCTTGTAGTTGTCTACGTTGTTTCTGGTTTAATGAGTAGGTCCTTTGGTAGGTGATGTCGTCGTGGTGGTTGAGCATAAGTAGAGTGCTTAGACCTGTATGAATGTGTATTCTTTAGGAATCTCGATGATTGCCTTTTGTGCCTTGAATGTGTACTCAGTGTTAACCATGGTATGCTGGAAGTTGTCTGAATGACGGTATTCATACTTATATGAATGGCGTCATCGCAGGCAGATCCTTAGACTTAGCTTTAGTTTTAATGAATGGTTTATCTTGGTTGTATGTGACTATATCAAAACTTTGTTTTCTTTAAACCAAATCTTTAAAGTTTTACAACTAGCTCACAAGATCACAAATCACTTAACCTCCCTCATCCATTACAGCAACACCACACGTTTTTTTCCCAAATGTTTTAAAATATTTCTTTGGCCTTAAGTCTCTCTTTCTCTTCTCTTCTTTCTCCCTTAAACAAAATTTTCGTGTTTATGGTTGATATATTAATGGGGACTAGCTATTATCGTTATAGGATTTTGTTTGCAGGTAGGCTTGGAGTGAGATAAGTTTTATTATGGGAATGATAAATTGATTTTGGGAACTCAAGGATGATGGATTAGAATATCTTTTGGATGAAAAGAATGGACTGTCCAAAGACTTGTTTACAAAACCGGAGTGTGGCAGACTCAATGGAGAATTCTGGTTGAATGAGATTATATGCGAGGAGATGAGAACTCATTAGACTTGAGGCTTAGACGGGTAGTAGATAGGAGTAACTGCGGGGAATAGTATGAGTCAGGATGACCACGAGAATTAGTAGAGCTTTGTGAGCACCAAGACTTGGTTGTCGAGTTGACGTGAGAAGGCTTTGAGAATGATACGACGTGTCGAGATAAATGGATGTTTAGGTAGTCGGACTTAATATTGGTTGGGATTAGTTATAGTGAGCAGGATGAGGGGTAATTCTGACAGATCAAATTATTTGGTGGATGAATTTATGGGGAGATATGACGAGAATGTATTGAAGACACGACGATTGCTGATTGGTGAAGGTATTATAGGATAGACAAATGTTTTTGTCTTGGATTGGTGGATGACTAGAATCTCATTTTTGGAGATTTATTAATGTTGGGAAAAGATTTAGAAATTCAAAAGATATTAATGAGCGATGATTGATGTTTAGTGGAGTGGTACGATATCAGAAGATGATTATTATTTTTATGAGAACTTGGAGTTGGAAATTGGAACGGTAGTGATGGATCTATATTAATAGGAGGTGAGTTTAGTCGTGGCTTTGCCCGGTGAAAAGATGGATTATGAGGGATTATTGAGGAATGTTGTTCGAAGTTACATGATTAGAAATCTTTTTGAGTAGATATGATAGTCGCGGGTATAAAGTTATATGGGTAATTATTACTAGTGTGAGTGATTCCGAGGGCGGAATCATTTCTAAGGTGGGTAGAATGTAACGGCCTGTTTCTATCGTACCTTCTTCGTGCACGTGCTTTTGATCGTACACGTGATTATTTTAGACTTTAATTGTTTTTGAACGTTTTTGTGTGATATGTCGTCGTGATCGTCTCTGAAAGTATTAGATTTTGGAACAACTTTGGAACGACATATCTCGAGTCGTTCTTCTGCGATTCTAACTTATTTGATGTAACGTCGCGACTTTCTGTTTTGACGCGAGACGTTTCGAATTTTAGTTTCGTCTCTCGATGTCGAAATTTAGATCCGTCTTCTCCGCTGACTTTCTTTAGTTGTCCCGAGCACCCCATAATTATTTTATAATTTTTGGACTTAATTTGACCTATTTTCCATTTTTTTGAAAGTTTTGAATAATTTTAAAACCTATTTCTATAAAATCTTTAATTACAATAAAATTCCTATATTATAATAACATATTAAAGAATTTTTAGGCAAAATTTTAGAATTTTTGGCAGCACCCATTTTGCGTGAGGGAGAGGAGAGTGATTTTTAACTAAATTAATTATTTTAAATTATTTTAATAACGTTTTTCCGAACCCTAACCCTAACCCAAGCTCTAACCTATTTAAATTAGCCCTAGGCAAAGTTTTTTCATCATTGCTCAAAACCCTAGCCGCCGTTTCCTCTTCCAAAGCTTCGTCGCAACGTTGCGACGATCGCCTCAGTGCACGACCGGAAACAACTCCCGCATTCCCAGCGCACGACCGGCGCTCCGCTCCGCATCGCCGCTGCATCGCCCCCCCCGCTGTCGCTCCGCTCCGACCGAGGCCGTCGCTCGGTCTGACCGAGAGAATAGCCCGCACCCCGCTTCATTGCCACCGCTCCGCATCCGCTCCGCACCCGCTAGCGCCTGAACGAAGCCGCTCCCCGCACCGACCGAGAGACAGCTCCGCATCGCTCCGCAGCGCTGCAGCGCCCGTTCCCCCCGTGTCCGACCGAGAGGCCCGCTCGGTCTGACCGACAATTCCCCTCGTACCGCCGCTGCGACCGACCCCGCTGCGCTGCAACTTGCACGACCGAGAGCCCCTCTCGGTCTGACCGAGAGGAACCCCCGCACCCGCAGTGAACGACCGATAGAACTTCGTCGTAAGTTGGTTTCTTCCACACCAACTCCTGTGGTGGGCCCCCCAAGTGCTCCTGAGGTGTTGTGGGCCCCCTTGGACCCCTAGCACTGCTGTGGGCCCCACTTGGACGTGCTACTTCGCGGATTTGCCGTCTACGACGTTGCGACATGTCGTAGGCCTTCGTCGCAAGTTCGAACTTTTGGAGAGACGTGCGAGGACCAGATCTGTAGCTGAGGAGTTCTCCGATCAGACCCGACATCCAATCTACAGCAAACTCCGGTTCAGGTTGGTTCCCCGAAACTCGTAGAAACCCCCACAATAGCTGACTGAACCCTAAACTAAAAACCGTCAACTTGAACTAAATTTACTTTCCAGCTCCTGTAAAATGTTGTTCGAACATAGAAAATCGACGAACGGACTTTGTTGACTGTGCACATAGGATAGATCGTCGATTAGGCTGAACATCAAAAAGTGACTTTTGACGAATAGGATAGTCCCGAAAACCTAGAAACAAAACCTAATAGGATTTGATGAATTTGAGACCTGACATCGTCGCCGTGGCGATATTTCAGACGGACTTCCGCGGACGAGACGCTTGGACGAGGCGCTTCGAGAGGACGACACACTCGCCATCGCAGGCAAGTGTATCCACTTGCACTTTTGGCCGTGTTTAGGCCTTAGTTGGTTAGAATTGTTAACTGTGAACAAATTGAACCGGACGTGAAATGATAGCGTCCGGGACGACTCCTGACGGCTCAGACTTGACGACGAAGTCTGGGCCCGACAACAACAATTTTTGACATCATAGGGCTATCATGTGTGTGCGTGTGTGTGGACACCCTAGAATAACCCTTCCCGTCTTGTCACGTCACGTCACGTCTTGCACAGCCCGCTGGGCAATAGGGCACTCGCCGAGTGATCCCTTGTACTGATTCACAGCCTGCGGGCAATAGGGCACTCTCCAAGTTGAGAGGGTGATCCCTTGTACTGATACACAGCCCGAGGGCAATAGGGCACTCTCCAAGCTAGAGAGAGTGATCCCTTGTACTGATTCTCAGCCTGCAGGCAATAGGGCACTCGCCAAGCTAGAGCGAGTGATCCCTTGTACTGGTGTCATGTCTTGTCTTGTCTTGGGGTTTGGGGTTGGGTTGAGCGTGCGCACGGCAAGAGGGTCTGATCCCCCTCGAACCGTAAGGCGTGAACCCTTTCGTGTCTCACTTGTCTTGTCCTGCCTTGCTTCCGTCATGTCACGTCTTGTCCTGACACCTGTAGGCTAGTCCCGTAGTTGGTAGCACACGCTACAACTACTACTTGTTGCGCTTTACTTTCCTGCTACGTTACTTCTGTTTGTTACTCAGTTATAACCTCAGCATGCTAATCAACCAGTAAAACGTTGTCTAAAAAGTTGATACACTTGCAGTTTGGTCAAACCCTTTTTGTAAACCTGACCTGACGTACAGTTCCTTCTTTTGGTGCTGTACGTCAAGTATCCAGCCAGAGTTCGTGGACGAGGCAGACTCACTGGAGCACGAGGAGCCGAGGACGTCGACCCAGAGCACGTTCCTGACGAGGACCAGACCTTGAGGTCTTTTAGTCGCCACTTTCAGAGGTTACTACTTTCAGTTTTCTTTTAGATAGTTTGTTGCCACGCTTAGGCTTCTTTTTAGACTTCGTACCAGTTGGATATTATATCTCTATATAAATGAATGCCATTTCCTTTCTGTACTTTTGTTGTTCCTAAACTTTATAAATGCAAGAACCTGAAACTTTTAAAATGGTACCTCTACAGACGCTTATTGGGTCCGAGCTTCTAAAGCTCTGGCCTAAGCGGGCCTCGTCACGTTTTGCTTCCGTCCATTTTGGGAAGCGGGGCGTGACAGTGAACCTCAGTAACACACTTCTTGTCTTGTCTTGTCCCGTGCACAAGGTTGAGCGTCCCCTCGGTATAGACCGAAAGGCGTGAACCTTAGTGACACACTTCTTGTCTAGTCTAGTCTTTTCTTGTCCCGTTTAGGTTAGTCCCGTAGTCGATAGCACGCGCTACGGCTACAGCGTGTCGTGTTTACTTTTCCTGCACCGTTTACCTTCTTTAACTGCCATGTTATAACCTCAGCATGTTAATCAACCAGTAAATCGTTGTTTTAAATTACAGTACACTTGCGGTAGAGTCTAACCCTCTTTTGTAGACTTTACCTGACGTACAGTTCCTTTTCTATTGGGTGATGTACGTCAGGTGTTGAGCCAGAGCACGTGGACGAGCCGGACATTCCTGAGTACGTGGAGCCAGAGGACGTCGACCCGGAGTACGTACCTGATGAGGACCAGTCTCAGAGGTCCCGCACTGTTGCAGTTCAGAGTTTTTCCTGCTTTCTAGTTCGGGTGCGTAGCACCGTTTACTTTTCTGCCTAGGTTGGGTGATTGCACCAGTAGTTTACTTTCTGCGTTGTTGCCATGCTGGGCATTACTTTTTTTATTAGACTCTTGTACTTCTGGATATCTTGATGGAATAAAATGAATGCATATCCTTTCAGTACTTTCTGTTGTTACGAATTTTATAAATGCAAGAACCTGAAATTTTAAGATGGTATTCCCCCTACAGACGCTTATTGGGTCCGAGCCTCACGGCTCCGGCCCAAGCAGGCCTTAGTCACGCTTCGCCTACGTAGTTTTGGGAAGCGGGGCGTGACAAAAGTAAATGCCCATGTGGTGCATTTTCTTTCCAACTTTATGTGGCTTGGCACCCGATCTATTAGATCGGGTGCCACCTTTTCTACATTATTCTCTATGGATATGGATTTATATTTATCAGGTGACAACTGATATAATAGATCAGGTGCAAGACACAATCGGTATGTAAACCACATGGAAAGTAAATGCTCATGTGTTGCTTGTTCTTTCCAACTTTACGTGGCTTGGCACCCGATCTATTAGATTGTGTGCCACCTTTTCTACATCATTCTCAATGGATAAGGATTCATGTTTATCAGGTGGCAACTGATATAATAGATCAGGTGCAAGACACAATCGGTATGTAAACTACATGAAAAGTAAATGCCCATGTGGTGCTTGTTCTTTCTAACTTTACGTGGCTTAGCACCCGATCTATTAGATCAGGTGCTACCATTTCTACATCATTCTCTATGGATAGGGATTCATGTTTACCAGGTGGTAACTGATATAATAGATTAGGTGCAAGACACAATCGGTATGTAAACCACTTGAAAAGTAAATACACATGTAGTGCTTGTTCTTTCCAACTTTATGTGGCTTGGCACCCGATCTATTAGATCGTGTGCCACCTTTTCTACATCATTCTCTATGGATAGGGATTTATGTTTATCAGGTGGCAACTGATATAATAGATCAGGTGCATGACACAAAAAGGTAAGCCCCATGGAAAGTAAATGCCCATGTGGTGATTGTTCTTTCCAACTTTACGTGGTTTGGCACCTGATGATCTATTAGATCAGGTGCCACCTTTTCTACATCATTCTTTATGGATAGAGAATTATGTTTATTAGGTGGCAACTGATATTATAGATCAGGTGCAAGACACAATCGGTATGTAAACCACATGGAAAGTAAATGCCCATGTTGTGCTTGTTCTTTCCAACTTTACATGGCTTGGCACCCAATCTATTAGATCGGGTGCCATCTTTTCTACGTTATTCTATATGGATATGGAATCATGTTAATCAAGTGGCAACAGATATAATAGATCAGGTGCAAGACACAATCGGTATGTAAACCACATGGAAAGTAAATGCCCATGTGGTGCTTGTTCTTTCCAACTATATGTTCCTTGGCACCCGATCTATTAGATCAGGTGCCACCTTTTCTACATCATTCTCTATGGGTATGGATTCATGTTTATCAGGTGGCAACTGATATAATAGATCAGGTGCAAGACACAATCGGTATGTAAACCACATGGAAAGTAAATGCCCATGTGGGGCTTGTTCTTTCCAACTTTACGTGGCTTGGCACCCGACCTATTAGATCGGGTGCCACCTTTTCTACATCATTCTCTATGGATATGAATTCATGTTTATCATGTGGTAACTGATATAATAGATCAGGTGCAAGACACAATCGGTATGCACATGGAAAGTAAATGCCCATGTGGTTCTTGTTCTTTCCAACTTTATGTGGCTTGGCACTCGATCTACAACTTTTCTACATCATTTTCTGTGGATAGGGATACTTGTTTATCAGTGACAACTGATATAATAGATCACGTGCAAGATACAATAGGTATCTAAACCACATGGAAAGTAAATGCCCATGTGGTGCTTATTTATTCCAACTTTTCGTGGCTTGGCACCCGATCTATTAGATCCGGTGCCACCTTTTCTACATCATTCTCTATAGATAAGGAATCATGTTAATCCGGTGGCAACTGATATAATAGATCGGGTGCAAGACACAATCGGTAGGTAGGCCCCATGGAAAGTAAATGCCTATGTTGGGCTTGTACTTTCCAACTTTATGTGGCTTGGCACGGCTCCCGATCTATTAGATCGAGTGCCACCTTTTTTACATTATTATTTTCTTGAAATGAACATGACCAAATTGTTGATGTCAAAGAAGTTGTACATTAGAATGAGCAACCAATCATCTTCACTGCATGCTTGCGGTGCAGACCCCGTTTTTTCCATCATTGGTGTAAAACAATTTTTTATGTGACTGAACATCACATCAATATCGTGTTTAACATAAATAGAAAAAACAGTGCTTCTGAACCCTTCCTATATATAGACCTGTACGGCTGTACCGTGTACTTTTCATGGAAAGTGGGATTGTCTCATGTTGAAGGGTTTTGGAATTATGAGAGAGAGATAATTGGTGGTGTGTTTTTTGGGGGTAAGAGAATTGATATATGTACTGCCTCCTGTAAGAATATACATTATACCTTTTGAGTACTTGATATTAAAATTTAATCTCATCGTTTTCATACACTAAAAGATCTACTGAATAAATGTGTCTTGCATTTTATATGCTTGTAAACTACTTTACAGTACTAATATCACATTATGATAAAAAGCAGGCATGAAGATATCACATATCTTCTGAATTCTTTACAGTACTAATACTTGATTTAAGAATGTGTCCTCCCATTTTGTAAATATAACATCCTTATCAAACTGTAAATATCACATTCTTGCCAACTGCATACATGATACAACTATATTAGCTCTATTTTGCTTTGAAGTTTATTTATTTTTGGTTGTAGTTAGCGCTTTGCACACAAACAAAAGTAGCATGCAGACCTCTAACTGACTAACTCCAGTGAAGTAAACTGTAAATTCATTGATTTTGAATCATGTTGGGATACAAAATGGGAGGACACATTCTTGTCTTCTAGTTTAATTTGGCCACAAAATAGGAGGACACATCCTGTATTAGTACTGTAAAGAATTTAGGAGATAAGAATTTTGTTGGCCACAATAAGACATTCAGAAGAATTGAACGCCTACATAAAGAAGAAAGGTGTTGGACATCATACATGAAAATTCATATTAATAAAATAATGCTAAAATAATGGGAATATCATAGAATCAGAACAGTACAAAGTGCTAAAAAAGACACATTATGATTGCAACTTGTAAGCTAGAATACCAGGTGAAAAGAATACAATTGTATGATAATAGAAGGGCCAATGCATTGTATAAACTGTATGATGTGCATGTCAAGTCTGACATTCAATCATATGTTTCTTATCAACATGGAGTTCTGTTTAGAAGCTTCCCCAAGATACTTACATCATACTCTGAGACCGACTGGGTGGGTATAGCCTATTATATGCAAGCAACTTCAGATCTATAATAAAAAGTTTGTCTGTGGACTTCCAAAAGAATATGGCATTTTTATGCAACTTATAACAGAATGTGAAGGAGACGTCTAAATCATGAAGTTAGCTTAGCGTAGATATTTATATATTCAGAATGGAAGCTTGACATGAACTGTGGGCATGTGGAGCATGTCATAACCCAATGATGTGCTTGGCGGATGTCTTAATTTATTATGGAACATCACAAAGAAAAGAAATTTTGCCCAGCTATGCTGAAAAGAAAAAACATGTTTGAATGGAAACACACACCACACTATTCTGTAGCATTGATGCATGGGCATTCAGTGCTTATCGTTTGTACGCAAGTCTGCAGCATAAATATCACAGCATTGTTAGAATGATTCAAGGGCGGCATACAATTTCAGTAGTTCTACATTAGGCATTGATCATATGTTAAGAAATTTCTATCTAGGATACCGTATTGCTATAATATGTTTTGTCACATATATTCTACCACTTTCAATTGAAAGAACCAAAATATCTGCATAAATGCAATATAATCTCTTCTAGCAAATTAAGTTTCATAGCATGACCCAATCAGTTCTCAAACTAATGATGGTAACTGCTTTAAGTATTTTTATTGGCCAATATATTATAACAGTATTTGCTTCAATTAATTACAGTCAATTAACAGAACTCAAAATGACCCAGATAAAGATCAATCATGTGATCAATAAAACAAAACAAAATTAAATAAACACAAATATGGAGACAAAACTATCAGCATAAAAACTCATTCGATTCCTTTAAATTCAAATCTAGGACCCAAAAACGCAGAAAGTCGGAACACGATCAGACATTAAGCATTTTGGGGGTAGAGAAATTAGGATTGTGGGGTTTACCACCAGAAATCATCGACAGTATCGAAGGTTTAAAATTTCATCAAACTCGGCTCCCAAGCGACGCCATGCTTGGGATTGGAGTGGTTATCGAACCAAAAGGTCCACTTCCTCTCCAGCTTGTGAGGGACTCGGTTCACCGCCGCCTTTTCCTACAACCCACATAACCAATCAATGCCCATCAATTGAGGAAAAAAGAACATAATAATCAAGAGAAATATTGGAAATGTACCGGCATTGAGGATTTATGTACCGGCATTATGGACTCAAGAGAAAAAAGAACATAATCCTCAATGCCCATCAATTGAGGAAAAAAGAACATAATAATTAAGAGAAATAATAATCAATGCCCATCAATCTGGGTTTGGATGGGTGCCACATGAAGCCAGCAGCAGGAGGGATATATCTGTGTGTTGTGGCTAGGGATGTGAATACTCAAATATAATAAGTTAAAGATCACCAATGACTTGTGTGAGCTGGAAGAACAGGTGATTCTCCTTCTCTGCCACCTACGTGAAAAACACACACACTACCAGTTCGACGAAATTACGCAGAGAGAAGTCTTAAGCATCACATCAATCTTATTTCCTCCACCTCAGCATCTCTCTCTATATAAATGGACTCAAGAAATTTCCAAATAACAAAGCTGAAAATTACCTTAAATAACAAAAAAATTAAAAAAAAAATGCAAATTTTCATAACCATAAATAACAAAAAATGCAATTTTGGGCATGCATCAAAGCTGAAAATTACCTTAATATACACTTTCTTAAGCAAACACTAAGCAACTCCAGGATTATAGGGGAACATCAACCAACAACCGAGAATCTATGCCCTGGGCTCGACCTCCACATCATTTTCCCTCTGTGCCCAAACAGTCTTCCCGGCAAATGAACTTACTCCAATTGGAAAGCTTCAGGCTTTGTGCACTGTTTCGGTTCAGGATATTCTTTTGGTGAGTGAGTGAGTGCTCCTAATGAAAATCAAATTGGAAAGCTACAGCTACCTGATGCAGCAGCATCTCCGCCCTGATGCATCCAACAGGTTTCAGAACATCAAAATCAAATGAAAATTTGGGAGATGGATCAGACAAAGGGGAAGAAATTGACGAAGAATACCTTGTGATTCATCACATCCCTCATGAAGATTATTTTGATAAACAGGAAGCTCCGGCGGCTCTTGCAGGTAGAGAAGATGGAGCTGAGTTTTTTGGGAACGACAGAAGATATTTTTTGGGAACGACAAATGAGGTTTGGGGCTAAGTTTTTTCCACTTAAATTTCAAAGCATAAAACAAAATTTTCAAAAATTCATTTTTCAAAGCACCCAGAATGAGTGCGGTTTCAAATTTTCAAAATTTTAATTCATTCCCCCCATTTCACAAGTTCACATTCTCAAAACTGCATCTAACCATTCATTTTTCTCAATTTATATAACTTAACCAATTTCTCATCTCTCAATTTCTCATATCTCATATCTTCAACATACAACAATAAAATGTATTATCCAATTACTCAAATTCTCTTATCCTTTATCCAAATTCTCTTATCTATTTTCTCATAACCAAAATCTCTTATACAAAAACCCATATCCAAAAACCCATGATAACATCCCTATTTTATAGAATAGATATCTCTTATCCAATTTCTCTTGTCCAATATCTCTTATCCAAATTCTCTTGATAACATCCCTCTTTTATAATATAGATATCTCTTATCCAATTTCTCATGTCCAATATCTCTTATCCAATTTCTCTTGATAACATCCCTCTTTTATAATATAGATATATATATATATATATATATATATATATATATATATATATATATATGGCGTCCGATTTTCACGGAGGCGAGACTGGAGATCCGAAGACCAAGACGGCGGCGCCCCCAGTGGCCGTCGATTCGGGACTCAAAACGACAGCTTCTACCCCAGGCGGTATAGATGGTACGATTTTGGAGGATCAAGAGGATCGGGGGGATATTGGGACCAAAGGAGATGCACAAATCCCCTTGGCTGAGTATGCTACAGGATCTGGAGTGAAGGAATCGTCGAATGGAGGCTGCAAGTCCCCTGCTAACTTGGGCGAAGTTTTAATTACTGAGAAACAAACTTTAGGAGACAGGTCCACGGATGCTGAGGGCAGATGGAATTTGGTAATTGGAAAGAAGAAATCAAAAAGGTTGGGGGAAGACAGGATTACTCATGGTGAAGGTAAGGTTTTCCCAAATCAATCAAACAAGCTTCTTCCCCGAAATAGAGCTAGTTTTCACAAAATACATCGTAACACCAAGCAAACTCCGAGTGACCGAAGGGTGTTTGATAGATTGCATGTGAGACCAACTGTGGAAATAAAAATTGCCACTAATGGTGCTAAGTTGTCTTGGGCTGATATGTGTGCTAACAGAAGGAAATATGATTCTGATCTGACTATGGCATTCACCCCTCCTGTTGTCAAAGATGATGGTTCTGAAATCGCCTACCTCCCTAACTCCCTGGTAGCGAGGGGGAAGGAGCAATGGAAAAATACCTTAGTTGGGTATGTGTTAGGAGATGTACCATACTATGGTCAAATCCGAGCCTGGGTGGAAAGATTATGGAATATTAAGCGAGGATTACGTATATATAGTCGTGAAAATGGCTTTTTCTACTTCAAGTTTGAAGATGACGCCGAATGTGAAAAAATACTTCAAGGAGAACCATGGCTGTTTGATGGGCGTCTGGTTGTTCTCCAACGTTCGAGTTCAACTCTAAGGCATGAAAGGGATATTCTCACGGCAATGCCAGTTTGGGTTCAACTTCACGGGGTCCCTCTGGATTGGTGGACTCGTGATATTCTTAATAGAATCGCGTCTGTTATAGGTATCCCAATATGCTTGGACAGACTAACGGCAAAAATGGAGAGAATTTCTTATGCTCGTTGTTTGGTGGAGGTAGATGCTAAGAAGCCAATCCCCAAGTTAGTGGTTGTTGAAGTAGAAGATGGTTCATCTCTTTCTATTGAAGTCAAAATTGAAGGTGAACCTCCACGTTGCACGAAATGTGTATGTTTTGGGCATACAGAATCACAGTGCATGGACAGCGGGAAGCTCTCTTCAATCCAAATAGGATCTGAGAATATGGTTTGGAGAGTAAAGGGGAAAGATAAACCAACACATACCAAAGTGACTACTGGAGATAAGAGTGAAGACACTGCGACAGTGAACCCAACATTGCTTAATCCTATCTTAGACAATCCACAGGCTACAATGGCTATTACGCTGCGAGGATTTGAGGAGGTGGGGTGTAATGCAAATGTAAATGAACCTTCTAAGGCAAGTGATCTAGTACCAGAGTATACAAATGAAGCTGCGGTTATTTTGAGGGATCCGCCACTCAAGAATGCTACTCCGGTGTCCAGCAAGAATGGTATCTCCCAAGCAGGAAGTGTTGTATGTGTTGAAGCTAAAGACGCAGGAAAAAATGTAATGGAGCATGCTGAGCCTGCAACCGAAACTGTGATCACTGCTATGCCTACCAATTCTCACGAGGCGCCACCTTTACATGGTGATAGACTGATAGTTCAGAACTATGGGGAGAGTCACAGTTTGGAAAGCACTTCAGGAATTGGGGGAGGGGGGACTAATTAATGACAGAATCTTGGAAGAAAAATTTAAAATTGGTGGCACCAACCTGAGTGACATTCCCATCACTTGCGTCATACATCGCTCTACAGGTAATTCTCCAAAACCCGGGCTAAGACCATCCTTGCTGGAAGAAGCTATTGAATCTGAGATAGATAAACTGCCTGCTGCAATGTTCATGAACAATCCTGAATGGGAGGAGGAAGAAGGTGAATTGGTGAGTTGTATGGAGGGGGAAAATCAAAACAAAACATTGGTGCTACTCCAGGAGGACTTAATACTAGACGGAGTTCCAGGATTCGGGAAGGAAGAATCCCTCGTCACCAACCAAACATATAAATGTCTATCTTAATATGGAACATTAGGGGCCTTAACAGCTCGATCAGACGTAGAGATCTCCGAGATAGAATTAATACTTTGAGGCCTTCAGCTGTTATCCTATTGGAAACTAAGATAAAGTCGGATGGTGGTTCTAAGAAATGTGGCATCCCCAAGCACTGGGAGTTTATTAACAATTTTACTGAAGATTCTGGCAGCAGAATCTTGATGGCGCTGGATCCTATTATCTGGAAATCAACGCTGGTGTCTAAGTCACCCCAACATATAACCATCAAATGTTATAATGCGGGAGGATGCTCTTTGGGGCTAACAGCCATCTTTGAACTAAATTCCCACAAAGGTAGAGAAGACCTGTGGGCGCATCTTCGACATGATTCTACTCAACTTAAAAATGAAGCATGGATGATAGGGGTGATTTTAATTGTGTTCTCTTTGCTAATGACAAAATTGGGGGGCGAAAGTTGGAGGAGAATATGCTAGAAGAACTCAACAACTGTATTTTAGACTGTGATCTCTAGGAACTAAAAAGCATTGGTGACCGAATGAGTTGGTGCAATAAGAGGATTAGGAAGGCGCGGATTTCAGATCAATTGGATAGGATCTTCTGCAACGCTAAATGTCTTTCTGTTCTACCGGAGTCTTTTGTGGAATACTTGGATCCCTCTACTAGTGATCACTCTCCCATGGTTGTTAATATGCACACTCAGGTAATCTCCTACCCCAAACCTTTCAAATACTTTAATCACTGGTCTCAATGGTCGGGTTACAAGGATCTGATTGAGAGAAGTTGGACGCAATACATCCATGGTGCTCCGATGTTCTGCTTGGTCCATAAACTCAAGAGACTCAAATCTACCCTATGAGTTTGGGCCAGGGAGCAGGCCGAACTCAACTCTATTGAGAAATGCCGCAAAAACTTAGCTGAAATACGCACAAATCCGAATATTCATACGGATCCAGCCCTTCAGTTCGAGGAGAAGAGACTGTCCCTTGAGTTATACAATCTGCTTGGTATGGAGGAAGAAATGCTATGCTAGAAAAGCCGTCAAGACTGGTTGAGCTTGGGGGGACAGGAATACCCGGTTCTTTTATAATAGTACTAGAGCAAGACAAGTCCACAACAACCTGGGGCATTTGATTGACGCAACTGGTAAAAGGAATATCTTATATGATGAGCTACGAGATACGGCACCAAACTTTTATTAGGATTTATACAACCAAACACATTATTGGATATTATTTCCCAAACTTACTCCTAAATGGAAGATAACAAAGGAAGCGGCTACATGGTTTGATCGGAGAGTATCTTTAAAGGAAATAAAAGAAGCAGTCTTTCAAATTGGACCTGACAAAGCTCCAGGACCCGATGGGTTTAATGGTACCTTTTATCAACAAAATTGGTACCTCATTGGTGATGATGTATCAAAGGGAGTTCTCTCTTTTTCCGCTCTGGAGTTATGCCCCCTCAGGTGAATCATACTTTCCTCACTCTTGTCCCTAAAAATTCAAATGCGACAACCCTGGGAGATTATAGACCGATTGACTGCTGTAATGTGATCTATAAAATTATTAGTAAAGTTTTATGTAACAGACTGAAAGAGGTCATTCATGATCTCATTTCCCCCAATCAGGCAGCTTTCATGAAAGGTAGACTTCTTGCTGATTGTACTCTCCTAGCCCATGAGGAAATCAGGGATTTTAGTAATCCCATAGGGGCCAGAGCTTGCCTAAAATTGGATCTGAGGAAGGCATTTGATAGCGTGAACAGAGAATTGATATACTACTTTCTGCACAGTCTGGGATTTAAACACAAATTCATCAGCTGGATTAAGGAATGTGTTTCTTCTCCCACGTTCTCAGTAATGGTCAATGGTTCGCCTGCTGGATATTTTGATGGCAACAGGGGGCTTAGACAAGGCGACCCACTCTCTCCATACCTTTTTGTAATACATATGGAGGCTTTTTCTTTACTTATTGCAAAATCTCTTACTACTCGCGCCATCCACCCCATGAGAAGAACAGGTTATATTTCCCACCTTCTTTTTGCAGATGACCTCCTAGTTTTCTGTCATGCCAATACCCACTCTCTAAATGGACTAAATGCATTATTAGAGAATCTCAACAACTTCACTGGCCTTCTAGTCAACTGGGAAAAAAGTGCAGGTATCTTCAGTAAGGGTACCAAAAACCCTTTGAGTTTGGCAAATCTTTTGGGTATCAAGCTAGCAACCACTATTACTACATATTTGGGATTGCCTCTCTCGTCCAAATGTCCCAAGACTCCAATGTATTACAGACTCATTGATAAATGCAGGAAGAGGCTTATAGGATGGACCTCTTCATCCCTCTCCATTGCTGGCAGGATTGAGCTGGTTAAAACTGTGATCTACGGTATGGTCTCTTTTTGGATGCAAGCATTTCGTGTTCCCCTGGCTGTCATTCGTACCATCACTACCGCGTGTAGGAAATTTATTTGGGGTAATACTCGTTTCTGGGCTTGGAAAGATTTTTACACTCCAAAAGAGGAGGGTGGAGTTGGTCTAAGGCTACTTTCTGACATAAATGTGGCGGCGGGAGTTAGACTAATATGGAGAATGTTGTCAGCTAGAAGCCTTTGGGGGTAATCGCATGAAATCTAAATTTGATAATTCTGACTTCTTCTACGGGGAAAAGGGCAAAGTCACCCAATCAGGGACATGGAAATTTATGCTAGCTTGCTGGAGCACCTCCCAAAAACTATGTAACAGCCGCTTTCTGACCGTTCGTATTTTCTACGTGCACGTACCTTTCGTGCATGTATTTTATTTGACTCTTTCTTGGTTTTGGTATATACAATGTGATATGCCGTTGTGAACGTATGGAAGTGTAGAATTTTATGGTAATTTTTGGAAACGTCATTTCACGGCTCGTTTTCTCGCAAAACAGCTTTGAATGGAAGGGCGTTTTGGTCTTTTGGCACCAATACGTGGTTCCCGATTTTACTATAATTTCTGATAGGTGTAGCACACGATCGGACACTGTAGCCCCGTACTTCTTGTCTCCACGATCGTCCCGGTAATTTCGGATTATTTTTTCGATGCCCGTAGTGGAAGATATCCCCTAATCAATTTGCAACCGTTGATTAGCCTCTAATCAATTTGAAATCCAAATCTAATCAAATCCTAATCAAATCTCATACGTATCATGGGAAATATCTCTGCCACTACCCTCACACAACCTTTCTCCACTTTGTACACCCCTCACTCTCTCTCTCTCCTAGTCACCACCCCACTTACACACCCCTTCATGAGTTGAATAGCATAACATCTCCTTAAATCATGCAACCAAATAACCCTATTGGAAACTCACGCATGAACCCATCCAAGGCCGGATTTCTCTTCTCCTCCAGCCGCCACGACAGCCCCCAAGCCCCCACCACCGGCCACCACCTTCTCCTCCACCTTCTCCTCCATCTCCACCTCCCAAAAGCTCTCAAAAACCCCATTAAACCCAAGTTTTTGGCCAAAAACTGTGCATAGAACCTATCGCCGGAAAATGGCCGCCGCCGCCACTCCGGCCACTCCCTCCGACGACCACCACCCCCGATCAACTTCTCTCTGACCCCCCGAGGATCTCCAACTCCCCTTACCCTTTTTCCACGTCTCGATCTCCTCGAAAACCCCGTGGAACTCAGATCTAGCCGCAGTTTTATAGATCTGCGCCACCTCCGGGAAAACTCGCGCCCACCGGCCATCCGGCCACCTACGATGACCACCCTACCGCCGTTGGATTTCTATCGAAACCCTCTACCAACTGCAACTTCCCTCATGCTCATAGCCCACCTGTAGCTCCTGGAATCCTCGTCGGAACACACCATATCGGCTGTTTTTCACAGATCTGGAAGCTGAACTTCACCGCCCGCGCATGGCCACCTCCGACCAACCCCGGTGACAACTCCACTGCCGCTGGCTTCGTCTTGAAGTCCTTTACCAACTGCAACTTCCCGTTTCCGCTGTTACTCTCTGAAATTTCATTGAGATGCGCGACAACGGACGTGGCGCGAATCTGTCCTCCCCGGCTTCTCACGGCCGCCCACCGCCGTGCGCTCGCGCCGTCGGCCATCCACCGGGCCGAGCATCTTTCTTTGGTCCCACTCCATCAACTAACAGCCCCCTTGGACTCTCGGAGTTCACGTGCGTTGCCGCACGCACGTATTTTTAGCCGACGTCGCCGTTATCGTGAAAAACCGTTGCGCTACTCGCAACGGGAGGAGGATTGCTGATTAGCTCGCTGATTTCACACCACCACCCCGCTGTACATAGGTACCTCATTGTGCTACCTACGGCCGAGGAGTTCTAGACGACGCCGACGTTTCGCCGTTCAGACCCGACTTCCGCTTGTTGGACGACATCACGAGGTTAGTTTCCCTAACGAGTAGTAAAACCCACACCGTAGCTAACCAAAACCTAAACTAAAATCTGACAACTATAACTAAATTTACTTTCAGTACTTGTAAAACGCTGCTCACCGTAGAAAGCTCGACAATCGGACAATTTTCTGTGCACATAGGATAGTAGTCGATCTAGGTTGAACGAAACACCAAAAATGTGACTTTTACGAATATGGTAGTCCCGACAATATAGAAACAAACCCTAAATAGGACTTATTGAAAAACGTGACCTGACACCGTCGACGTGACACTATTTCAGACGGACTATCGCTGACGAGACGCTTGGACAAGTCGCTCCGTGAGGACGACACACTCGCCACCGCAGGCAAGTGTATCCCACTTGCACTTTCGACCGTGCTTAGGCCTTAGTTGGTTAGAACTGATAACTTTGAACAAATAGAACCGGACGTGAAATGATAGCGTCCGTGACGACACGTGACGGCTCAGACTTGACGACGAAGTCTGAGCCTGACAACAACAACTTTTGACATCGTAGGGCTATCATGTGTGTGCGTGTGTATGGACACCCTAGAATAACCCTTCTCGTCTTGTCACGTCCCGTCCCGTCTTTTATAGCCTGCGGGCAATAGGGCACTCACCAGTGAGTGGGTGATCCCTTGTACTGATACACAGCCCAGAGGGCAATAGGGCACTCACCAATGAGTGGGTGATCCCTTATACTGATACACAGCCCAGAGGGCAATAGGCGACTCACCAGTGAGTGGGTGATCCCTTGTCGTGATACACAGCCCAGAGGGAAATAGGGCACTCGCCAAGCTAGAGCGAGTGATCCCTTGTCGTGCTTGTCTTGTCTTGTCATACTTGAGGTTTGGGGTAGGGTTGAGCGTGTGCACGGGAAGAGGGTCTGATCCCCCTCGACCCTTAAGGCATGAACCCTTTCGTGTCTCACTTGTCTTGTCTTGTCTTGTCTTGTCTCGTCACGTCCCGACTTGTCTTGACACCTGTTAGGTTAGTCCCGTGGTTTGGTAGCACACGCTATGACCACTACTTGTCACGTTTTACCTTCCTGCTGTGTTTACTTCCTTTTGTTCCTCTGTTATAACCTTAGCATGCTAATCAACCAGTAAACCGTTGTTAAATAGTCGATACACTTGCAGTTTGGTCTGACCCTTTTTGTAGACCTTACCTGACGTACAGTTCCTTCTTTTGGTGCTGTACGTCAGGTGTCAAGCCAGAGTTCGAGGACACGACAGACTTACCGGAATACGTGGAGCCCGAGGACATCAACATAGAGTACGTGATGATGAGGACCTGACCTTGAGGACTTTTCGGTCGCCAGTTTCAGAGGTTACTACTTTAGTTGTTTTTTTTCTTTCGATAGTTGTTGCCATGCTTAGGCTTCCCTCTTTTTAGACTTTTGTACTCGCTGGATATTAACTCTTTATTTTAATGAATGCAACTTTCCTTCTGTACTTTCTGTTGTCTCGAACTTTATAACTGCAAGAACCTGGAAATTTTAAAATGGTACCCCTACAGACGCTTATTGGGTCCGAGCTTCTCAGCTCTGGCCTAAGCGGGCCTTAATCACGCTTCACCTCCGTTGTTTTGGGAAGCGGGGCGTGACAGGTTTTAGTGGTGGCCCATGCAGGTCATGCAAAAGTTCGGAACAATAAGAGTATCGCATTCATTTAATATCCATGTACAAGTCTAAATTAGATTTTCCCAGTCTTAGATGGTAGGAAGACTTAGATAGACGTCCAGGTTTGATAGTCAGGTAACTTGGTTAAGATTTAGTCATCATCGTCTTAGGATACCTTAGTAGCTCTCACTTGACTCTGACCGTGTTAGAGTCCTAGAATCCTTCTTTTAGTCGTTCGCTCAGTTCCATCGACTTCGGGCCCAGTAGAACGTAACCTTGATTCTCTTAGGAACCTTCCCCTTAGATCCTGATTACAGTCTAGCTCATTAGGAAGTCTTAGTGCCGATTTCTCCTGATCTTTAGACGGCCCGATAATTAGAAACCCTAACTTCTAGCATCTTCCCAATCATTACACTTCTGTGTTATCGGCCGTAGAATTCCATTATAGCTTCTCATGAATCATATCCTATGTGTATTCACCATGCGATCATATTCTTTGCCTTCGATTCACGTAATCGCTTCGTGACGATTATCGTTAATTCTTCGAATCTTTCCCATTGCAGATCATGCTTCCTTTAAAAGTATTTTCGAAATTCACTATTTTCTTCGCTCAGTTTAACTTCTTTGAAAACTCTTATTAAATATTTAAAATTTCTTACTTTCGGTTGAATTAAAATTCTTTCGCAAATTTTGAAGCCTTCTTGGTCGTAATGTTTAAGTTATTATCTCTTACTTATTTTTGAATCGGTATCTTTCGTATATCAGTTTTAAAACTTGTTACTATTTTGAAGAAAAAAATTCAATGTATCACATTTTCTAAAACTACGAAATGAATTTTTTTAACTCCTTACCTTACGTACTTTTAGACGACTTTCTAAACTAAAGAGAACTTCAATTTTTATATATACCAGTTCTATGCTCATCGTGCTCATATTTACACGTGATCTTTTTATCTATTTCAATAGTTTGAGCAATATCTTAGTTCCATCCAATCAGTTATCTCCTTATCCTCACCTTATCCAAACTCGTCCTTTTCGATCTTGTTTCGTTTCACTTTTGGTTTCGGTTCCTTTCTTTCATGTAGACAATAGTGCTTGTAGTTGCCTGTGTCAACTCTAGTTTAGTAGTGGGCCCTTGGTTTTGTAATGTCGTCGTGGTGTATATGTATAGGTAGAGTGTGTGGACTGGTACGAGTGTGCTACCTTTAGGATATTAGTGATTGTCTCTTGTGTCGTGTATGTATACTCAATGTGGTCCTTGACATACATATGGAGTTGTCTGAATGATGGTATTCATATAGGTGTGAATAGCGTCATAGCAGGCAATTCCTTAGACTTAGTCTTTCGTATTATGGTATGACTTATCTTTGGCTGCATATGATTGTATCAAAATTTTTGTTTTCTTTTAAACCAAATCTTTAAAGTTTTGAGACTAGCACACAAGATCACAACCCCGATCTTCCCTCATCCAATACCACAACTCCACACGTTTTTTTTTCGAATGTTTTAAATATGTCTTTGGCCTTAAACTTCCTTTCCTTCCCTCTTCGGGAGTGTGACGTTTGGTTGTTATGATATTGTTAGTAATAGCTGTTATTGTTATAGGGTTATGTTTGTGGGTAGGTTTAGAGTGAGATGAGATATGTTGTACCGGTGGATAATTGATTTTGGGACACAAGGATATTAGATTAGATTTTTTTGGATGAAAAGAATGAGCTGTCCAAGACTTATCTATAATGCCGATGTGTGACGGACTTAATGTAGAATTCTGGTCGAATGAAATTATATGCGGGGAGATGATAACTTATCAGACTTGAGACTTAGACGAGTGGTAGATAGGAGTAGCTACGGAGTATAGTATGAGTTAGGGTGATCATGAGAATGAGTAAGCATCAAGACTTTATTGTTAATGTTGACGTGAGAAGACATTGGGAATAACACGACGTGTTGAGATAAATGGATGGTTAGATAGTCGGACTTAATATTGGTGGTGATTAGTTATAGTGAGTAGGATAAGATGTGATTTTGATAGTTCAATTATTCGACGGATAAATTTATGGGAAGATATGACAAGGAATGTATTGAGGACACGGCGATTGTTGATTTGTGAAAGGTGTTATAAGATCGACAAAGTTTTTGTCTTGGATTGGTGATTGACTAGAACATCATTTTAGCGATTGATTAATATTGAAAAGAGATTGTGAAATTTGAAGATGTTATTGAGCGATGATGTTTAGTGGAATGGTATGGTATGAGAAGATGATTATTATTCCTTTATGAGAACTTGGAGTTGGAAATTTGAACAGCAGTGATGGATCGATAGTTAAGTATTAGGATGTGAGTTTAGTCGTGGCATTATCCAGTGAAAAGACGGGTTACGATGTATTATTTGAGGAACGATGTTGAAGTTATAGGATTAGAGATCATTGTGTGGAAGATGTGAGTTATAGGCTTAAGTGTTTATAGGTATTATTATTATTATTATTATAGTTGATTCCGAGGACGGAATCATTTCTAAGGTGGGTAGAATGTGACGACCGCTTTCCGACCATTCGTATTTTCTACGTGCACGTACCTTTCGTGCACGTATTTTATTTAACTCTTTCTTGGTTTTGGTATATACGATGTGATATGCCGTTGTGACTGTATGGAAGTGTAGAATTTTATGGTAATTTTTGGGAACGTCATTTCACGGCTCGTTTTCTCGCAAAACAGCTTTGAATGGAAGGGCGTTTTGGTCTTTTTGCACCAATACGCGGTTCCCGATTTTACGATAATTTCTGATAGGTGTAGCACACGATCGGACACCGTAGCCCCGTACTTCTTGTCTCCACGATCGTCCCGGTAATTTCGGATTATTTTTCCGATGCCCGTAGTGGAAGATATCCTTTAATCAATTTGCAACCGTTGATTAGCCTCTAATCAATTTGAAATCCAAATCTAATCAAATCCTAATCAAATCTCATACGTATCATGGGAAATATTTCTGTCACTACCCTCACCCAACCTTTCTCCACTTTGTACACCCCTAACTCACTCTCTCTCCTAGTCACCACCCCACTTACACACCCCTTCATGAGTTGAATAGCATAACATCTCCTTAAATCATGCAACCAAATAACCCTATTGGAAACTCACGCATGAACCCATCCAAGGCCGGATTTCTCTTCTCCTCCAGCCGCCACGGCATCCCCCAAGCCCCCACCACCGGCCACCACCTTCTCATCCTCCTTCTCCTCCATCTCCACCTCCCAAAAGCTCTCAAAAACCCCATTAAACCCAAGTTTTTGGCCAAAAACTGTGCACAGAACCCATTGCCGGAAAACGGCCGCCGCCGCCGCTCCGGCCACCCCCTCCGGCGACCACCACCACCGATCAACTCCTCTCTGACCCCCCGAGCATTTCCAACTCCCCTTACCCTTTTTCCACGTCTCGATCTCCTCGAAAACCACGTGGAACTCAGATCTAGCCGCAGTTTTACAGATCTGCACCACCTCTGGGAAAACTCACGCCCACCAGCCATCCTGCCACCTACGACGACCACCCTACCGCCGTTGGATTCCTATCGAAACCCGCTACCAACTGCAACTTCTCTCACACTCATATCCCACCTGTAGCTCCCGGAATCCTCGTCGGAACACGCCGTATCGGCTGTTTTTCACAGATCTGGAAGCTGAACTTTGCCGCCAGCGCATGGCCACCTCCGACCACCCCCGACGACAAATCCACTGCTGTTGGTTTCGTCTTGAAGTCCTTTACCCACTGCAACTTTCCGTTTCTACTGTTCGTCTCTGCAATTTCACTGAGACACGTGACAACGGACGTGGCGTGAATCTGTCCTCCCCGGCTTCTCACGGACGCCCACCGACGTGCGCTCGCACCGTCGGCCATCCACCGGGCCGAGCATCTTTCTTTGGTCCCACTTCATCTACCAACATCCCCCTTGGACTCTCAGAGTTCACGTGCGTTGCCGCACGCACGTACTTTTAGCCGACGTCGCCGTTATCGTGAAGAACCGTTGCGCTACTCGCAACGGGAGGAGGATCGCTGATTAGCTCGCTGATTTCACGCCGCCACCCCGCTGTCCAGAGGTATCGCCGTTCAGACCCGACTTCCGCTTGTTGGATGACATCACGAGGTTAGTTTCCCTAACGAGTAGTAAAACCCACACCGTAGCTAACCAAAACCTAAACTAAAATTTGACAACTATAACTAAATTTACTTTCAGTACTTGTAAAACGCTGCTCACTGTAGAAAGATCGACAATCGGACAATTTTCTGTGCACATAGGATAGTAGTCGATCTAGGTTGAACGAAACACCAAAAATGTGACTTTGACGAATAGGGTAGTCCCAACAATATAGAAACAAACCCTAAATAGGACTTATTGAAAAACACGACCTGACACCGTCGACGTGACACTATTTCAGACGGACTACCGCTGATGAGACGCTTGGACGAGACGCTCCGGGAGGACGACACACTCGCCATCGCAGGCAAGTGTATCCCACTTGCACTTTCGGCAGTGCTTAGGCCTTAGTTGGTTAGAACTGATAACTATGAACAAATAGAACCGGACGTGAAATGATAGCGTTCGGGACGACCCCTGACGGCTCAGACTTGACGACGAAGTCTGAGCCTGACAACAACAACTTTGGACATCGTAGGGCTATCATGTGTGTGCGTGTGTGTGGACACCATAGAATAACCCTTCCCGTCTTATCACGTCTCGTCCCGTCTTGCACAGCCTGCGGGCAATAGGGCACTCACCAGTGAGTGGGTGATCCCTTGTACTGATACACATCCCAGAGGGCAATAGGGCACTCACCAGTGAGTGGGTGATCCCTTGTCGTGATACACAGCCCAGAGGGCAACATGGCACTTGCCAAGCTAGAGCGAGTGATCCCTTGTCGTGCTTGTCTTGTCTTGTCATACTTGGGGTTTGGGGTAGGGTTGAGCGTGCGCATGTGAAGAGGGTCTGATCCCCCTCGACCCGTAAGGCGTGAACCCTTTCGTGTCTCACTTGTCTTGTCTTGTCTTGTCTTATCTCGTCACGTCCGACTTGTCTTGACACCTGTTAGGTTAGTCCCATGGTTTGGTAGCACACGCTACGACCACTACTTGTCACGTTTTACCTTCCTGCTGCGTTTACTTCCTTTTGTTCCTCTGTTATAACCTCAGCATGCTAATCAACCAGTAAACCATTGTTAAATAGCCGATACACTTGCAGTTTGGTTTGACCCTTTTGGTAAACCTTACATGACGTACAGTTCCTTCTTTTGGTGCTGTACGTCAGGTGTCGAGCCAAAGTTCGAGGACACGACAGACTTACCGGAGTACGTGGAGCCCGAGGACGTCAACATAGAGTACGTGCTGACGAGGACCTGACATTGAGGACTTTTCGGTCGCCAGTTTCAGAGGTTACTACTTTAGTTGTTTTTTTCTTTCGATAGTTGTTGCCATGCTTAGGCTTCCCTCTTTTTAGACTTTTGTACTCGCTGGATATTAACTCTTTATTTTAATGAATGCAACTTTCCTTCTGTACTTTCTGTTGTCTCGAACTTTATAAATGCAAGAACCTGGAAATTTTAAAATGGTACCCCTACAGACGCTTATTGGGTCCGAGCTTCTCAGCTCTGGCCTAAGCGGGCCTTAGTCACGCTTCGCCTCCGTTGTTTTGGGAAGCGGGGCGTGACAAACTAATTAGAAAGAAGATCAGAAATGGCAGAACCACTCTATTCTGGCATGACAACTGGTTACCTTGCGGTCCCCTGAAAAATTTACAAGATATACCCGACGGAGATGAAATGAAATGCGTCTCCGACTATTGGGACGGTTCAGATTGGATTCAGGACCCTAATATTCACTGTTTTAGAAGTATCCTGCAGGCAAATGGGGTCACACAAGGAGAAGACGAATGGGAATGGGCTTCTGGCTCCTTTCGATGTAGAGAGGCTTGGGAAGGAGCTCGGCTACAGGGTGCGGCTTTCCCATTCTTCAAGTTGGTTTGGTTCAGTGGTCATGTGCCGAAATTCTCCATAACTTTACTCCGGGCGTTCAAAATGAAACTCCTCACAAAAGATTATGTTACAAACTGGGGGATTAATACAAATGGAGATTGTGACCTGTGTGCTGGCGCAGGTACTGAAACAAACACGCATTTGTTTTTTGAATGCCCTTTCTCCCAATATATTTTGCAACGGATGGTTCTTAAGCTTGGTATTTTAAACCATCGTGTACCTGATTTAGCTTCGATGGGTGAGCTGGTCTTACAAAAATTCCAGGGCAAAAAAACTGTTGGGCGCCTAGCAAAACTAGCATTAAGCTCTACAGTTTGGCATGTATGGAAGGAAAGGAACCGCAGAATTTTTGAGTGCACCAATAAAAGTAAATTTCAAGTCTTTGAGGACATTACAGTGGACGTCCGATTAGCAGTGAAGCTTAAAGACATTGAAGATGATACTGAGGAGAGTGCAGCTGACACGCAAGTGCTGGCAAATTGGGAGATCAAGGACAATGGGTAGGGTCAATCAATGTGATAATACTGGATCCTTCCATGGTGACTCTAGGCCGGATGTCTTTGTTTCTGCTGTAGTTATACGGATGTTTATTTGGATTGATGGCTGCCAAATGGCAAACTTATATGTGCTTAGGGGGTAAGGAACTAGAGTAGAGAGTAACGACGCTTGTGTCCTATCCTCTCTCTCTAGTGCCAAACTTCCTTTTCCACTGTATTGTATTTTGTACAGTATTTCAATAAAGTTTTTTGTTAACCTTTCATATGTGTGTGTGTGTGTGTGTGATATGCTTCAATTCACATGTGTTGGGATTCCACAAATAGGACAAGGGTAGCCCATTTAGCATATGCTCTGATTTGCGAGAAATATCTCTTTTGCCCAAGTGTTTAGATTCCGGTTTCTTTTTTGTTTTACTTGGTGCAAATCCCCTCGTCGTGTACCGTTCTCCCACTTGGGAGAGTACATATGTATATATCCAAAAATCCAAAATCTAAAAAAAAGAGAGAAAAGAAAAACCCAAAAAAAGAAAAGAAAAGAGAAAAGAAAAAAATATGTATAGCCAAAAATCCAAAAAAATACAAATACCCAAAACCCAAAAAAATTCCCATGTGAATATTTTTTCCTATCTACCGAGAATAAAGGGAAGGCGAGAGTTTGCACCGAGTCTTCTACTCCACACCTTCTCAATCTCCATCGTTTTCGAAAACACTTGGCATAGGAACTTTCCAGCGATTATCTAGGCGATAGTGTGGTGATTTCCTAGTCTCTAGCTGTGGAGTCCCCAACGCATGATACGTTTCATTTCTGATTCTATTCTCATGCATGCTTGAGCTATTTCCACCGCTATTTCGGATTGAATTGATATTTGGATCATTCCTTGGGTGTGTGTGTATGGAGCTTTATTGCACAATGTAGATAGTAACACCGTTTGCTAGCACACGATTACACTTACTCGCGCTTCACCGCGTGGGCCCACGACACTTGTTTGGACTCATATTCCCTGGTTTAGTGTTGTGCTTTTGTCGTATACTTGCTTGGTGTGGTGTGTTTGATTTTGTTGGCTCTGATGGGCGATTTAGGATTTTGTCTTCTTTTTTCCGTTTCTCTCTCTATTTTTCCCTCCGAGCTCCTACTCTCACTCGTCTTCCTTGAGGATGAGGAAGGGTTCAGCTTGGGGGATTTTGACGTGCGTTTATATTCTATATATTCACGCACGTCTTCTTCGTGATTTTCTGCCGTTTTCCGTTGTTTCATACCCGTTCTTTTGTGTTTTTTGTATCTTTTCACTTTCTCCATGTTTTTGTGTAAATGCAGGAGATTTCCAGCATCGTGGACATACAAAGAAGATATCATGAGTCCCCGGAGCTACAGGAGGAGTCACGCGCGATCCAGAGGGCTAAACGACGAAGATACCCATATTTCAGCCCCCAGCCAACCGATCGGTTGGACAAAGCCAACCGATCGGTTGGTGCACGCGTATCCGACCCGGACAGGAGCTGAAGAGAAGAGCAGCTCACCCGATCGGTTCGCTGATTGGGTGAGATCGACAGAGCTCTCTATTTTTTTTTGGGCTTAATTCCGACCGATCGGTTGAAAACTCAACCAATCGGTTCATCTGAAGCTGAATTCCCAAGCGACGACCCGGTCACTCAACCCGCTATCCTCAGCACCCGGTTGAAGCTTCTGAAGCCTGATGTCCATCACGACAGCAGCTCACCTGATCGGTTGATGCTTCAACCAATCGGGTGACCTCGTTTTTTATATATAACTGACCTAGGGTTTTCTGAAATGGACATTATTATTTTCTGTCTTTTTTCTTGGGTGTGACGGCTGGAATTTTCTTCTGTTTTGTAAGTGTTCCGATTACTATGAAAATTTAATATCGTCTTAATACAATTGCTAGCAACTGTTTTCTATTGCCTGATCATGATTTCTACCGTTGAATTTTGTTTAGATTATGATTTTGCCATGAATTATGAGTAGTTCCCAAATCTGGGATTTTGGTGAAAACCCCTTCGTGGGTTCTCCCTAAAACGACTATAGGATTAGGATTTCGATAGGGTTTAGGAATTTAGATGGTTACGCAGGGTGTTTCATTGTCATTGGCAGGAGAAAGACCGCCTCTGACCGTCGGGCCAAGGGGGAATAAACTTGGTAGTTGACTCCCTAGCCACTGCTCACTCCCTTATCATAGACATCGAATTCTAGCGCATGGGGACGACAGGATGAGATGTTGGGAGTAATCGTTGCGAGCTTAGTGCTCCCGGAGCCGGTCGGTGTTAATGGACATGGGAATGCCCATCGACCGAACCCGGGTAGTCCTAGTGTATCATCCGGGGCATCGACCGGAATATCGGGCCCATGTGACGCTAGGTATCACTCTTAGAGGCAACGTCCCACCACTAAACCCTAAATCCAATCATGTTCCTATCCGTCGGTCGTAATAGTGAGAGCACGTGATAGGGTGGAAACCGAAGTCCTAGGTTTCCTTTTATATCGTTTATCCTTCGTATTTATATTCTGTGACAACCTACCGATCGTTCGGGCTAGCTCACCCATTGGGTGAACCGGTTCCTTTCCGACAACAAGCACAACACACGCCTCCCTGAGTTCGACCCTCAAGCCACACTACAACACCGTGCGCTTGCGATATAAATATTTAAATCTGGTATCCCCGATCCTATTGCACTTGTACTATGGGACTTCAGAATGTGATTGGAAAAATTTTGCTTCCACGGCACCATATCGGTGAATATTTGTATCCATTGTGACAACTAGCAGAACATTGATGGCCCGTTGTGCGTGTTAAGCAATATTTGTATGTGAAGCTAAAATTGATCACCACACACAACTGTATACAGTTATGCCCTTTGTGCGCAATGAGTAAAATTTGCATTATAAAACAAAATCGGTCACCACGCACAACTATCCACATTTACGCACATTGTATGCGTTGAGAAATTATGTTTGCTCACCGTTCACAATGGTTCAAATATAGGCCCGTTGTGCGCGTTGAGTAATTAAGTCTTAGTTTATTTATACTTTTAATAACAACCGGAAGAGAGAGAGAGAGAGAGAGAGAGAGAGAGAGAGAGAGAGGGCCACCCAAAATGCTACCCCTAGCAAAAATTTGAGTTGCCGCCAAATTCGGAGTGTTACTGTATCAGACCGCAAAAAACCCCCTCGAAGTCCTCAAAAAAACCCCTCCATCCGTCTGTTCTAGTGGAGGATATATATCCCGCCAAATTTGGAGTTTACTGTCGGTTGGAGTTGCTCTTATAAATATAAAATAACCATTCGTGTTGATTTGTGCCTTTACTACAGATATGGCTGAGAAATCGTGTCTGGGGGACGAAGAAACTTTGCAAGGTCAGTCTTCAGGGGGAAGAAGAGACTGTGACGTAGATGTTCCCCGTTCCCTTCATGACATGGGGGATGTGAGGCTGCAGTTGCCAGCGACTCATCTCAGGGATACATGGGCATGGGGTGGTCTCGTTCCGGCAGGCTATGTCCCCCAGAGTACGAGGGGGCATTGCTGTTGAATCCACCCACTGACGTTTCCTCGGAAGGTACTAGGGGGAACCGTCACGAACCCTTCTTCCCTGTCTGGGACGGCGAGTCTGCCGTGGTGGATAAGGGATGGCCAGTCGACTAGTGGAGAACTCCATCCTTCCCACTGACCAAAGTGTCCTATGTCAAATTGAGATTGAAAGGCTCGCTAACTCAGTCGTTTATGGCAGTTACCAGTTAGATACTAATGTCTTCTCTTTGTGATGTTGCCTTACTCTTACTGATCCTTGATTCCTTGCAGACATCATTGGTTGGGGCGGAATTGCGTTGCCAAGTGGTACAATTATTGATGGCCGAGCGGAAAACGACGACTACATTCAAATCTCAAGTTAAGGATTTGAAGGAGCAGCTGATGAAAGAGAGGGACCGCAGATCTCAGGTAGAGTGGGAGGGTGCGAAAGCTAAAGATAGGGCGGCCACAATGTCATCGATTCGAAGAGCTCCAAAGAGTGCTGGTACGTAGAGAAGAGCAGTCTCCTGGCTCATATAGTCGAGTAGGAGAGAAACGCTCTTCCTCCAATCTCGATTGAAGACGTGAAGCAGGAGGCTAAGGCGAGGAAGTATCAGCGATCTGGTCGGGAGTCTGGTGGAGGATCGGCCCAAACTTAGGACTGTTTGGCTACCAACGATCCCTCCGGTGACGTGTCTATGTGAATCGTGGCATCTTAGTACACCAATTGTTTTTGGTAGTTTTATATTTTGAGAGGTGTATGCGTTGGTAATGAACCCTGAACATTCAATTGGTAATAAACACGCAGTCTTTTACCGATTGTTAGTATAAATAGCTATTTACCAACAATTAGGGGTCTTAGTACACTGATTGCTTAATTTCTGGTGTCTATTAATACTATTAGCATAACTCCATCACAGAAATGGATATGGATGGTGTGAAATGTCGAAGGTGCCTGTGAATATACATAGTGCACGTGAATGTGCATAGGAATTGAGGTGAGCATCACAAGGTATCAGATATACAATTTTTTCTCCGTGCACATAACAGTCACACCTTTTGCCTGATGTGTATGTATGAATCTGATTTGTCAGTGTGTTCGTTGACATTTAGCAGGATTTCATTGGAGTCATTTTCTTCCCATATTCTATCATGCATCGACATTGTTACATATATAATTTTCCTTTAAATGAACTTGGGCTATTGGACTTCTGCCATAAATTCAAGAAGACCAAGAGTCAAGGAGACCAAGAGGTAGAAATCACTTCATGCAACATAAATACTACCCTTAACGCAATATACCATAGGTCATCATCATCAATAACTTACCAAAGGACACAATTATTCAACCAACTCTTAGCATTCTACATTATGGCCTTTGTGCACAATGAGCAAATTTTTAATGCTGTAACTAAATTGCTCAAAGAGCACAACTGGCAAAATTAATCCAGTTATGCGCATTTAGCAATTTTGTATCTCATAACATAAATGCTCAACACGCACAATAAGGAAAGCCATTATGGCTAGTTGAGTTTCCGTTGTGCACAAATCCCAAAAATTTTGTACACAAATCCCAAAAATTTTAGTATATACTTACATTATAAACACAAACACTACATTAGCACAAAACTATACATTCTATCACCTGATGATACATTATGTACAATGGGATCTTTGGCTACATCTTTACCGATTAATTTCACGAATTGTCGCATCCTCTCTTTAAGGCCTTACACCCATCCTTTTGCCGCAGGAAAGTGGTATTTCGTCTAATGCCATATTATTGGTGGGGCCGGGCTTCCATCTTTTAGTTGAATCTTTACAAAGTGATTATTATTTACAAAACCTATGGTGAAGGGTCCACGTTTCTTAACTTGGTCTGGTCATGATCTTAAAGGAAAAAATGAATGACATTGTTCCATTGACAGCAGATGTAATACACAGTTATAACAATTTGAGATTATATGTCCAACTTCTGGGAAGGTTATCCAATATTGCATCGAGGGGTGGTCATCCATATAGTTAATTGCCTTTTTTTGCTCTTGTGCAATTTCCTCACCCATCACCCTATTGTACAGATCATAGTGGTCAAGAAGCTCTACAAGCAACGCTGATCTGACTATCATCCAATTGTACCCTCCCATGCCCAGATGAGAAGATAAAGCCCTGTAACCACAGTTCTCATCTGCCGTCACATCTGTGACGTTCCATATATATTTGGTGATTGCAGTGGGGAATTTCTCAATAAAAGGTATGACTGCTTCAACGGCTATAGCATTATTAGCTGCATAATTTACTACTGTAAATGAATCTGTAGCGGAAACGGCAGATAAACTGCTAGATGGCACGGGTATGATAGTTGGTTTTTTCTAGGATGTTGAGGTGGATTTGGAGAATATGTATTTCTAAGCCGTTGGGACCGTCTCGGCTAGATAAGGCCGACACTTTCTTGTTTCAATGAGACTTCAAGTGGAGTTGGAGTGGAGCAACTAACCTCATCGGCTAAGACATGATCAAAATGAGCTGGTTCAATGGTGGTGGATGTATCTGCAGTTTTCAAATTATTCCCCCCTTTTCTACTACCATCCAAAATGACATTAACTTCTGGCTCCGTAATCAGATTTGTCGTCGGGTAGCTAGCTCCTTCAAACTTAATTAACAACTCCTTCTTCCTCGTCCCATCAAGTTGAATATAAAACTTGTGTGTGCTCTCTAATTCATCATGTTTAAGCACATCTTCTTCAGACATCAATTCCATCGTAGCCTCCATGTCTAGCTTCTTCCAATGAGTATTTACAGCATCTAAGGGAATGTGGCGATTTTCCCTTGTGAATTCGCCAATCTCATTGGCACATAGTACTCCATAAATCATTCTTGCTAGACAATCACCTATGCATTGGTCCATCCCCATAGGGTCAAATTTATCGGCTTCCACAGATATTATCTTCAACGCTGCAGCAGATGTAAATCCTATCAGCTCCGTGAACAAGTACAAATGCACTTTATGTTGCACCAAGATCTTAGATTTCTCGAATGAGGCCTTGATCTCGATATGGTGCCCCTCTAATGATTCATGTATGGTTGGACAAGAAGCGGAGAAACTGCAGGCCGATGAACCCAATGCCTTTTAAGCTTAGGATATTCATTCTGCGCTCTTTTGGTATGCGCTCTTTTGGTATTGACATTTCCATAGTGCAGATTGATATCTGTCCATACAGAAATAAACTTCTCCTTGTACTTTTCCAGCCAAGATTTCTTCACATAGCTCACGGCCCTTGTGTAATCTTTGTACTCTGTCTCCAATGCCTTCAGTTTTGCAATATCCTCCTCCTCCTCCTTGCGTACCCCCACCAATAAATTCCAGCTAGAGATTAAACCTAACCATTTTTCGTGATCTTCAAAATTAAGTTGGCAATTTTTGTCAATATTTTTTGGATATGTGCATTCTACATAATTGGTGAACCGTAGAGGGAAATACATGGCCAATGACATTCATAAGTGCAAGCTCCAGTGCTGTCAAAATTACATGTGGCATCCTGTATCCATGTAGCAATGAGATAAACTTCTTCAATGCCTACAAGTAGTTATCCTCCCATACTGACGCCGTGTAACAAAATGTATCTGCGAACGGAATTGTAAGGACCGTGTACCTTGAAATACTAACAACAAACACTCCGGGGGAATAGAGTGATGACAATAAATTGTGCAATTAAAATTAAACTTGCAAATGCAGAATAATAAGTGCAAGAGGAATTAATTAACACAATCAATCCAAATGCAAACACAAGATTTTACCCTGGTTCCCCAAACTTGGGTACGTCCAGCCACACCAATATCCACTATAATTCTCACACAGAGAAAGTGAATACAATCTCACACAGAGATACCTCACACAGAGGATTTGGATTCTCACACAGAGAAATCCTCACTCCCACACAGAGAGACATCACACAGAGGATTTAGGATTCTCACACAGAGAAATCCTTGCTTTCACACAGAAAGACTTAAATTCTCACACAGAGAGAACTCAACCAACCCTCACACAGAAGGTTATACTCTCACACAGAGAGTAACTAGCTCTCACACAGAAAGCTAGGGTTTCAAAGAAATAACAAAGTAAAACAAATACTCTTACCTATGCATTGAGATGAACTTACTCATAATTGAATGCAAGGCATGGAAGAGGATCTCCAAGTGTTGAGATATGCTTGAAAGCACTTGGATGAATTCCCTTGAGCTGGACTTCAATGCATGAAGAGGAATGAGAGCTCAAAAGAGGGAATTGAGGGAGTTTGAGAGTTGCTTATAAATCTCTTGAGATATTCAATAGCATCAAGAAGTATATGAGATGGCAACACACTCAATATATAGGAACCCTATATCAAACCCCAAAACCCAAGAAAACAACCAAATGAACAATTCTGCAATGGCTAGAAACTGGGCGAAAACGACAGGAACAGTCGACTGATGATCAAAAGACAGTCGACTGATCAACGGCTAGAAAATATCCAACGGCTATAATCTGAGCCATGCCAGTCGACTGATGAAGACAATATAGTCGACTGACAAACAGGACAGGCGCCTGTTAATCCTTCAGCAGACGACTGCTTTAGGGGATGGAGCGAAACAGAGAGCTGCACTCTTTCTCCAATTCTTCGCACAGACGACTGACGTTAATACAACAGTCGTCTGTCAAATAGTCAGGCGACTGTACATTATACAACAGTCAACTACTGTAAAATATGGAGAGAAGACAGAGAGATGCAGTGATTGCACTTACGCTATACAGGCGACTGATGACCAATCTCCAGGCGACTGTGAAAATACAGGCGACTGTAAACTGATAGTCAGACGACTGTGCGTAAAGCTCAAGTTTGAGTCAATTGAAATGTTGACTTGAGCTGTGCATGTCAGGCGACTGTAGAAGGATCTACAGGCGACTGTAGAAGGATCTGCAGGTGACTGGAAATCACCCAGTCAACTGTGTTTCCTTAAGCAGGCGACTGACAGAAAGCCAGAGACTCCAAATGAGTCTTTGGACAGAGTGAACCTATTGGGTTGGATTCTATGATAATCCTAAGGTTCACTAAGATGGTTAAATGCATATGCATGAATGAGTAAACCATCTAATTAACAAGGCAGTACATTAACCCTAGACTCAAAAGAGAGAGAAAGCAATAAAGTAAATTACATGGATTACAATGCTTCTCAAAGAGTCTAAGTCTTCAATCTTGATGCCTTGATTGCTCTCCACCATCTCCAAGCTTTGGCACTCCTTGAGTCCAAACTTTGGCCGTTCTTCACATGATGTCCATCCTTACACCAAGTGATCAGTCTCCAAGAAAGATATCCTTGAAATAAACTGAGAGACTAAAACATGAGATTTATTAGCAACAACATAATGTTGTGATCATCATCAAAATAAGATTGGTATAAAACACCAATACTCAACAATCTCCCCTTTTTTGATGATGACACACATTATGTAAATCATACGGAATTAAAGCACAATGCTAATAATCTCCCCCTACTTATATGCACCAATTATATAATGAGCTACTCAAAGGTAAATACTCATAATACCAATAAAAACATGATGACATATAATAGGCATGGATTACATAAACCAATTGCAAAGAATAAAGGCATGCAAACATGAATGGTTTATCTAATCCCATATATCTCTCCCTATAGAGATATCTCTCCCCATATGCATATGTATATATCTCTCCCCCTATAGACATGATCACATAATGCATATATCTCTCTCCATTGACATCGGCAAAAAGGTGGACATCAGAAAATATCACCCTTTGTCATCTTAACCAAGATGTGACAATATGCAAGAAAAGAAAGATATGTATGATACCAAATTTAAAATTTAGTGGGTATCAATTCACTATCCCATGCTCCCCCTAGATCATATAAATGGTCAACTTTTGACTTCTAGGATCTAATACCAATTGAATAATGGAGCCATGGGCCAAAAGTGTATCAAAGCAATAGATATGAAAAGAATCAAGCTTTGAAGATACACAAAGATATTGCCAAAACAAATAAAACATGAAACATGTTGGCAATAAACAAGAGGTTTGGTTTGAGACCAACAATAACCAATTGTGAATAATGATCTCAAACAACCCCAAAAATGAGAGTCAAAATATGTTTAAAATATTTTAAACATATAACATATTAGCTCCCCTATTGACATACACATGGATCAAAAGTGCATGTATGTCAATAAAATCCCCAAGATTCCCATTTTCATGAAAAATACATACATTTGAAAGTATTTTTAAAGTCATGAAACACACACACACAACCAATGGGTATGCAAGAATATAACATTAAGCACAATACCCATGCAATATGCAAATGTGTGTGGGGAACCTAAACATTAGGGAACCAAACCCAAGAGGAGTTTGATTTCCTAATGTAATCACATGAGGTGATCACATCCCTTACTAGAGAGTTGATATAACTATTCCTCTCTTGCACACTAACCTTAGTAGGAATCCATAAACTCAAGGATTTCCTAGGCAAGGGTTTTGCCTTTGCAAGAGGGGTGGATGTGGCATGCTTAGGTGTAGAAAATATTTTCTTAGCATGCATGAAGTGAGGACTTTGCTTCTTAGCAAAAAATGAAGGATTTTCATTTTTCCTCACCACCTCGTGATTTACATGCTTCTTGTTGATGTTCTTGTTGTACAAGAAAGCATGGTGATTGTTCTTAGGTGCTTTAGCAATATTTCTTGTATATGCACCGTAAGAGGAATTAGAGGTGGGTTTGGGTACCACATTTTGAATATACCCCAAACCTCCTCTATGATTTGCTGGATGTTGTTTTTTCAACAAATCGTGGAGTGAATCCCTAGAATGCACAAAGCTTTTGAGCTTCCGGGATTCCTCTTCACATTTCAACGTAAGTTGTTGAATGCGAATTTCTAAGCTAAGGTTTTGAGCTAATAATTTTTCATTAGAAATGCTCAAATCCTTAACTTGAAAGAGAAGGGTGTCTCTCTCACTAGTATCACAAACATGCAAAGCATCATTGTCATTAGCACTAATGGATTCTAAGGTATGCAACCTACTCATAGCATTTTTAAATTTTGCTTTCAATTTAGCATTTGAGTCGATGCTCTTACTTGCCCCGTTGGAGACCACGTTGAAGCGGTATTCGAGCTCCTCGTAGGATAGCTTCTCCTCCTCAACTTCCTCATCACTTTCCTCCTCGTTAGAGCTTGACGAAGACTCTTCCCCTTTGCCATTAAGCACATTTCCTTGTTGGGGTTGAGCCACGCCTCCACCTCTTCATCGCTTGAACTCGAGGAGATTAATGAAGAATCATCAAAAGCCGCGAAGCACATATGAGCTTGCTCCTTGTCATCCTCTTCTTCATCACTTGATGTATCCTCATCGGAGTCATCAAAAGTGCCGACAAGTCCCTTCTTTTGGTTCTTGAACTTGGACTTGTTTTTCCAATGCTTCTTTCCTTTTCCTTTGTAGGTCTCTTTGTCGGGTTTGGAAGGGCATTCGGTAGAAATATGAGCTTTTCCTCTACAATTGAAACAAATAGCATTGTAAGACTTGGAGGCAAACTTTGAAGAGGATTTACCTTGCTTGCTTTTGATGAGTGCTCTCAGTTGTGTGGCAAGCTCCATGACTTCATCTCCACTATCCTCATCTTCTTCATCTTCTTCACTAGGAGCTTCTTGATGGAATTTCTTCCTCCATTTGATTGGCTCCTCTTTGGCATGGAATGCAACCCCCTTTTGCTTCTCCGGCTTCTCGGGCTTGGTTGATTGAATCTCCTTCTTGTGTTGAAGCTTTACTTCATATGCCATGAGATTCCCAATGCACTCCTCAACAGTGTATTTGGACATGTCGTAAGACTCCAAAATACAATTGGCCTTTGACTCCCATTAAGATGTGAGCGAGTTAAGGATCTTCTCCATTCGATCCTCTTGGGAAATCACCTTCCCAAGTCCTTCCAAAGCGTTCACGATTTCTGTGAACCTTGTGAACATCTTCGAGATGTTTTCACCTTCCTGCATCTTAAACAACTCATATTTAGATCTAAATACGCATTGTTTAGATTTCTTTACCTTCGAAGTCCTTTCATGAGAAATCTCCAATGTATGCCATATTTCGTTGGCCGATTTGCACATGGAGATGCGGTTGAACTCATTTGAAGTGAGGGCGCAATAGAATGCATTCATAGCCCTCGCATTAAATTTGATCGAGTCCTTCTCCGCTTTTGTTCTCGAAGCCGCGGGTGTAGTAGGCTCCTCAAATGGCAACTCTGTGATGTCCCAAAGGTCTTGACCCTTCATGTAGATCATCATCTTGATCTTCCAACTTGGATAGTTGGTTCCGTTGAAGAGCGGGGGTCGAACGGTTGATAAACCTTCTTCATGTGACATGGATGAAGCGTTGTATGCCATCGTTGTTGTATGCTTCAACCTCGCTCTGATACCAATTGTAAGGACCGTGTACCTTGCAATACTAACAACAAACACTCCAGAGGGGGGGGGGATAGAGTGATGGCAATAAATTGTGCAATTAAAATTAAACTTGCAAATGCGGAATAATAAGTGCAAGAGGAATTAATCAACACAATCAATCCAAACGCAAACACAAGATTTTACCCTGGTTCCCCAAACTTGGGTACGTCCAGCCACACCAATATCCACTATAATTCTCACACAGAGAAAGTGAATACAATCTCACACAGAGATACCTCACACAGAGGATTTGGATTCTCACACAGAGAAATCCTCACTCCCACACAGAGAGACCTCACACAGAGGATTTAGGATTCTCACACAGAGAAATCCTTGCTTTCACACAGAAAGACTTAAATTCTCACACAGAGAGAACTCAACCAACCCTCACACAGAAGGTTATACTCTCACACAGAGAGTAACTAGCTCTCACACAGAAAGTTAGGGTTTCAAAGAAATAACAAAGTAAAACAATTACTCTTACCTATGCCTTGAGATGAACTTACTCATAAATGAATGCAAGGCATGGAAGAGGATCTCCAAGTGTTGAGATATGCTTGAAAGCACTTGGATGAATTCCCTTGAGCTGGACTTCAATGCATGAAGAGGAATGAGAGCTCAAAAGAGGGAATTGAGGGAGTTTGAGAGTTGCTTATAAATCTCTTGAGATATTCAATAGCATCAAGAAGTATATGAGATGGCAGCACACTCAATATATAGGAACCCTATATCAAACCCCAAAACCCAAGAAAACAGCCAAATGAACAATTCTGCAATGGCTAGAAACTGGGCGAAAACGACAGGAACAGTCGACTGATGATCAAAAGACAATCGACTGATCAACGGCTAGAAAATATCCAACGGCTATAATCTGAGCCAGGACAGTCGACTGATGAAGACAATATAGTCGACTGACAAACAGGACAGGCGCCTGTTAATCCTTCAGCAGACGACTGGTTCAGGGGATAGAACGAAACAGAGAGCTGCACTCTTTATCCAATTCTTCGCACAGGCGACTGACGTTAATACAACAGTCGTCTGTTAAATAGTCAGGCAACTGTACATTATACAACATTCGACAACTGTAAAATATAGAGAGAAGACAGAGAGATGCAGTGATTGCACTTACGCTATACTGGCGACTGATGACCAATCTCCAGGCGACTGTAAACTGATAGTTAGACGACTGTGCCTAAAGCTCAAGTTTGAGTCAATTGAAATGTTGACTTGAGCTGTGCATGTCAGGCGACTGTAGAAGGATCTACAGGCGACTGGAAATCACCCAGTCGACTGTGTTTCCTTAAGCAGGCGACTGACGGAAAGCCAGAGACTCCAAATGAGTATTTGGACAGAGTGAACCTATTGGGTTGGATTCTATGATAATCCTAAGGTTTACTAAGATGGTTAAATGCATATGCATGAATGAGTAAATCATCTAATAAGGCAGTACATTAACCCTAGACTCAAAAGCGAGAGAAAGCAATAAAGTAAATTACATTGATTACAATGCTTCTCAAAGAGTCTAAGTCTTCAATCTTGATGCCTTGATTGCTCTCCACCATCTCCAAGCTTTGGCACTCCTTGAGTCCAAACTTTGGCCCTTCTTCATATGATGTCCATCCTTACACCAAGTGATCAGTCTCCAATAAAGATATCCTTGAAATAAACTGAGAGACTAAAACATAAGATTCATTAGCAACAACATAATGTTGTGATCATCATCAAAATAAGATTGGTATGAAACACCAATACTCAACATGAATATCTGTGGATGTCACACTAACCATATCCATCAATGGTGGCCTATTATGGTTGGTCTTCAATGCGCAGTCCATAACCAGAATATCTGGAAATCTTTGTAATAAATCAACCGACTGCGGATGTGCCCAAAATATATTCCTCACTGCATTTGTCTCTTCATCCACTTCATGATACACAATGTAATATGCTCTCCCAATAGATTAAGAAGGAGCTGCATTTCTGTTCTCACGGCCATTTCCCATGCCTTCATCCTCTGTCTGGCATTATATATAGTGTTGATTGTGGTAGATGTTGTAGTGTCCTTTTCCTTCAGGTATTTCAAGATTTACCTTGGCCTAACCAATCTATTTGACAAGTCTCTCACTGTGTCCATCTCCCCCATCCTAACCTCCCGTCAAATGGATGTTCCTCTATGTTCAACGTGGGTTTATGGTTGTGATTGCCACGTACAACTGTCAAACTCCACTTATCTGTTGCCACCCCATTAGCCCTCAAGTAGAAGTGACATGTACACTTCTTGCTTCGAGTTGCTTTTTTGGCCGTTATATCCGACCTGTGTGGCCGATATGTCCCACTTCTTTCACAACAAAAATAATAAGTTGGGACCCTATTGCCCTTTGTACTCATATTTGATGATTTTGTAGCAACCACATTACATGTTTTCACATCGACCGACTTTACTCATTTAACAAGCTCTTCTATGATGGCGAAAATTTTATTTGTTGTGAACTGATTTGTATAATCTTCAGTAACGTATGATCCTTCTACATTACACTTAATTAATTACCATATACCAACATAGTCATTAAATGTTTTCCTTTATTTTCTAGTAAATTAATCAGTTAACAAAGCGAAATAATTTCTAACATTTCCTTCTTTGTCCTCTTCATCAAAGTTCCCCTTAATATATACCAAGTCCATCTCAATCTTCGTAATTTCTATGCATTCATGTACCAACAGTACATTGCAGCAATCAATTTCTAAAATTATTAACAAATACCAAATTAATTAGCATCAATTAATGGCTTACCAACTTTACAATGCAATGTGTCCGCAGTCGACTATTTTAGGGCACCCCAATGACATATCTTTTGCTCTGACTTAAGGATCTTCTTTTGATCTAAGCATGAACTCTTATAGTCTCTATAGATCAGTGAATTAGAATAATTTCAGTTGATCAAACCCCATCTTGTTAGCTTTTCGCACCTTTTATCACAATACTGTTCGCATATGGAAGGTGTTATGATGTCTTTGTATTTAGGATGAGTAAAAATATTGTTTCATAATGTAAATTACTCATCGCAAATAACAAGATGTTAAAAAGGTAAAAGTACTCCAGCTATGAACCGTCTATCAGGGGCGGACCTGTGCCTATGGGTGTGGCGTCTAGTAAAATTAATGCAATTGATATTACTTAACGCGTACAATGATAGGGTATCCGCGTGTATCCCTACCCGCGGGAAGAATTGCCTTCCATATTTACAGTGGATTTAAATTACTCACCGTGTACAACAGCATGTAAAATTACTCCGGATTTGCATTGTGCGCATGTAGTAATACCATGCCATCGTGTAAGATTTCTTAGCGTGCAAAATGGTTCATTTCGTGTTAAATTATACATGTTGTGCGCGCTGAGTAATATTATCAAACAAAACTTGTTTACTCAACGTGCACAACGGGTAAATTATTACAGACCCGTTATGACCCGATAGGACCCGAAATTACCCCGTGATAACTTCTTCTCGCATCGAATTGACAGATAATTCCACAGATTTCTCAAGGCGGAATATCAAGCGGCAATTTTTTTTCAAAGATTGCTCAAGTCGCCCAGACCGAATTCCAAAAGATTTGATTTTTATTTCTTGGCTCGAAATATACATCACAGAGTCAACTGCTGCGATCAAACAAATACTGAATCGAGAGCAATCGATTTAGGGGTTTTGACCTAAATTTTTCGAAATCGAATCTTTGGTAAGCATATAATTTTAAGTACATTTTAGTTTCCATTCTTATTTTGATTTTAAATGCATGCATCCACAGTTGAGATTGATGGAGATGGTACAAAAATCCACGGTAATAGTGATTTATCTTTTCGGTAATAATGCAGTAAATCTTTGAGGATCATGTTATGAATTGTTTGATACATGATAACATGGATTTTTAAAATGACTTTACAACCATGCAACTTTTTAAGGATAGAAAAGAGATGTTTCAGTGGATAAAGAACGTCGGGGTACGACATGGGCATGTGATTGTTAACCGTTCGGGGAGATTAAGTAAAACGGCCAATGTGCATCATGCTGTGTACTTTGCATATGAAAGAAGTGGGGAATATACGAGACACCGAAAGGAAAAAAATTCCACATGCCAGTTAAAACCAAGCAATGTTCATGTCTGTTCTCATAGTGTGGTTATATGGTGGGCGTGGGCATTGAGGAGTGGAGGTTAACAGTCGTTTGTGGCAGGTACAACCATCAAGCAGCTAAATATGTCGAGGGTCATTCCGATGAAGGGACGTTGCAGGGAATGGACATGGAAACAGTGCGTGACCTAGCAAATAGCAAGGTTCGGCTAGCTGAAATTTTGAAAGTACTGAAGGAAATTAAAATTTTTTATTTGCAACCTCAATCAAAGCAATTTATAATGCACGAAACTAGTTACAAAGGAGGAAGAAGGTTGGTATTGTAAAACAACCGAAGGAGTTAGCATCACCTGATAAAATTGTGGGTGATGAGCATGTATGGTTGTGAAGAATGAGGTGGAGGATCAGAAGGTGGAGGAGGATAAGGTAGATGAGGCGTTTTCAAAGAATGCAGTGCCTGCTGAGTTGCAGGAGAAGGATCATACTGGGGAGATGGATGTGGAGGATGATAAGGTGGATCGTAATGAGGAGGAGCAGACGACTGAGATGGAGGAGGATGAGAGTGCAGTGGCTAAGTATTTTGAGAAGGAGCAAGAGGGTCATAAGATGGATGACCTTCTTCTGCAAATTCCTACACTAGTTGCGGTGATTGCTAAGCAGCATGCTGAGGTGACAAATATTCCTACATTTGAAGTGTAAGCATGGTAAGGAAAGAAGTAGACCATTGTGGAAATGTACAATAATGAAGCCAAAACAATCAATTCCACATGCTGATAGTGATGAGGAATTGGCTGCCGACATAAGAATACCTTATTGGAAGGATTTTCCTGAGTGTCTATGACCCCTTCTAGTGCACGTCGTAGATGTGAAAGCAGGTGGAAACTGTGGGTATATGGCTGTGGCAGCTCAAATGGGCCTGGGTGAGGACGAATGGGGGCAGGTCAGAATTGACTTGCAAGAAGAGATGAAGAAACACAACGGCTTGTACCGGCAAGTTATGGGTGCCGTGGAATTTTAAAAGAATATAGTGGCATTGGACCATTTGCTAGACCGTCCAAAAGCTAAATGGTGGATGCAGCTGCCAGAAATGGCACATGTCATTGCTTCATGCTACGACTGTGTAGTATATATTCTTGCATCAATGTGTGCCATATTTTCCTTTAAGAACTCCTCCAGTATCCCTATCTTACAGACACCACATAATGTTGGGTCATGAGAACAATAATCACTTTGTTATTGTTAAACTTGCCCGAGATGGTCCTGTCCCTCCAACTTCAAGTATGTGGTTAAGATACCATTTCGATGTGTCAGAAGGATGGTCGGCTACTTATGAGGATATGATGCATCAATTCCAGTCAATAGTATTTGGTCACGATATTTCAACCGTTGAAGTTTTTGAAATATTGTAGGATAAAATGTTGTATCATTGTAATATGAATTGTTTGTTTCATATTGACATCTTAGTAGCATGAAATTTTATCATGTCTGCTGAAATGTGCAAATGTTATCATCTGTATGGCTTGCTGTTGTGTATCATACCAATTACTCAGAGCGCAAAACGGCAGTAATATTGCCTGTTTTGCGTGTTGAGTAAATATTTCTTTACCTACAAAATTGCTTAAGGCGCAAAACGACCAAAATTAGTGCCGGTTTTGCGCTCTTAGTAATTTGCTTAAACATCAGATAAAGCTCCAAATTGTTCAGCGATTTGAATGTATCTTTATTATTGTATCATATAGTTCACTGTATCTTAGTGTGTCATTGTTATTGTATCACATAGTTCAATGGAGTATAGTGTAGCGTAGTGTATCAGATATGTAATACAGAATTGCGATGTCGAGATTGTTTTGCGATATGAGTAAACCCATATGTACATAAGAAATTACTCAGAGCGCAAAAACCGTCACTAATAATGTCGGGTTTACTCATTCATTAAATATTTTCGTACATTCAAAATTACTTAACGCGTAAAATGGGCAATATTAGTGCCGGTTTGCGCTCTGAGTAATTTTCTATAACACGTGCAAAACACCAAATTGTTAAGCGATGTCAATGTATCATTATTATTGTATCCGATAATTCAATTTAGCATAGTCTATAATATATGTTATTGTATGACAAAATTGCTCACCGAGCACTCCCAGCGATAAGTTTTACAGTTGTGTGACTTGAGCAATTTTGTTATTGGTTATAAATTTGCTTAATGTGCACACAACTATAATGTTGGCATGTTGTGCGTGTTGAGCAATTTTGTTAGGCAGAAACAAAATTGCTCCGTGCACACTCAATTCACTATAAGTTATGCTCAATGATAGACCAACTAATCAAGTTTACCTCATACTAACCATTTGGTGAACTGGTACAAACAGATACATACTAAATTTTGTATGCTTAATAACACACGCAATCTCTCTAGTATTTCTTATAGTTTAGGCTGTTAATTAAACAAAGTACTATAGTTATAACGTTGATATTATATTATTTTATTAGTATCAATGATGTCGTTAACATCGACATAAGAATATGAGTAATCCAATAGAATATATTTAAAAAACAAAATTCATGTATAATTGAGTGGGTTAAGGGGGAGTAAAAGTACTCACCGTGCACAACGGCAAGTAAAACTAGTCAAGATTTGAACTGAGGTGTGCGTCTAGTAAAAACCATGCTATCAATAAAAATTTGCTCAATGCGCTCAACGTGCTAAGTTATAACGAGTTTTGCACGTTATGTAAAAAAGGTTAGAGAGGAGTTGTATTACTCAGTGCGCACATCCGATAAAATTGGTCTTAGTGTCGCGATTTGTAACGTTTACAGTTACTGATGTCAATCCGTGTAAGATTACTCAGCGCACAAAACGGTTCAAATCATGTAAAATTATAACCATTGTGCACGCTGAGTAAAATATGCAAACTAAACTTTTTTACTCGAAGCGCACAACGGGTCAAAATTTTGACCCGATAGGACCCGATATCACCCCTTGATAAATTCTGCTCACCGCGCACAGACATACCATTCCACATATTGCTCAAGGTGGAAAATCAAACGGCAAGGTTTTCAAAGATTGCTCAAGGTGCACAGTCCGAATTTCCAAAGATTTGATTTTTATTACTGTGATCGAAATATACATCACAGTGTCAACTGCTGCGTTCAAACAAATTGGTGAAGCGATAGCAATCGATTTATGGGGTTTAAACCTAAATTTGTCGAAATCGAGATTTGGTAAGTATACACTTTTACGTACATTTTGTTTGATATTCTTATTTAAATGTGTAGAAATAGAAGTAAATTTTTTTTGATTTTACTTGCATGCAGATACAGTTGAGATTGATGGAGATGGTAAAAAAATCCGTGGTAATATTGATTTATCTTTTCGGCAATAATGCAGTAAATTTTTGATTCCAAGTCTAATTAGTTGTATGAATTGTTTGATACAGGTTTATATGGATTATACAAATGAATTTACAACGATGCAACTTTTTAATAGTAGAGACGATCTGTTTCAATGGATAAAGAAAGTCAGGCGACAACATGGTCAAATGATTGTTACCAGTGCGTCGAGTATAAGTAAATCGTCCAATATGACTCCTGCTACTTATTATGCATGTGCAAGAAGCGGGGAATATACGGGACACCGATCGGTTAAAAAGACCAACAGGCCAGTTAGAACCAATAAGTGTGGATGTCTGTTCAAATTCCGTGGTAATCAGGTGGGAGAGGGCATTGAGGAGTGGAGGTTAACAGTCGTTGATGGCAGGCACAACCATCAAGCTACTAATTATGTCGAGGGCCATTCCGATGACGAGAAGTTGTAGGAAAGGAGAAGTAAGCATTGCGAGACTTGGTAAATAGAAAGGTGCGGCCTTCAGTAATTTTGAAAGGACTGAAGGAAACTCAATCCTTCAATGAAACACTAATCAAATAAATTTATAATGCACAAAACCGATTACTAAGGGGCAGAGTGTGGGTATTGAAAACAAGTTGAAGGAGTTAGCATCACCGTATAGAATTGTGGGTGATGAGCTTGTGAAGCATGTGGATAATGTGGAGGAGGAGCAGAAGGGGGATGAGGAGAAGGTGGATGAGGCAGAGGAGGCCAATGCAGTGGTTGCTTATTGGCAGGAGGTGGTGGTGGCTCTTAATGTGAAGGAGTAGAATGCTGAGAAGGTGGCTCTTACTGTGCAGGAGCAGAATGCTGAGGAGGAGGAGGAGGATAATACAACGGATGAGAATGTGGATCCGACGGTGGATGAGGAGAAGTTGAATGAGGAAGAGGATGAGAATGCAGTGGCTACCAAGGTGAATGCAGAGGAGCATAATGGAAATATGGTGGAGACGGTGGAGACGGGGGACTGTAATGCAGATGAGCAGACTGATGCGAAGGAGGAGGTGGAGAAGGCAGCTGATGTGAACATAGAGCCGAAGGTGGCTGAGGTGAATGTGGCAGATAAGGAGGATGAGAAGGTGAATGATGTTGAGTTTAAGGAATCGGTGCATACATTGGAGTTAGTGGAGATGGTGGAGATGGTGTAGACGGTGCAAGAAATTGTTGATGAGCAGACTGCTGAGAGGGAGGAGGAGAATGCAGTGGCTACATATTTTAAGGATCGGGAGGGGCATAATGAGGTGGTGGAGGGGCATACTATGGATGACATGCTTAAGCAAATTGCTCCACTGGTTGATGTGATTTCTGAACAGCTTGCAGATGAGACGGAGAAGCCTACAGTGAGAAGGAAGCCTGTTAAGGCTCCACTTATGTGTCGATTGCTGATCAACATGCGGAGGTGACTGAGAAGCCTACATTGAAGGGGAAGGCTGGAAAGGAAAGTAGTAGGCGTGGGAAACTTCCAATAAAGAAGGCGAAACCTTCAATCCCCATGATGATTTTGAAATCCCTGAAGAATACCGAATACCATATAAGGTGGATTCTCCTGAGTGTATACGACCCCTTATAGTGGGTGTCATAGATGTGAAAGCAGATGGCAACTGTGGTTATAGGGTTGTGGCAGCTCAATTGGGCCTGGATGAGGCCGAATGGATGCATGTCAGATTTGACTTGCTCGGTAAGATGCAGAAATACAGCGTCTTGTACATGCATGTTATGGGTGAGGCTGTATATAATGAGAATTTAGAGGCAGTGAAATATTTTATTGATTCACATGCAAAACGGGATAAATGGATGTAGCTACCAGAAATGGCACATGTCATTGCATCATGCTACGAATGTGTAGTACATAAGCTTGCACCTCAGATGTGTATGACATTTTTTCTTTTGAGAACTCTTCCAGTACCCCCATCCTCCAGATGCCATATAACGTTGGGTCATGTCAACAATAACCACTTTGTTTTCGTTAAACTTGACCCAACTTTTGATGTCCCTCCGACTTCACTTGTGTGGAAAAGAAAACATGACGATGTGGCAGAAGGATGGCCGGCTGGTTATGAGCGGAGGATGTAGTTATTCGATAAGATGGTAAAAGGTAAGGGTAAGATGGTAAAAGGTAAGGGTATTGCTACCGTTGATGATATTTAGTATTTGTAAGATATAACGTTGAATCAATGTAATATGGTTTTTTAAATACATATTGACCACTTGGTAGCATGAAATTTTATCATGGCTGTCGAAATGTGCAAATGTTATCATTGGTATGGATTGAAGTTGTGTATCATACAAATTACATAGAGCGCAAAAAGACAATAATATTGCCCGTTTTGTGCGTTGAGTAAATATGTCTTTACATACAAAATTGCTCAACGTGCAAAACAGACAATATTAGTGCCGGTTTTGCGCTCTGAGTAATTTTCTATAACACCAACCATTGTTCCAAATTGTTAAGCGATGAGAATGTATCATTGTTATTGTATCAGATAGTTCAAGTTAGCATAGGGTTATTGAAGGATCCTGTCCAAAACAAAGTTAGGATCGATAATTAAAGTGGAGACTTACGCTTGCGTATGCGGAACGATAGTCTCGGAACTTTGCCTTCGGATTCGCCACGACGGATCGAGTCTTCTCACGAACGGAGTAAGGCTACTAATCCACAATCTAAATCTCTATTTTAGATTAAGAACTTGGAAGGAGGGAGAGGAAATATTTCTGCAGAGCTTCGCTATGAAGAAGATGCATGCATGAATTTCATGCAAAATATGTTAGGAAAATGGCTACCCTTGGGTCTTATTTATAGCCCCCAAGGTAGTTATTTTAGGGTAAGTTGTTCCTTTGGAACAACTTAATTAAGGTGTACCATGATACATGGCACATTATAAGCTTAAGTTGTACCATATGCATGGTACAACATAAGCTTAAGATATTCCCCCTTTATTAGCCATATGTCGCATGCACTTATGCATATATAATGCGACTTTCCCGCTCATACAGAGATCCTCTCCGCAAGGGAACAGATTCCCTTTGCACATGACTTCGTGTGCGCGACGTTCGAGGTCCGTATTCCCTCGTACATCCCCCACAAGGGTGTACAAACGTCTTCCATATCCAACATCTCCCACTCACACTTGAGGGGATTGTAAGAGAACGTCTTTCCCTTAGTTCTTTCATCTATCATACCGAGAAATAGACCGTGCGACCGTCATGCGCGTATAGTCTGTTGTTGTGCACTTGTTAGAGATACACAACGACCTCGAAGGTGCAAAGTTGAGTAGTTCAACGCATGCTTTACCCTAGATTATTTCTTCACATTTCTTATACTTTATATTCAACAATTGAATCCCATCTGGATTACAATTGGCTGGCCAGCTTTGAATCATTAAAGTCCAAATGTGAATATGAAATCAATCTTCCTCTTCTTGTGAACCTTCTGATCTTGACTTGATTCGCTTTTCTAACGTGCCCCGCCGAGCCGAATTACCATAGCCCATTAGTAACACGCTAAGATAGCGATCATCTCGTCAAATCTAAAGGAACCAATTGGAGTCCTTGAGGGTAAGTGTTAAGACCCGTATGGCCTTTGAGTCTCACATAATAGCAAACACTATTGCTACTAACTCAGTGGTCGAAATGCATACGTGGTATGAACACGTATTACAACATCACTCCTTTCCCAGGGAGAGTATGTCTTAATGATGTTGTACGGATGAAAAGATCAGACACCACAGTGCCTATCTTTTTGAGTCCCCATACTACTCGTGAAATACTCACGGACTCTCATCCTGCATAAGACAGATAGGATTCAAAAAATCCAATGAGATCTTTATATCCTTGTGATACAGATCTCAGATCTTTTGTAAGCATCCGTATGATGCAGATCTTTTATTCGACTATCTTGTTTAAGTCATGACTCTAAATCATTTGTCTAATGATTTTGACTTTAAACTAGTCTCATCTCTATCTTATCCATCTGATAAGATAAGGCGGTTGCTCATGTGAGAGAGCCAACCTTAATCTGTCCGACATACACACAAAAAATAGCTGAGACTTAAACACAAATGTATATAAAATCATTTGCAAGAAACTTGTATGCAAATTTAAATTTTGATCTTCTATAGACATGGGAAATATTACATGATACAGCTCAGCACCTACGCATTCCCATAGATGATAAGTGTTTGAAAAACACATCTCTGGGGATCGCCTTAGTAAGGGGATCCGCTATCATCTCATGCGTGGATATGTATCCTATGTCTACTTCCTTCCGTTTATTATAATCCCTCGCAAATTTGAATCGAATGTCAATGTGTTTGGTCTTACAATGAAATTTAGGATCTTTGACATAGGCAATCGAAGCTTGACTATCACTGTATATAGGAACAGTGCTCGAGTCAGAGGCATTCGTCAGCCTGTCTAAGAATTTCCTAAGCCAAACAGCTTCTTGGACCGCCATGCTGAATGCTACGAACTCGGCTTCCATGGTTGATAGAGCGATGTAGGTTTGTTTCTTGCTGCTCCAGGATATTGCACCATTCCCGAGTAAGAAAACAAAGCCTGAGGTAGATCTTCGCTCGTCGAGATCACCCGCCCAATCAGCATCGGTATAGCCTTCGAGTCTCAAGGTATTGCCTTGATAGCATAACGCATAGTCCGCAGTCCCTTTGAGGTATCTTAATACCCTCTTCACCGCTTTCCAGTGTGCCTGCCCTGGGTTGGATTGGTAACGGCTTACCATACCAACAGCATAGCAAATGTCGGGTCTAGTACACATCATGGCGTACATCAGACTCCCGACAGCACTGGAGTATGGAACTTTTTCCATAGCTTTCTTTTCTTTTGGATCTTTGGGACACATCTCCAAACATAGACCCTCGCCTTTGCTCATTGGAGTATCAATTGGCTTGCAGTCCTGCATATTAAACCGTTCTAAAACTTTCTTTATATACGTCTCTTGAGAGTGAGAAAGAAGTTTCTTGGAACGATTCCTTGAGATCTTAACCCCAAGGATATATGCAGCTTCACCAATGTCTTTCATCTCAAAGACGGATGAAAGCCAAGCTTTGATATCCAATATAAGACGCTTATCATTTCCGGCTATAAGTATGTCATCTACATAAAGAGACATAATTATATACTTGTTTTTAATCCTCTTAATATATACGCAATTGTCTTCGTCGAGCATGGAGAATCCATACGACAAAACAACTTCTTGAAAGCGCATATACCACTGCCTTGAGGATTGTTTAAGACCATATATGGATTTGCGAAGTTTACAAACCTTATGTTTGTTTTCTTCTTGTACGAACCCGTTTGGTTGTTCCATGTAGATCTCCTCATCTAGTTCTCCGTTAAGAAAGGCAGTCTTTACATCCATCTGATGTAATTCGAGGTCCAAACAAGCCACCATTGCCAGAATTAAGCGAATCGAGGTAAAACGCACGACAGGAGAGAAAGTCTCTTCGTAGTCTATTCCTTCCTGTTGCGTGAAACCTTTCGCAACAAGGCGAGCTTTATATTTCTCGATGGAGCCATCAGCCTTATGCTTGATTTTGAGAACCCACTTGTTCCCAATGGCTCTACGTCCCTTAGGTAAATCAACCAAGTCCCAGACTTGGTTTGTTTTCATGGATTGAAGTTCTTCTTCCATTGCCGCTATCCATTTATCTTTAGCAGGGCATGTGACGGCCTGTTTGAAGTTTGCAGGTTCGTCATCATCTTGTAGTAATGTCATGAATGTTTGAGGAAATTCATCCTCAAATCTCAGAGGTGTTAGCCTCGTTCGATTACTACGTCTTGTTTGAGTTTGATCACTCCCACTTGGAATGACATCACTCCCACTTGGAATAACATCACTCCCACTCGGATTAGGATTGGTATCGTTCGTATCATCCATTGGTGAAGTTTGAAACGTATTTTCTTCTTCACCAAGGATTCTCCCACTCGAACGTTCCGATCCTTCTTGATCCCAAGTCTCAAACAAGGATAAGTCTTGACTTATCTCACCCTGTCTTGGAAACTCTTTTTCCAAGAAGACAACATCCCTCGATTCGAATTCTATTAGACCTCCATTGTCCTCTTGACCGACGAAAACATATCCTTTGGAGTTTTCAGCGTATCGGATGAAGATACACTTCCTCCCACGTGGCCCAAGTTTGCCATATTTGTGAGAGGATAAATGTGCGTAAGAGGCACAACCCCAAGGTTTTAGAATGTTTAAGTCTGGAGTTCTATTTTTCCACAACTCATAAGGAGTAGAACTTACCGACTTCGAGGGTACACGGTTTAAGATGAATGCTGCCGTCAATAATGCGTCACCCCAAAAGGTGATAGGCAAATTTGCCTGAGACATCATTGATCGGACCATTTCCATCAATGTCCTATTCCTTCTTTCCGCAACACCGTTTTGTTGCGGAGTGTAAGGCATAGTTACCTGATGTACTATGCCTTTTTCATCACAAAGTTCCTTAAAACTTATTGATTGATATTCACCGCCCCTATCGGTTCGCAAAACCTTAATCTTGCGATCTAATTGATTCTCCACCAAACTCATATAGTTTTTAAAGCAAGCCAAAGCTTCACTTTTGTGGGATATCAAATAGATATGTCCGAAACGAGTGAATGAATGTGATGAAATAGGACTTCCCGTGTCTTGTCTTAACATTCATTGGACCGCAAATGTCCGAATGGATAAGCTGTAATGGAACTTCGGCCCTTGTGCCAGTTCCAAACGGCTTGCGACAAGTTTTCCCTACAAGACAATGTTTGCAAGTTGACATTTCAACTTTTGAAACATTAGATAGCAAGCCACTTTTGGCAAGTCTATCCATTCTAGTTGGTCCAATATGACCAAGTCTTGCATGCCAACAAATGATTTCAGACTCAGAGTTAGAAGCATTTGTCAAATGAAAACTTTCATTAATGGAAGAAGCAACATCATACATTGTATTTAAAACAATTAATCCATTACAAACATTACCAGAACCAATCAAAGAATTATTACAAACAAGGTCAACACATTGTTTATAGAACCTCCACTCATAATCTAAAGACATTAACATGACCACGGAAACGATATTCCTTCTAATATCTGGAGCAAAGAGGACGTCGTGCAATAATAAAGTCCGGCCGTTGTCGAGAACTAGTTTGCATGTTCCGACGCCTTTGACTTCAACACGTGTGTTGTTGCCGACGTATATCCACTTTGTTCCTTGAGTTATCTTTCGATACTCTACGAAGAACCTTCTGTCCTTCGCAACGTGGTCTGTGGCCCCTGAATCAATCAACCAAAAATAGTTAGATTCAGCAAGAAACACGGAACTAGAAACACATATGTAACTAGCCCTACAAGTTACCTTGTCACTTCCATCCGTACACTTACGGGCGAAGTGACCGTACTTGTTGCACTTAAAGCATTTGATCTTCTTCAAGTTTTTCTTCTTTGAGTGCACATTCTTTTGCCACTTTTTGTTCTTTGTCTTCTTTGAGGTCTCCGGTTCTTGCTTACGTTCGTTCACAAACCTTAAGCGTTTCCGGTTATTTCCTCCATGTGAGGAACTAGCGGCCACGTGCACTTCTGCACTTGGTTTTGCGGCTTGAATCCGCTCTTCCTCGAGTTCGAGGTGTTTCGAAACATCGCTTAAAGTTTTAATGCATTCATTATGAGTGAGATGCATTTTCATGTTATCCCAGCTATCTGGGAGTGAACGAATGACCGCTTGGATCTGCTGTTCGTCAGACAGCGTAACACCCGCATCCTTTAATTCAGATATAAGATTCGCCATGTGGCGGAGATGCTTTTTCATAGAATGATCTCGCCGCATCTTGTACGAATCAAATTGAATATTCAAGGAGCGGAGTTTGGTAACCGAAGTTCCACCAAACTTTATCTCTAGCTCAGACCATATGTCTTTAGCTAGGTCGAATTCCTGAAATAGGCGCATTATGTCATTGTCCATCGTGGACAGTAACGTAATACGTGCTATTTTGTTCTTTCGAGTCCAAGTGTCATAAGCTTCCCGGTCCCTTTTGTGTTGGGCCGTATTGCCCAACTCAGGTTCTACCATTATGTTTTGGAGTGTTTCGAGCACATCTTGCTCCTCCAAAACATATTGGATCTTTATTGACCAAAGTTTATAATTGTCGCCGTTGAGCTTTTCACCTTTGTTAAGCTCTGCGACAATATTCTTAGAAGCGGTAGACATTTTCGATTCAAAAAAAACTGCAAAGAGAATGAAAAACACGATCAAAATTCTATGCATAAAGTTTCGATTCTTTAAACACTTGATAAGTTCCTTGGATGCGTTGAAATGTTACTCTAGAATCGAGAAGTTCACTACGTTCCCAACTACCATCTAGTAGTAACTTTCAAAGTATCCCTCTTACTTATCTCAAGTAAAAAGAAATCAGAAATAATACCCGTATGGTATTAGCAGTGGAAAATCACTTTGAAAAACTTATCTTTCAAAATAGAATAGGTGAGAATTAGCGCAAAGAATTTTAACGCAACAATTGCCAAGCCACGAGACCTGTTCTACACACCCATGGGTTAGATAACCATGGCCGGATCGTGGTAGGACTTGGAATTCTAAATTGCGCTATCCCGATTTAAGGACGGGACATAACCTATTTGAAAAACATCTTTTTCCAAAAATTTTGAAAGCACGTTGGCTAATCTCCGTAGAGTAGAGCACAACGTCACAAGTACATTGGCTAATCTCCGTAGAGTAGAGCACAATGACATGGCTAATCTCGCATGAAGTGGAGCACTATGGCTAATCTTCAAGGAGTAGAGCCCAAATGAAAAACTTCATTAAAACGTTAGTCCCGTATGAACTATTCGGCACTTTGGTTAGCCCCGTATGGACTAATCTACACATTCGAGTTTGACCAAGGCCATTTGTTACCCCGTATGGGTCATCTGGCAAGTTTACAATCGACCCAGACCATTTGTCGGATTGGTCGACCAAAAACACAAAATTGGTCGACCAATTTTCGAATTCAACTTCTTCCCGGTCAGGGCCTCTGCCCTGACCCGGGCTTGGCCAAAGGCCGGCCAGGGCCTCTGCCCTGGCCGGCCAGGGGGCCTGGCCCCCTCGGCCAGGGCCGGCCAGGCCCTGGCCTCTGCCAGGGCCGGCCGGCCAGGCCCTGGCCACTGCCAGGGCCTGCCGGCCAGGCCACTGGCCGGGGCCAGGGCTCCTGCCCTGGCCTCGGCCAGGCCCTGGCCTGAGGCCAGGGCGCCGGCCCTGGCCTCTGCCAGGGCCGGCAGGCCGCTGGCCGGGGCCAGGGCTCCTGCCCTGGCCTCGGCCAGGCCCTGGCCTGAGGCCAGGGCACCGGCCCTGGCCACTGCCAGGGCCGGCCTGGCCCTGGCAGTGGCCAGGGCGCCGGCCCTGGCCTCTGCCAGGGCCGGCAGGCCGGCCAAGGGCCGGCCCTGGCCACTGCCAGGGCCGGCCTGGCCGGCAAGGCTCTGCCAAGGCCGGCCACTGCCGGCCTGGCCATGGCCGGCCATGGCCGGTCTTGGCCAAGTCCATTCGGCGTTGGCCGGCCATGGCCCCTTTTGGCCATGGCCGGCCACCCCCTTTAAACGGGGTTGCCGCACTCATTCCTCCCCCTTGATGGGGTGGTCGCCGGTGGTTATTGGCCGTAGCCAACCCCCTCCGCATGGGGAGAGGGGATGCATGGCCTTCATAGCCCATTTGGCCATGGTGCACATGCACCAAATTTTCCTCTTACCCGATGGAAATAACTTCCATCATCTTCCTCGATGAAGCACCCGTTCGTCGATGAAGTTAGTTATTGCCTAATGGCCGTGTGCCAAAAATGACTAACGTACTACGTGAACGGTCGGTTCTTCCCGTCACGGAGAGTTCCTACCATATCCGTAATGATAGGAGACCCTAACGTGAAAAGAACAACCGCTGCGTTCTCTCCGTCACAAAGCGTTCCTACTATATCCGTAATAGTAGGAGACCCATTCGTGAAAAAGACAACGACTCGTTCGTAGTTTCGACGGGGCGGTGGATTGACCGGGGCGAACCCATATGGCTCCGATACCAATGAAGGATCCTGTCCAAAACAAAGTTAGGATCGATAATTAAAGTGGAGACTTAAGCTTGCGTATGCGGAACGATAGTCTCGGAACTTTGCCTTCGGATTCGCCACGACGGATCGAGTCTTCTCACGAACGGAGTAAGGCTACTAATCTACAATCTAAATCTCTATTTTAGATTAAGAACTTGGAAGGAGGGAGAGGAAATATTTCTGCAGAGCTTCGCTATGAAGAAGATGCATGCATGAATTTCATGCAAAATATGTTAGGAAAATGGCTACCCTTGGGTCTTATTTATAGCCCCCAAGGTAGTTATTTTAGGGTAAGTTGTTCCTTTGGAACAACTTAATTAAGGTGTACCATGATACATGGCACATTATAAGCTTAAGTTGTACCATATGCATGGTACAACATAAGCTTAAGATATTCCCCCTTTATTAGCCATATGTCGCATGCACTTATGCATATATAATGCGACTTTCCCGCTCATACAGAGATCCTCTCCGCAAGGGAACAGATTCCCTTTGCACATGACTTCGTGTGCGCGACGTTCGAGGTCCGTATTCCCTCGTACATCCCCCACAAGGGTGTACAAACGTCTTCCATATCCAACAGTTATTGTATCATATATGTTATTGTCTGACAAAATTGCTTACCACGAACTCCCATTAATAAGTTTTGCCTGTTGAGCGCCTTTAGAAATTTTGTTATTAGTTACTACAATTGCTCACCGCGATCAGAACAAATAATTTAAACCTGTTGTGCATGGTGAGAAATTTTGTTAGTGAGAAACAAAATTGCTCGTCGCCCACTTAAATTTGTTTGCTGATATCTCTACATTAATTCGAACAGCTATCTACACATATAAAAGCATGAAGAAACCCCACGTAAGAGAAGGACCCACCGAGGAACAGTTTCAGTGCAAGCGAAATGAGGCTTCCAGTTCTAATTCACATATTTACAATCATGCCCGAAATGGTATGAAATTCAATCCCAAGACTATATCCTATGTAAACATGTCTACCCACTAAGTACAAAAGTTACCATCTTCTGAGCAGCACAAACGATAACATTTCGCTGTGACCAAACGAAGACAAGGCAGGGTTTTACTTGGTAACTTTCCCTTCTGGGGAGCAATCGTCAACAGCTTGATCCGGCACCAGCAAGCCACGCTTATTCGAGAACTAAATGATAGCGTGGTGATCACCGATTGGAGCACTTCAAGAACTCAGTGTTTGTATGTGAAGAGGGAGAGTACAGGCCAGGGCGATTCATCCCAAGATGCATTGGAATTCATCGTTGGTGCTAAGCATCCTCATATTTGACCTCGACGGTGGCACCTTTAATATATCTGTGTTTACCATGGAGCACACCGTCTTTGAGTTGAAGCCTATAGCTAGGCGGAGATGACTTTGAAAATATGACGGTATAACAATATGTTAATGAGTTCAATTAATACAACATCGTAAATGCCCAGGACCTTAGGAGACTAAGGACAGACTATGAGGGCATTGACGTCTAATTCATCATTTATCGTGCTAAGTTTTAGCTGCTCACCATGGCCATATTCATGAAGTGTATGTAGTTCGTGTAGAAGTGCCTGAAGGATGCTGCGATGGACAAGAGCTCTGTTCATGATGTGGTACATGAGGGAACCTATCGGAGGGAACCTATCGGATGTTCGTCTGTAAACATCCATATCAATTCGTGCCTACATTATCATGGACATCGGGAATGCATATCTCGCTTTCAATCTTCATAATACAACTCAAACAATGTAACCAAACATGATAAACGATATTGGATGTGAAGAAGCGAGATATGGATACCTGATGTTCCCTGATAATGAGACAAATAATGTGGGTTAGCATTTGGCTTAAGAAGATTAGATTGAGGTGTGACTATGTGAGTTGACGAGGGCTTGTGGGCAGACATTTATAGCCGAATTGGTCATGTAAGACGGGGAAATGGCACGTGAGTATACAAAAGTGTGCATGTGAGTCTACAGAATTTAGAACGTGTGCATACAGCAGAGTCCTCGTAATTCTACACAGAAGCAAGTAACTATCAGAATTGCTCAATGTGCAAAACGTGATAATATTTGAACAGTTGTGCACGTTGAGAACTTTTGTTACCCCGTAACAAAATTGCTCAATGCGCACAACGCATGGAAAACAGGAATTGCTCAATGCGCATAACGCACAACGCTTGGAAGCGAATTGTATTGGTTGATGAGATCTTGTAAGTTGGGACTAGGGAATCAATTTAATAGACAGCTTGGACTGGCCCATGGATGAGGATGAGACTGTAGTAGAGTTACTATGTGGCTACATAGAAGACCCCGTCATGCTACAGAGGAGTTCTCGTGAATATACAAAAGACTGCTTGTGAATCTACAGCTGATTGATACCAGCCAGATGATTTTCCCAAGAATGTTTGACTGTTGGGAAGCGCATTTGGAAAAATTGATAGCCGCAAACAAAATTGCTCAACGTGCAAAACCAATAAATATATGGCCGTTGTGTGATGTGAGCAAATTTCTAATGGTTAACAAAATTTCTCAAAGCGCACAACGGGGATATGTTTGGACCTTTAGTCTATATAAGAGACCCCGTGAGTCTACAGAGCAGGGCTCGCGAATATACAGAGGAGTGATCGTGAATATACACCAGATTGATACCAACCAGATGTTCTGCGCAATAATGATTGATGACTACCTAAGTGGTGCGCGTTGAGATAAATTGATAGCCACTAACAAAATTGCTCAATACACACAACTGGCAAAATTATGCCCTTTGTGCTCCATTGTAACGGCTGGTTGTGTATGAAGATGTTTATATATATATATATGATTGTTTGTCTTCTCTCTTCTTCTTTTCTGTATCTCTTTCCCCCTATCTGGAGTTGAGCGTGCTTCATGACGCTCTTATCATAGAGCCAGACTCATCTTAGAAGTCCCTAGAACCCATCCCGAAGCTTCGCACTTCATTTGGAGACTTGGTGTGCATTTTAGTCGGTTCAAGAAGAAGGACCGACCGACTAGATGCCAATCTAGTCGGTCAGAAACTCTTCATGGACCGACTAGTTTCCCTTGGATTTTTCCACTGAGTTACTGTTTACGCTTAGTCGGTCTAAGTTCATCCACCGACCGACTAGTTGTGAAACTAGTCGGTCAATACTTCTTCGCAGACAGGCTAAGTTAAAGATCATTTCATGCAGTCGAGTTACTGTTGACCATTAGTCGGTCTAAGAACGAATACCGACTGACTAGTTGACGAACTAGTCAGTTAGGTTTCCTTCGCTGACCGACTAATTTTCAAAACTACTTGTCGACCACTTTCATCCGTTAGTCGGTCAATGAACACTGGCCGACCGACTAGGTTGCAAACTAGTCGGTCGATGAGCCTTCACAGACCGATTAAATCTGTCAACCATGTACCGACACTGTTCTCTGTTTGCTTTTAGTCGGTCTCAGTTGGACGACCGACCGACTAGTTCTCAAACTAGTCGGTCGACCGCCCTTCACTGACCGACTAATTGACCCTGAAACCCTAGGTTTTGACCTAGCCACCATTTGTTTTTCTTATTTAAACACGTGGCCTTCTTTCTTTTCTCCTCATTATTTTGAGCCATTTTCTTCTCCAACCTATCTATATTCTTCCCCTACCTCTCCTTCCTTCTCCCTTGCGCCCTCCATCTTCTCCAAGGTCCACTCTCCCCTTTCCATTCTCCTTCCTCCTTCCTATTCACAAACAACCGACCACCCTCATCTCCCCAGATCTGAATCTTACGGCCAAGCTCCGGCCGCCATCTCGTTTCCCTTTCCGAGATCCATCTTGGCGATCCAACCTCAGATCTAGTGACGACGACCCCGAGAGACGTCGAGACCTTCGACACCACCTACGGAGGCCGACGACACCACCAACGATCAACGTTCCTCGCTACGCTACCCACGGCTTAGGAACTTCTGGACGACGCAAAGCTTCCACCTTTTCAGATCCGACGCCGAATCTTCGTGCAATCGTCATTTTCATGTTGGTCCCCTAAACTCGTAGAAACCCCCACCGTAAATGATCAAAACCTAATTAAAAACAACAACTTAATCAATTAAATTTATTTTCCATTGATCCTTAAAACGTTGCACAACCGTAGATAAATCGATGAATGAACTTTATGCATGTGCACATAGGATAGATCGTCGATTAGGATTAAATGCATTAAAAATGTGATTTTTGATGAATAGGATAATCCCGATAACCTAGACACAACCCTAATAGGAATTATTGAATCACGATCTGACACCGTCGCCATGTCACGATTTCAGACGTTCTTTCACCGACGAGACGTTTGGACGAGACGTTCCAGGGAGATGACGCACTCGCCATCGCAGGAAAGTGTACCACTTGCGTTCTTGGCCATGTTTAGGCCTTAGTCTTGTTAGAATTGATATTTTGGAACGATGAGAACCGGACGTGAAATGATAGCGTCCGGGACGCCCTCGAAGGCTCAGACTTGACAACGAAGTCTGAGTCCAACAACAACAATTTTGACATCATAGGATTGACATGCGTGTGTGTGAGTTGTGGACACCCTAGTACAACCCTTCCGGTTTTGTCGTGTCATGTTCTTTCCGTCGTGCCTTGTCCCGTCCCTTCTTGCACAGCCCTCTGGGCAATAGGGCACTCACCAAGCCAGAGCGAGTGATCCCTTGTACTGATTCACAGCCCGATGGGCAATAGGGCACCTGTCAGCTAGAGCAGGTGATCCCTTCTACTGATGCACAGCTCAGAGAGCAATAGGGCACTTGTCAAGCTAGAGCAAGTGATCCCTTGTCCTGTCACGATTCTTGGGGTTTTGGGGTAGGGTTGAGCGTGCATGCGGCAAGAGGGTCTGATCCCCCTCGAACCGTAAAGATGTGAACCCTTTTCGTGTCTTGTCTTGTCCTGTCTGGCTCTCCATGTTTCGTCTTGTCTTGACACCTGTAGGCTAGTCCCGTAGTCGGTAGCACTCGCTACGACTACTACTTGTTGTGTTTTACTTTCCTGTTGCGTGTACTTTCGTTGTTCGTCTGTGATAACCTCATCATGTTAATCAACCAGTAAAACGTTGTTAAACAATCGGTGCACTTGCAGTTTGGTCTAACCCCTTCTTGTAGACCTTACCTGATGTACAGTTCCTTCTTTTGGTGCTGTACGTCAGGGATCGAGTCAGAGTACGTCGAGGAGACTGACTTGCCAGCTGACGTGGAGCCAGAGAGTGTTGATCCTGAGTACGATCCTGAGGAGGACCAGAGCTAGAGACTTCTCGTTGCAGTTTCAAAGACATCTATTACTTTTAGTTGGATGCGTAGCACCTTTTGTTTCCTTGTTTAGGTCGGGTGCTTGCACCGTTAGATTTTCCTTTCTGCAGTTGTAGCCCTTCGGGCGTTGAGACTTTGTACTTTGGATATGTTGGAATAAAAATGTGATGTCTTTCTTTTATATACTTTTATTGTTCTGTACTAACATGCAGGGACCTGTACCTTCGCATTGGTACCTCACAGACGCTTATTGGGTCAGGGCTCCTTAGCTCTGGCTTAAGCGGGCCTTAGTCACGCTTCGTCTCTGCTGTTTTAGGAAGCGGGGCGTGACAGGGTTTTAGTGGTGGCCCATGCAGGCCCACGTCCCAATCTTCCTGCAAGTACAGAACAGTAAGAGTAAGGACATTCATTTGATATTCAAACGTTGTACGAGTCTAATCTGTGTTTTCGTTTATGAACACAGGATGGCTGGGCGACGCATTACTCGATCCTCGAATTCGAGTGATGACAGTCCGGAGGACCAGGGTGCAGAGTTCCGCCAGTTCTTTGGCGTGATGCGAGAGATGCTTGAGGTGCAGCATCAGCTGGTGCAGCAGTCCAACCGTGCCACCCAGGCCCCACCTGTTGCACCACCTCCACCTCCGCCTGCTCCGCGAGCTGCTCCAGGAGTGAAGCAGTTCAACGAGCTTCAGCCGAAGACCTTCTCTGGGAAGGAGGGACCTCTGGGTGCCGATGAGTGGATCCAGAGCACTGAGGAAAAGTTGATAGCTGCCAAGATTTCAGATGATACTCGGGTGGAGATAGCGAAGATGCAGCTGACTGAGATTGCCCGAAACTGGTGGCGTATTGAGGAGAGGCGTCTGCAGAAGCCAGTGGAGTGGAAGACTTTCCGCCATATGTTCAAGGAGAAGTACTTCATCAAGGCAGCTAGGAGACAACTGATGGGCAGATTCGTGGATCTGAAGCAGGGGGACATGACTATCGACGAGTATGAGGCTGAGTTCGAGATGCTGAGCCGTTTTGCCCCGCACATGGTGACGAAGGAGGAGAACCGATGTCACGCCCCGCTTCCCTAAAATGGAGGCGAGATGTGAGAAGGTCCACACAGACGTGGAGCTATGAAGCCACACGCCTAATAAGCGTCAATAAAACATAAGCAGGTCCCTGTAACCACGAGCAGAACAAGATAATAACACAAGGACATACAGAAATAAAATCCCAAATCTCAGCAATGTCCAAACATAGAAATTAAGTTCAACATCCAGAAAAGCCACCAGGCTAAACAGAAAGAGTCTAAAGGCCCAGAACAAGGCCAACAAGGACAAACATAAACAGAGTATTGGTGCAACGCACCGACAACAAAAACAATCTAAACCGAAGAACACAAGCAGCCTCTACGAATGATCGCCCGTGTCCTCGTACCCCTTAACGAACGCAGGCTCTGACTCAGCGTCAGCAAACAACACGTCCTCCGCAGCACTCTCAGGCTCGGGATCTAACATGTGTCACCCAAAGAGTAAAGGCGCACATGTCAGCAAGTCTAACAAGACTTGAGCAAGGAAACGAAAGTGGAGGCAAACTAGCAACCTAGCAGTTCTAGTATGATGCATAACACGGTAAGTATAGTATGGAAGTGACAAGTAAAGGGAAGTACAAGTAGCAAGTAGCAAGTATGGCATGGATAACAAGTTTTACAAGTAGAAACACGGACAAGTACAAGTCAAGTACTTCACGTCAAGTGAACACGTCAAGTAAACAAGTTGTGCACAGAGATTTCGTCTGCTGGCTAGAGTGGCTGATCGGGCCAACTCGTAAGCTCAGGTGACCGCTTATCCCTACCCCTCCACGTGTATCGAGCCAGGGCATTACCCACGAACACGGAATGCTCGCTTCTGGATCACGAGCCAGGAAGTGTATTTAGCATAGGGTTGTGCCCGCTAAAAAGCAGGTGCCTAGTCTGGCCTAGGGTTATGCCTGCAACGCAGGTGCCTAGCCGGAAACAAGTAGATCGGGCATTGGCTATCAACCAACACACGTGGCCCGCTTCTGGAACACGAGCCAGGAAACACAAGTATTATAGCGTGTGCTACGAATGCGACATTCAACATGGATGGCATGGCACATAGTAAGGCGTTCAGATAAGGAATTAAACATGGCAGTTTAATATGCATGAACAACAAGTTAAAAGGTTGGATCTAGCTTCGTTGTCAAGCTAGATCAATTGAGGTGACAGATCTAGTTTCGTTGTCAAACTAGATCAAATAGGCGTCTAGGCATCTATCATTTCACTGTCTAGTCTCTTTTACGCTACAACAAGCAAATGGCCTAAGGCATGGCCTAAAACCCGAGGTGGCAAGTTTCACTTGCCTAGCACCGAGGATGACGATCGCGAAGCTTCGTCTCACAATCGCTACTCTACGGGAAAAGTCGCTGTTATGGAGAAACAATCATCAAAACAACATCCATATTTATTAGGGTTTTACAAAATCACAAATGGGTTAGGAGAATATTATAGGGGCGAGTTATTACCGAATCGTTAGCGGAAGAACGGTGCCGAGCAAGCACGGCGACGGAAGAACGATCCGGGAAACCACGGTTTAGATCTGGAATGGATGGAGAATTCTGGAGAAAATGGGATTTTGGGGGTTTGAGGCGGCCTAAAGCTTGAAGGCCAGCCTAAATGGAGAGGGAGAGGGGCTCTTGAGGAAGGAGGAATGGCTAGAGTAAGGTTGGGGAAGATCAGAGGTCAAGGGGGAAAGGAAATGGCCAAGAGAAGAGAAAGAAAGAAAAGAAAACGTTTGGGGTTTAAATAGAAAATCGTGTGGCAGCTGGGCGAAACCTAGGGTTTCGACAGCAGTTAGTCGGTCAAAGAAGGTTGGCTGACCGACTAGTTTAAGAACTAGTCGGTCGGTCGGCTAACTGTGACCGACTAACACCAAACAGTAACTCAGGTCGACAAAATGGTCAATGAATTAGTCGGTTAAAGAACAATGGCTGACCGACAGTTTGCAACCTAGTCGGTCGAAAGACGTTCTTAGACCGACTAACGATAAACAGTAACTCAGGTGAAATTAATCAAAGGAACTAGTCGGTCTGAGAGCAAGTTCTAACCGACTAGTTTCACATCTAGTCGGTCGGTGGTTGATCTTAGACTGACTAAGAGTAAACAGTGACTTCTGAATTATTGATTCAATGAACTAGTCGATTCCAGTAGAGTTCCTGACCGACTAGATCTCAATCTAGTCGGTTGGTCCCCCTACTTGAACCAACTAAAGTGCACAAAAAGTGCCGAATTGAAGCGCGAAGCTTCGGGAAGATTTCTATAGCTTCTAAGATCATTCTAACTCTAAAATATGAGCGATTTGAAGTTCGTCATGAGTGACTTACTCCAAGATCAACGATTCTAAGGAAGAAGCTAGAAAATCACGACGAAACGAATGAAAACGAAAGCTACGGAGACGAAAACCACACATAAGGAGAAAATCCACCAAAACATATATATTTAATATAGATAATCCAAATACATGAAAAACCAGTCGTTACATCCTCTCCAACTTAAGAAAATTCCGTCCTCGAAATTTCCCAACACTCACATGTCCGGGAACAAAAGTGGGTAGCGCTCTCGCATCTCGTCCTCATTCTCCCAAGTAGACTCTCCTGGCGAGCCGTGTCGCCACATCACCTTCACAAGATTGACAACCTTATTCCGGAGCGACTTCTGATGCCTGTCCAGAATCTGCACTGGCTGCTGGTCATACGTCATATCGGGGCGAACGGTAATCTCCGAGAAATCCACAGCATGAGATGGGTCGCTAATGTATCGACGAAGCTGCGACACATGGAAAACATTGTGAACTCCTTCCAAAGATGGCGGCAAGGCTAAGCGGTAGGATACCTCGCCAACTCTCTCCAGAATGTCAAACGGTCCAATGTATCGCGGGCTCAACTTCCCTCGCTTCCCAAAGCGAATCACACCACGATTCGGGGAAATCTTCAGAAACACATGGTCGCCCAACTGAAACTCCAAGGGACGGCGTTTAGCATCCGCCCAATACTTAAAACGGTCCTGAGCAATCCTCAACCTCTCCCGAATGTTCCTGACAACATCCATGGCCTCCACAATCATCTCAGGTCCCAACAGCTCCCGATCACCAACGTCGTCCCAACTCAATTGCGAACGACTTTTCCTCCCATATAGCGCGGCAAAAGGCGCCATGCCAATACTCGCCTGGAAGCTGTTGTTGTAGGAAAACTCTATCAGATGTAGATGGTCCTCCCACGAACCCTTGAAATCCAACATGCACGCCCTCAGCATGTCCTCCAAGATCTGAATCGTCCCCTTGGACTGGCCATCCGTCTGCGGATGGTACGCCGTGCTGAAACTCAGACTCGTACCCAAACTCTTCTGTAAACTATGCCAGAACTGAGATGTGAATCTCGTGTCTCTGTCCGACACGATACTCACGGGGACTCCGTGAAGTCGTACTATCTCCTGCATGATTCATGTTACATCACTATCTAAACTAGGAAAAGGAATTAGAAACGGAGAGTAAAAGAATTTACCTCCATGTATCTCCTCGCTAGCGCCTCAGTGGACTGTCCTACTCAGAATGGAATAAAGTGTGCGGATTTGGTCAACCGATCTACGATCACCCAAATCGCGACATTCTGCTCTGGACTCCGAGGTAGTCCAGTCACGAAGTCCATAGTGATGTGTTGCCACTTCCACTCCGGAATCGGAAGCGGTTGTAGCAACCCTGCCGTACGTTGATGCTCCGCCTTCACTTGCTGGCAAACCAAGCACTTGGCTACACTCTGAGCCACACTCCTCTTCATACCATGCCACCAATAGTTCAGACGAAGATCCTTGTACATCTTGGTACCATCAGGATGCACAGAATACGGCGAACTGTGTGCCTCCACCAACAACTCCTCTCTGATATCCCCAGCTGGCACACACAACCTAGCTCCAAACCTCAGCGAGCCATCCTTATGAATCAAAAAGTCAGTCCGCAGACCGGCTTCCACCAGCTCCCGAATCTTAACCAGCTTCGGATCTCCAGCATGGCCAGCCTTGATCCGATCCACGATCGTCGACTGTATCTGCATACACATCAACGAAGAAGCCTCCCATGGAAGAACAATCTCAAATCCAGACTCGCAAAAATCCTGCTGCAATCTCCACTGCGAAGTCAACAACATCACCGCTGGAAGCCTACTCAGCGCATCAGGAACCACATTCACCTTGCCAGGGTGATACTGCAAATCAATCTCATAATCCGCCATGAGCTCCAACCATCGACGCTGTCGCATGTTGAGCTCCTTCTGAGTAAAAATATACTTCAAGCTTTTGTGATCGGTGAAGATCTTCACTTTCTCACTCAGCAGGAAGTGCCTCCAAATCTTGAGCGCAAACACGACGGCAGCCAACTCCAAGTCGTGCGTCGGGTAATTCTTCTCATGAGTCTTAAGCTGACGCGAAGCATATGCCATAACATGCCCGTGTTGATGCAACACACAACCGAGACCCTTGCCAGAAGAATCGCAAAAGATCTCAAACCCTCCACTGCGATCAGCCACACCAAGAATAGGTGCAGTCGTTAATCTCTCCCTCAGAATGCCAAAGGCATTCTCACAATCACACGACCAAACAAAAGGTACATCCTTCCGCGTCAATCTGGTCATCGGCTCAGCAATACGAGAAAAGTCCTTAATGAAGCGCCGATAGTAACCAGCAAGCCCAAGGAAACTCCGGATCTCAGACGCTGACTGCGGAACAGGCCACTCTCTGATGGCCCTGATCTTCTCGGGATCCACTGAAATTCCATCGCCTGACACCACATGCCCCAGAAAAGCAACTCTGTCCAGCCAAAACTCGCACTTCGAAAACTTAGCATACAAACGATGCTTTCTCAAAATCTCCAACACTGTCCTCAAGTGCGAGGCATGCTCTTCCTCTGACTTTGAATAGATCAGAATGTCGTCGATAAAGATAACGACAAACTTATCCAAAAAGTCGTAGAAAATCAGATTCATCAGATTCATGAAAACTGCGGGTGCATTGGTTACACCGAAAGGCATAACAACAAACTCATAGTGTCCATACTTCGTCCTGAACGCTGTCTTCGGAACATCTTCCTTCTTCACCTTCAGCCGATGATAACCACTCCTCAGATCCAACTTCGAAAACACCCTCGAACCTCCAAGCTGATCAAAAATATCATCGATGCGAGGCAACAGGTATTTATTCTTGATGGTCACCGCATTCAGCTCCCGATAGTCCACGCACATACGACGCAAACCATCCTTCTTCTTCACCAGCAGCACCGGTGCTCCCCACGGAGACACACTAGGATTGATATAACCCTTCTGCAAAAGCTCATCCAGCTGCTTCCGTAATTCCTCCAACTCAGCAGGGGCCATACGATATGGCGCCTTCGAAATCGACTGCGCTCCCGGAATGAGATCAATAGAAAATTCCAGAGCTCGATCGGGTGGCAACCCAGACATTGTTGGAACTGGATCCTAGCCTAGAGGGGGGGTGAATAGGCTAATAAAAAATTCTCGTGCAACTCACGAGAAATCACACGCAGTTAAAAGCACAACCAGAGTAATGAAAAGTAGACACAGAGTACACATCAGATTTTACCCTGGTTCGGTCGTCCCAACGACCTACTCCAGCCCCCAAAGCAAATACTAGATTGAATAGTGCAATAGGTACAAAGTCACAAGTTAGAGCACGCTCAGAGCACCCTCTACGTCTCTGCACTCGCCAGACTCTCAGTACCCCACACACAGTGTTTTCTCTCACTATCAATCCTAGCAAAGCTTTCTACCAGCTAGTCCCAAACTAGCTGGGTCCCACTTGTCTAGTCCCAACTAGACAAGTCCCAAAATAGTCCACAAAAATAGGTAAAAGTTTCCCCTAAAGAGAACGTTACACTAAGACACAAATAAAGGAGTTTAGAGTTTAGAAATGCTCAGTTTATGTCTGTGTAGGTGTCTCTGTCAATCAGCACATCGTCAGCTCCAATCTGACGCAAACGGTGTCGCAATCCGACTCCTGGATGTCAAGATATGCACTGGTCTGTGCACAAAGCAGTTTCAGTTCAATCCTCAATATATTGCAGTCTGTGCACTCAGCAGTCTCCTTAAAAGTAGCAGTTGGTGCGTGGAGTAGAGCAGTTCAATTCTTTTACTTCCTAGGCCTGTGCACAAAGCAACCCCCAATAAATTATAAACCACGACTCCTGTTTCTCTTCTTCGTTTACGCACGCAGGGGAGTTCGTTAGCGCGGTCGGCGGCGTCTCATTCTTCACGGCGACGGCGGCTTCAAGGCAGGTGCTGATCAGCAACGGCGATACAAGCTGCAGCGCGGTGTTAGGGCAATGCGGCGGCGAGATTCTTTTTCCGTTCAACTTCGCTTCAACGACGGCAATCACCCAAACATTCACTCCGACGAGGCAGCGGCGCTTCTTGGACTTCCTCGACTCGGTAGCAGCAACGGCGACTCCGTCGGGCTTCTTCTTCGACGAGCGTCTTCGAGGGGATCATCGTTTTCATCACGCGCTCAAGGTGTTCGATCAAATGCCTGATCGAAGACGTTCAGTTGCTTCGAGTCTCGTCGGCGGCGATGAGGACGTCTCGGCAGCGGATATCGTCTCCAGGAGCTACGTGCAGATGACGGCGGCGTCAGAAATGTGCGGCGATCAGTAGGTTGCGACAGGGGTGTGTGCGTGCCGCTCTAATGCACAGCTGGGTGCGGCAATCAGCAGCGTCGACAGCGATGGCTATGCGGGCTTTGTCTCCGGCGATCTCTTCTCTATATGGCTGCCTTTGCTCTTGTTGATTATTTTGTTGCCTCAATATGATGTGAAGCCTCCTTTCAATTCTTTTGATTGCCGCACAAAATTTGTAGCCCCTTTCTTTTGCATGGATGTTGCAGCAGCGTGGCTTGTAGAAGAGAGGCTTGCGTGACAGTAACTTGATGAGAACAAGAGTTGCGTCGCCTTGGGTTTTCAAAGATTTCTTTTTGAATTTCAACTTGTAGAAGTCTGCTGCTCTTGTAACGTGAAGCTCTCTTGACCTTTTGATTTTTGAATTGAAGCTTGGATGACAAGGGTGATGTTCACGGCATGAGGAGAAGTATTTTGGAGGAAGGAGTTGGAAGAAAAACTTGAGGCTAGGTTTTAAAAAATGAAGAAGATGTGTTTTTCTTGGATGCGTGACCTAGCCTCTCTAAAAATTTAATAACCCCCTTTCTATTTTCTTTGCGGCCGTCACCCTCTCAATGATTGTATTGCCGCACCCTCTATATTAGGGTTGAGAGGGTTTTTATAGGATAGACTAGGGTTTTTGAGGAGAGTCCCTAAGAGATAGGGATTTTGTATTTTGATTGGGATTTTGAATTGAAGTGGGGTTAGGAGATAGAGTAAGATCTTCTAATTGATTTAAATAAATCTCCATTAGAAAAGAATTGGCTCCAACTCATCCCTTATTGGTCCGAGTCCAAATTTCGTGAGTTGACTTGGTCTCTCCTTATCACTTCATCTTGACTAAGTCTAACTCCTTAGCACACACATTTTCTTATCTCCCAATGTGCTATACGAATAGCAATTCCGCCAAATATCGAGAATATATTGTTGCGCCAAGCCTGAAACACACTGAGCACACACATTAGATATACCGACACGTTTGTCATCATCAAACCAAGTTCCTAGATCGTTGCTTCCAACAGACATCTCCTCGGGGCAGACGTCATCGAAGTCCCGCACTACCGCTGGCCTCTCCAGCTCCATCTGCATAGCCACAATCTCCACCGGCCTGGCCCGAAATCTGCCTGGGCCAAGCGAACTGCTACCCCGGCTGAACTCAAATACTGGATGTCCAGGAATCTCGAACACCACCTTCTTCCTTCGACAGTCGATCGTAGCATAGAAGCTCGCAAGCCAATCCATCCCAAGGACCGCATCATAGTTGATGATGTCGTGGACAATGAAATCGGCGTAAAGCTCATGTCCACAGACCACCAACGAGCAAGAATTGCAACCAAGATGCACCGAGACCACGCCATTTCCTGTGACGATATTCCAACTCTTCAGAAGAGGGGACGTCGCCAAGGAATGCTTCTCCATGAAGCTCCGGGAAATAATGCACATCGATGCACCTGAGTCAAAGAGGACTCGTGCATGAAATGTGCACACCAAAATCACACCTACAAACAGTCTAACAATCAAGCTATATTCTAGCAAACAATCATTTGCAAGCAACCAAACATAATCTAACAAACAAAACTAACTAAGAAGGAACAGCTAGATTAAGGATTACCTGCGATATCCTCATCCACTGCCCCGTTCTCCACAGCGGTCATCAGAAAAGCCTGCCTCCTTGGCTGAAAAGCCTTCCGAAAGGCCTGCCTTTGTGGAACAAGAGCTGCTCCACGTCCAGCAGGAACAGACGCTCTCTGCTGCAACGGCTGTGCTGCAACAGGTGCCTTCCAAGGCAGCTTTGACCTCGGACAATCCTTCATGGTATGGGTAGGATCTCCACAGACAACACACTAGCCCAGGAATCTCCTACACTGATCTTTGATATGTCCGGTCCTGCCGCAGAAATGGCAAGTCTTCTGAATAGGCCCTCCTGGCCTCTTAAACTGAGCTGGCTGGTTAGGCTTGAAACCAGGCCTAACCACCGCTCTGGCCTACTCCATAGGCCTCTTCCCAGCTCCGGCAACATGTCCCCTCCTCTGACTCAAGTTCAGCTCCTGCCTTCTCGCAGCCACCAGAACCTTTTGATAAGAGTCTAGATCAGAGGAAGACACAAAACTCTGAAGCTCCAAAGCAAGTCCCTGCAGGAACCTCTGAGCCCTCTCATCAGCATCCTGCACCATCTTCGGTGCGAACCGACTCAGCCTAGTGAACTCTTGGTGGTACTGGTCCACCGTCAAGCTCCCTTGCTTCAGCTCAATAAAACGCTGCAGCATCTCCTTCATGACAGCCTTCAGAAAGAACTCCTCATCAAACCTGGTCTTAAAGGTAGCCCAAGCTATCGGCTCCACCAGCATCTTCTCTTTCGTATCCCACCAGTTCCGAGCATTATCCTTGAACTGCCGCTTCGCCAGATCAACCCATCCAGCCGGGCTGATCTTCGCCATCTTCAAATTATCCTCTATGTTCTGAATACACTCATCGGCAGCTAGAGGACCCTCAGACCCATCAAAATAAGCGGGACCCAGCTCTTGAAATTGCTTCACTCCCGGCTCGGAGCGAGGGGCATCCTGGATTGCCCGAGCACCCCGAACAACTGGAGCATTCTGGACTTGCAGGAGCACGCCCTGCTGCACCTGCATCATCTGAAGCATCATCCGCATCATCTCCCCATTGGAGGGCTCTCGCTCAGGCTCCTCGTCATGAGGGGGCGCGCTACCACCACCACGGGTAAATCGCCTTCCTGCCATCTAATGACACAGAAAACGAGACAGATTAGACTCATAGCTTATGACTCGGATGTCGAACTTAGTTTATTGTACATTCTAATATTATTATCGTTATTCCGACAATTCGCAGTTACAAATGAGACCTGCATGGGCCACCAACAAAACCTGTCACGCCCGCTTCCCTAAAATGGAGGCGAGACGTGAGAAGGTCCGCACAGACGTGGAGCTGTGAAGCCACACGCCTGATAAGCGTTAATAAAACATAAGCAGGTCCCTGTAACCACGAGCAGAACAAGATAATAACACAAGGAGATACAGAAATAAAATTCCAAATCTCAGCAATGTCCAAACATAGAAATTAAGTTCAACATCCAGAAAAACCACCAGGCTAAACAGAAAGAGTCTAAAGGCCCAGAACAAGGCCAACAAGGACAAACATAAACAGAGTATTGGTGCTACGCACCAACAACAGAAACAATCTAAAACAAAGAACACAAGCAACCTCTACGAATGATCGCCCGTGTCCTCGTACCCCTCAACGAACGCAGGCTCTGACTCAGCGTCAGCAAACACCACGTCCTTCGTAGCACTCTCAGGCTCGGGATCTAACATGTGTCACCCAAAGAGTAAAGGAGCACATGTCAGCAAGTCTAACAAGACTTGAGCAAGGAAACGAAAGTGGAGGCAAGTATAGTATGTCAGCAACCTAGCAGTTCTAGTAGGATGCATAACACGGCAAGTATAGTATGGAAGTGACAAGTAAAGGGAAGTACAAGTAGCAAGTAGCAAGTATGGCATGGATAACAAGTTTTACAAGTAGAAACACGGACAAGTACAAGTCAAGTAGTTCACGCCAAGTGAACACGTCAAGTAAACAAGTTATGCATAGAGATTTCGTCTGCTGGCTAGAGTGGCTGATCGGGCCAACTCGTAAGCTCAGGTGCCCGCTTATCCCTACCCCTCCACGTGTATCGAGCCAGGGCATTACCCCCGAACACGGAATGCTCGCTTCTGGATCACGAGCCAGGAAGTGTATTTAGCATAGGGTTGTGCCCGCTAAAAAGCAGGTGCCAAGCCTGGCCTAGGGTTATGCCTGCAATGCAGGTGCCTAGCCGGAAACAAGTAGATCGGGCATTGGCTATCGACCAACACACGTGGCCCGCTTCTGGAACACGAGCTAGGAAACACAAGTATTGTAGCGTGTGCTACGAATGCAACATTCAACATGGATGGTATGGCATGTAGTAAGGCATTCAGATAAGGAATTAAACATGGCAGTTTAATATGCATGAACAACAAGTTAAAAGGTTGGATCTAGCTTCGTTGTCAAGCTAGATCAATTGAGGTGACGGATCTAGTTTCGTTGTCAAACTAGATCAAATAGGCGTCTAGGCAGCTATCATTTCACTGTCTAGTCTCTTTTACGCTACAACAAGCAAATGGCCTAAGGCATGGCCTAAAACCCGAGGTGGCAAGTTTCACTTGCCTAGCACCGAGGATGACGATCGCGAAGGTTCGTCTCACAATCGCTACTCTACGGGAAAAGTCGCTGTTATGGAGAAACAATCATCAAAACAACATCCATATTTATTAGGGTTTTACAAAATAACAAATAGGTTAGGAGAATATTATAGGGGAGAGTTATTACCGAATCGTTAGCGGAAGAACGATGCCGAGCAAGCACGGCGACGGAAGAACGATCCTGGAAACCACGGTTTAGATCTGGAATGGATGGAGAATTCTGGAGAAAATGGGATTTTGGGGGTTTTGGGGGTTTGAGGCGGCCTAAAGCTTGAAGGCCGGCCTAAATGGAGAGGGAGAGGGGCTCTTGAGGAAGGAGGAATGGCTAGAGTAAGGTTGGGGAAGATCAGAGGTCAAGGGGGAAAGGAAATGGCCAAGAGAAGAGAAAGAAAGAAAAGAAAATGTTTGGGGTTTAAATAGAAAATCGTGTGGCGGCTGGGCGAAACCTAGGGTTTCGACAGCGGTTAGTCGGTCAAAGAAGGTTGGCTGACCGACTAGTTTGAGAACTAGTCGGTCGGTCGGCTAACTGTGACCGACTAACACCAAACAGTAACTCAGGTCGACAAAATGGTCAATGAATTAGTCGGTTAAAGAACAATGGCTGACCGACTAGTTTGCAACCTAGTCGGTCGAAAGACGTTCTTAGACCAACTAACAATAAACAGTAACTTAGGTAAAATTAATCAAAGGAACTAGTCGGTCTGAGAGCAAGTTCTGACCGACTAGTTTCACATCTAGTCGGTCGGTGGTTGATCTTAGACCGACTAAGAGTAAACAGTGACTTCTGAATTATTGATTCAATGAACTAGTCGGTTCCAGTAGAGTTCCTGACCGACTAGATCTCAATCTAGTTGGTTGGTCCCCCTACTTGAACCAACTAAAGTGCACAAAAAGTGCCGAATTGAAGCGCGAAGCTTCGGGAAGATTTCTATAGCTTCTAAAATCACTCTAACTCTAAAATATGAGCGATTTGAAGTTCGTCATGAGTGACTTACTCCAAGATCAACGATTCTAAGGAAGAAGCTAGAAAATCACGACGAAACGAATGAAAACGAAAGCTACGGAGACGAAAACCACACATAAGGAGAAAATCCACCAAAACATATATATTTAATATAGATAATCCAAATACATGAAAAACCAGTCGTTAAAACCGAGCTGAGCGGTTCCGTCAGGGACTTCGTCCGAAGGTCCAGGCTTTCATGTCCTCTGCTGGTTTCTCGACTATGAGGAAGGTATTAGATGCTGCGAAGAATCATGAGACGATTTCGCACCTGCCTGACACTCCAGCAGACAGATCGAAACGCCCTATGGAGCAGTACCAGCCACCTGCCAGGCCAGTGATGAGGCCAGTCCAGACTGTGCCATTCAAGAGACCTGGAGCACCAGTGCAGCAGCAGAGCAAGGGTCCGTGCCATTTCTGCGGCAAGCCCGGACATGTTCAGACCAACTGTAGGAGGAAGCTGGGTCTGTGCCTACTTTGTGGAGATGCTTCGCATGCTGCGAAAGATTGTCTTAGAGCCCGCAGTGCTGTTATTGGAGCGCCAGCCCCGTTGCAGATGAGGGCACCTGCCCCAGTCCAGAGAGGACCTGCTGTTCGTGGACCACCCTTGGTGCCACAGAGGCAGATGTACCAGCGAGCAGTGCAGCCTTAGAGGCCGGCCTATACCATGACAGCTGTTGAGACTGAGGAGCTGGATGGAGTTATTGCAGGTAACTCCTTGACCTAGTCTTTTCAATTCATAGTTAGACCTTATTGCTAGTTTTGTTAGTGTTACTTGTTTGTTTGATTGCTAGAGTAGTGTTTTGACCTTAGACCCTTGTTTCCTAGGCACCATTTTAGTGTCCTCTCACCCTGCTTTGGCTTTGTTTGACTCTGATGCATCCATGTGCATCCTATCCTGGAGGTTTATAACAAAGCACTACATTCCTACCCACACACTTCCTAAGTGTTGGGACATCACCACAGGGAACGGAGTGGTGACTGTGAACATAGGATGTCGATCGATTCCTCTAGTGGTCAGTGGACATGAGTTGTATGCAGATTTCATCGTCCACGATCTGCCGCATTTCGATGTCGTCCTTGGCATCGATTGGCTGGGAGATTTCCACGCTTCGATCGACTGTCACAGCAAGAGAGTGGTATTCCAGATTCCTGGCCATCCGGAGTTCGAGTTCCGCAGCAGAGATGAGTCGCTTGGGCCCATCAGATTTCGGGCCAAGCCGGAGGTGCCGATTGTTGCAGCTTTGCAGATGGAGATGGAGATCGACCAACCAACGGTTGTCAGAGACTTTGACGACATCTTTCTGGAAGATATCTCGGGTCTGCCACCCGACAGGGTTTGGAGTTCGGCATCGATCTGATGCCGGATGCACAGCCGATATCGAAGGCGCCGTATCAGATGGCTCCCGCAGAGCTAGAGGAGCTACAGAAGCAACTTGATGAGCTGTTGCAGAGGGGTTTCATCTACCCTAGTGTGTCACCGTGGGGTGCACCTGTGTTGCTTGTGAAGAAGAAGGATGGGTCCCGCAGGATGTGCGTGGACTATCGAGGACTGAATGCTGTCACCGTGAAGAACAAGTATCCGCTGTCGCACATCGATGACATTTTTGATCAGCTGGGAGGTTCGAGAGTTTTCTCGAAGTTGGATTTGAGGAGTGGATACCATCAGTTGAAGGTGAAGAAGGATGACATTCCGAAAATAGCTTTCCGGACGAAGTACGGGCACTATGAGTTCGTGGTTATGCATTTCGACGTGACCAATGCTCCAGCTGTGTTCATGAACCTTATGAACTTGATTTTCTACGACTTCTTGGATAAGTTTGTTGTGATTTTCATCGACGACATTCTTATTTATTTGAAGTCTGAAGAGGAGCACAGCTGTCATCTGAGGACAGTGCTAGAGACGCTGAGACGACACAAGTTGTATGCCAAGTATAGCAAGTGCGAGTTCTGGCTGGACAGAGTCGCATTCCTGGGACACGTGTTGTTCGGCGACGGTATATCAGTAGATCCAGAGAAGGTCAGAGCAGTTCGAGATTGGCCGACTCTGCAGTCAGCGTCCGACATCAGGAGCTTCCTTGGTTTAGCAGGCTATTACCGGCGGTTCATCAAAGATTTCTCGAAGATTGCTGAGCCGATGACGAAGTTGACGAGGAAGGACGTGGAGTTTCAGTGGTCTGATGCTTGTGAGGAGGCTTTCAGTATCTTGAAGGCAAGGTTGACCACGGCACCCGTTTTGGCAGTACCGGATCGGAGCGAAGGCTTTGAAGTGTATTGTGATGCATCAGGGAAGGGCCTATGATGCGTTCTGCATCAGCATGGCCATGTGGTCGTGTATGCTTCTCGTCAGCTGAGGACGCACGAGAAGAATTGCCCGACACACGATCTGGAGTTGGCAGCGGTGATCTTTGCATTAAAGATCTGGAGACACTTCTTACTGAGTGAGAGCGTGAATATTTTCATCGATCACAAAAGTTTGAAGTACATATTCATGCAGAAGGAGCTCAACATGCGTCAGAGACTATGGTTGGAGCTCATGGCTGACTATGAGATAGATTTGCAGTATCACCCGGGGAAAGTGAACGTAGTACCGGATGCTTTGAGTAGACTTCCCACTGCAATGATGCATACTGCTGACTGGAGGATTCAACAGGAGCTGAAGGAGATGGATTTGGAGGTCGTTCTACCTGGTGTGGTTCTTTCATTCATGAATTTGCAGATTCAGTCCATGATCGTGGATTGGATCAAGGCAGCACAGGCATGAGATCCGAAGCTACAGAAGATCAGGAGGCAGGTTGAAGCAGGGCTGTGAGCAGAGTTCGTGATTCATGAGGATGGTTCACTGCGGTACGGCAGCAAACTCTGCGTACCTGCAGGAGATGTTCGGGAGGAGCTTTTGAGCGAGGCTCATAGCTCGCCTTATTCTATACATCCTGGTGGCACTAAGATGTATAAGGACCTTCGACTGAATTACTGGTGGATTGGCATGAAGAGGAGTGTGGCACGGAGTGTTGCCAAGTGTTTGATATGCCAACAGGTGAAGGCCGAGCACCATCGTACTGCTGGGTTGCTGCAACCGCTTCCTATTCCGGAGTGGAAGTGGCAACATATTACGATGGACTTCGTGACTGGTTTACCTCGGACCCTGAGGCAGAACGACGCAGTCTGGGTGATCGTTGATCGGTTGACCAAGTCTACGCATTTCATTCCTTTCCGAGTGGGCCAGTCTACGGAAGCTTTGGCGAGGAAATATCTAGATGTAAATTCATTTCTACTTCCCTTTAATTTTCCTCTTTGAGTTAGTTGTGACGTAGGCCGTGTACGTGCAGGAGATTGTATGCTTACACGGAGTCCCCGTGAACATCGTGTCTGACAGAGACTCGAGGTTCACATCTCAGTTCTGGAGAAGTCTACAGGAGCATTTGGGTACGAGTCTGAGTTTCAGCATGGCGTACCACCCGCAGACCGACGGTCAGTCCGAGAGGACTATTCAGATACTAGAGGATATGCTGCGAGCTTGTACGCTCGATTCGAAGGGATCTTGGGAGGACCATCTCCATTTGGTGGAGTTTTCTTATAGCAACAGCTACCAGGCGAGCATTGGCATGGCGCCGTTTGCTGCCTTATATGGGAGGAAATGTCGATCGCCACTGAGCTGGGATGACATTGGAGATCAGGAGCTGTTGGGTCCGGAGATGATAGTTGACGTGCGTTTATATTTCATATATTCACGCACGTTTTATTTTGTGTTTCAACGTATTTTCCGCCGTCTTTTATTCGTTTTCTCGTATTTTCTCGTTTTCTTTCACTTTTCTTTGTTTCTCCATGTTTGCAGGAGATTGCCCGCGTAGGGGACGTTTAACGATGATAGCATGTGTCCCCGGAGCAACGGGAGGAGTCACGCGTGATCCAGGGGTTCAAACGACGAAGAATACATCTTTCAGCCCCTCACCCGGTCGGTTGGTCATCTCCAACCGATCGGGTGATGCACGCGTGCACCACCCGGTCTCAGCCGGAGCTCAAGTGGAAGTCACCCGACCGGTTCACAGGCCGGTTCAACGGGGGCCAACTCTCTGTCTTTTCGAGCCAAATTCCAACCGATCGGGTGACTCTCACCCGATCGGTTCATCTGTAGCTGATGTTGAGGAGCCGAAGACACGGGCACCCAACCGATCCCTTCACCCGATGGCGCCAAGATCCAACTGGTCACTCCAAGAACTCAACCGATCGGTTGATATGACCGGGTGAAAGTCCGCCGTTTTCTGTTTAATATTTGTAACGGATCACCCGATCGGTTGACTTGTCAACCGATCGGGTGATACGAGATCCTATAAATAGAACCCCTAGGGTTCCAGAAACGGGGGAGCTGCTAGTTTTTACTGTTTTCTCCTATTGTGACGGCTGTAATTACTTTTCTATTGTAAGTTTTTGGATCTTTCTTAAACTTTAGTATTATCTTATTTGCTCTACTACCTTCGCATTTCAATCGCCTGATTATGATTTCAACGGTTCATTTTCGTTTAGATCGCTTTTTAATGAATTTTTGTGAGTAGTTCCCAAATCTGGGATTTTGGCGGAAACCCCTTCGGGTGCTCTTCCCGATGCATCCATAGGGTTAGGAAATCGATAGGGATTAGGAATCTAATGGTTACGCAAGGTGTTTCATTGTCATCGGCGGGAAAAAGACCGCCTTTGACCGTTGGGCCAAGGGGGAATAAACTTGGCGGTTGACTCCCTAGCCATAGCTCACGCCCTTAGCGTAGACGCCGAATCCTAGCGCGTGGGAGCGGCAGGATGAGACGTTGGGAGTTATCATTGCGAGCTTAGTGCTCCCGGAATCGATCAATGTTAATGAACACGGGAGTGCCCACTGATCGAATCCGGGAAGTCCGGTGTATCACCCTGGGCACTGACCGGAATATCGGGCCCATGGGATGCCGGTACCACTTTCAGAGGCAACGTCTCACCATTAGACCCTAATTCCGATTGCTATCCTACCCGTAGGCCGTATCAGCAAGAGTCGCTCGTTGGAGTGGAAACCAAAGTCCCGGGTTTATTTTCTTATTGTTCATACCTTGCATTCCTTTCCGTGACAACCCATCAACCGATTCGGGCTAGCTCGCCCACGGGGTGATTTTGGTCCTCCTTGACACAAGCACATCCTAGCCTCCCTGTGTTCGACCCGCAAGGAACACTACAACACCGTGCGCTTGCGGTTACAAATATCTAAACCCCCTGCCGCGCGGGCATCACCGCCAGCGTGGCACACGTCAATAGTAGAAGCTGTGGATGTCGTGAGAGACATCAGGGAGAAGCTCAGAGTTGCACACGATCGCTTCAAGCATTGGGCGGATGATCGCTCCGGAATGTAACACGAAGAACGGTTGTAGTTTTACCGCAAGCGCACGGTATAGCGGCGAGCGGGTTATCAAACACAGGGAGGACGAATGAAAGTGCTTGCTCCAATCAACCTGGCTATTAAGAAGAGAGAAATTTGCCTTTGGCGATCCTGTCACAATCGTCAGACAAAGTACGGAAATATCAAATCAAATAAAGAACGTCTAGGGAATGGGGAATTCCCGCTACTCACCGTATTTCGTAAATGTGGTTCATTGGTATCAAAATTGCTAGAATAAAATTTTGGATGAACTAGTCGCAACTGAATGTAATACCTAGCTCACGCTCTCGCGCTGTTGCCGGTCTATAGCTATCCTAGGTTCGGGTCCAATCTCTTGCAAACCCTAGCCTAGGGAAGCTAGCATTAGGATCAACATCATCGTTCAATCGCGCCCCGAGCCCACTCTCGTGCAAACTCAGGCCACAACCTAGGTTGGGATAGTTCCTACCCGTTCAATCTCTTGCAAACGGGTATCGGCATGGAATTGCAACCGGAAACCCTAGTATCGGTCCAATCTCTTGCAAACCGATACTACGGAGATTCGATTCCAATCCAATTCGAATTTCTAGGGTTTCCTATCGAATTGGGACCCAATCTCTTGCAAATCCCAATCGATATGAATACCTAGCCATCCGTAGTAAATTGATCCCAATCTAACCCTAATAGCAATTCTAGCTAAATTTCTACCAATTCATCACAAATCTGAAATTGGGCTCGTAGGGTTCATCCCCACGCCCCAAGACGTGGAGACTACTCACAATTCATAGCACAAACACAAAAATAATCAATGAAATTAACAAGAGAATTCATCACAAATTTGAGATAGGCAATAAAAATAGAATTTTTAAAGAAGAGAGACACAAACCAATGGAGTTCTTCAAATGATCAAACAAAAATCAACTTTTGTCTCCTCTCCAATCACAAGAATAAAGCTAAAAAGTTAATCTAAAAAGCTGCAAAAATCTAAGAGAAAAAGCTCTCTAAACTAGGGTAAAAACAGGGGTTAAATACCCCCCAAAATCGTCCAAAAAACTGTGACCAAAATACCCCTGCGCAGCCTGAAATCCGCAATTTTCGCTACAGGCAGCGCGTCGCACTCGGCCGAGTGACAAAAGTCGCTCGGCCGAGTGAGAAACCCTGTAAATTTCCAGTAAGTCTGGGTCTTCGGGGGTCTTCACTTCGGGAGTCGCTCGGCCAAGTGAGTTGTTGTCACTCGGCCGATGGCTTCTTAGTACTCGGGCGGTCGGCATTTGCCACTCGGCCGAGTGGGTCTTCTGAGGCTCAGGCAGACGAAAAACAGTAAGTTGGCAATTTTTGACATGCGTCATCTGGGTGCCACTCGGGCGGACGGGATCTCGTCACTCGGCCGATGTGGCTTCCGATGCTCGGTCGAGTGCACGTATGAAACGTATCCGATCTGGTCGGCCGAGCGGTGTCTCTCTGGTCGGCCGAGTGAGTCCTTCACTCAGCCGAGTGAGACACCAAAAATGCCCAAACAGCTTGTTTTGGCCTCCTCGTCGCTCCCGCGACGTTCTTTCTTCTTCCGCTCCTCTCCAACAGCAAAATACCCCTCGGGGAGGTCGTCGGTGACACTCTGGAGTAGGCGTATCTCGAGATCACTCCGAATCGCTCCAAATCACCTGAAATTCGACAAAAACAAGAAATCGTGAAAAGCATCGCAATATCGTCGATATATCGTGAAAAACATGATTGAGCGATCTAGATGGCATGCAAAGATGCGGGAAAAAAGTGTAAAATAAGGAGTGATCAAAATCCCCCAAGCTTACCTCTTACTCGTCCTCGAGGAAGATAAGTAGGAGGCGAACCCGGTGGATTCGGAAAACGAAAACGGCGAAAGACGAAAAAATGAAAAAACGAAGAAGAACGAAAAACGAAATAAAAACAAAGAAGAAAGAAAGAAACGAAGAGGGAAGCTGCTAGATCATTTTCTCAGGACGTGGGTTTCGCTTACTCTTATAGCATGCACCGAATGAAAAACACATGTCAAAGAGTTTTATTTTGATATCATAGTATAATAGTGCAAATAGAAATAGAAAACCCACGAACAACGATATAATCATGAAAAACGGAATAATTTTAGAACTAACATCGTCTGAATCATTTAAAGCGGTATACAAATCGCAGATCACACACTTTTCAACTGAATGCTTTCTATGAGGAGTATAAGAGTATCACACAATAGAATAGAAAGAATAGATAAGTGTGGATTTCATGAAATGAGTGCTAGGCATAGATTTCTGGACTTCGTAAAGCTAAAAAATAATCTCATTGAGTATAGAATATTACTTAGCCTAGGTTGTCGTGCAAAGTCAAGTAGTCACTCTCTCACACATCATTGGATTCCCTCCCCCAAGCTTATCTATAAGCGTGGTGGCATAAAAAATATTTACATCCCCGTTTTTATAAAGCTCCAAAAGCAATGAAAATAAATACAAAAAGAGAGAAGAGAGAGAGAACATGAGGTGGGATCTTTTATTGAGGTGCTTTCCTCTTTTCTTTTCTTTTTCTCTTTTTTTTCTCTTTTTTTATCATATAGCATATATACACAATGATCCCAACTCGAAGAGAGATAATGATATACAAGAATTTTTTTCTTTTTTCTGTTTTTTTTAATTCGGGAAATTTGGAGCTAGGAATTAATAGCGGGGGAAATTCCATATAATAAAATCGCTAAGGGGAGATTCACCAATGATTTTAAAATAGAGAAATGATGTTCAAGATTTGTGGAGAAAGAAATAAATATATCTCTCGGTTCACTCTATAAGACATGCACGACAACTTCAGCAGGGTAATCTAATCTACTCAGTTTCGATCACAAAAAAGCTAACTAATCCAGATTTATCATAGCTAACATCATTCAATCATCCTGAAGTGAAATGTACAAATCATGCATATAGAAGTGATATAGGAAAAGAAATCGGTATCCAGATATAAGCATTCAATGCGTGAATCTTGGTGTGTTTTCTGCGATAGCATACATATGAATATTCAGACTCAGCTAGTAATAAAATTTCATCCATTTTCATGAGGAAAAGTGTGGGTTACTATCTCTAAATGCAAGGCAATGTCATAGCATATGATATCAGAAATAAAGTCTAAGACATGACAAATATAGCATGCATATAAAGGAAGCTAACTCCACGTAATCATCATCATAGAAAAGTCATCTCTAGCATGAGATGAAAGAAAAAAAAAGAAATAAAGATAAAGGGAAAAAATAAAATTATTCACAATGCAGCACACAGAAAGATAAGAGAAACGTGATGCATGGTAAAATAAAAGACAAAAATGATGAAAATAAGTGCAAAAGGGGAAAACAGCGTGAAAAAAAACTAAAAATAAAGGTGGCAAATCGAAAAAGAACGTGAGAACTCACTCCCCCAAGCTAAATGGCACAGTGTCCTCAATGTGCAAAGTGTGGCACACCGAGAGACAAGTAAAGTGAGGGGTAAGTGAGGGTGCATGCATGATGGAAAAAAGAAAAAGAAAAATAATGAAATGAAAAATATGATGCGGACATGATGCATGCAAATAAAGGAATGATACAGATATATAGGTGTGGCACCAAAAACTCTCCCTCTCTCACAAAAAAGATATATAAAGACATGATCAGAATGAGAATCCAAAATAAGTGAGGGGAGGGGGGTGGATAAAAAAAACATCAGGACCCAGCAGAAACGGCCAGCACAACGGCAAAAAGAATCGATGGCATCAAGGGTGCCTAAGAAGGTGGTGCTGCGCCGTCTCCGTCCTGAGGCGGAGGTGGTGGTGGTGGTGCAGGCTGCTGAGCGGGTGTGGGTGTGGAAGCAGGCTGAGTGTGTGTAGGAGTGGGGGTGGGGACCTGCTGGGTGGGTGGGGGTACGCGGGGGAGACGCTCCAGGACCTGGGTAAGACAGTAGTGAATGTGCGGGAGCAGGTCAAAGCGGCCAGCCATCGTAGTGACGGTGGCGGACAGGGTCCGAAGGTCGCCTCTGAGGCCACTCACCGCCCCCTCGAGAGCACGAATGCTCTAAAGTACAGTGTCAGGGGGAGGTGGTGCAGAGGGACACACCGGTCGGGGCTATGCAGGTCGGGGCTGGCGTACTCTGGTGGCGTAGGTGACGGGCTCAGCAGGCAAGGGAGCAAAAGGGGCTGCGCTCGCAAGTGGGGGCCTGGCCTCAGTGCGAGGCTGGGCAGGACGGTGAGAAGTGGAAGCAGCAGCAGCAAAAGAAGAATACAAAAGTGGCGGCGAGGCGGCCAGAGAGGTCGGTGACACAGAAGTGTGGACAGACGCCACGACACTCTCGGAAAATACTGCAGCGATGGAGACAGAGGCGGAGATTACGGTCTCTACGGCAGTGGCAAAAGAGGGCTCTCCGCACTCAAATATAGTCGACGGGCGCTCGAGTGGGGCAGAGGAAACGGGCTCAGCAGACAGAGGGCTAGTGCAGGTGGTGACAGGCGTGGAAGCAGTGGAGGTGGGCTCAGCTAAGGTACTCCCGACACCGACAGCAGTGTGGACAGAGGTGTCAGGAGCAGCAGAAACATCAGGGGTAGGCTGAGGGGCCACGGGGTCAACAGAGGCAGCAGGCGCGGCAGGTGCAACAGGGTCTGCGGGGGCAGCGTGGGCAGCGTGGGCCTCCTCGGCCTCGAGCACGTATGCGGCTGGGATTAGAACATCCATCGCAGGGAGCCAGTCCATATGGGCCGGTGCAATCTGAGTCCGAGCTGGGATCGGAAGAATCATGTAATCGGCACCGTAAGGGCCGTGCAGCCAGACCCAGTGTCGTTCACCGTGCAGACGCAGCATCTTCATCCGGGCCATAACATCAATCGACAGAGAAGTGGGGCCCGGTGCGCGTCGCAGGTCGTCAAGGAAGTCCTCGCCGGTCATAAGGGCGAGCAAGGTGATCAGGCCGCCGCAGCATATCGGTGAGCGATCGCCCACCGATACGATGATGCGGTCCAAAAACCAAGCCGTGACATCAATCACGATGGCTGGGACCAACTCATCGCCATCCCTAGATAGAGCTCTGGGCCGTGTCATCGCGTAGAGCATATAGAGCTCTGGCGTGGACATCGTGCCCGGCTCATATCTGGCCAAAAAGGTCGTCGCCATGAGGCGCTGAGCTATACGGAGGCAGGGATGGACAATGGCCGAGGCCTTGGCCCTACTAGGGTCAAAGGCAGCGTGAAGACCCGTAATCCGGGCCCAGAAGGCGCCGGCGTCGAAGGAAGGTGGGGGATATGGGTGGGGGCGTAACCTTGATCGGCCCCGGGGACATCGGGCCATGAGAAGAAGGCTCTCATCATACCGAGAGTGACCTGGCACTCCCGGTCCATGAACCGAAACGAGCATCCCTCGTCGGTCCGGGCGATCGAACTAAGTACCTCAAGTGTCGGGCGGATAAACGTGTCCGCCGACACCTGAAAGAAATCTCGCCAGCCCACGTTGTCGTACAACGTGAGCATCCCCTCTAGTACCCCCAGGCGTCCTAGGTCTGCAAGGTGTGCGAACCTGCAGGGTACGATCGAGCGCTGGGAGATACGCTCGAAAGCGACGCGGTGTGCGTCGTTCCGGAACGTGATCCCCAGCGGCCCGATAAGTGGAGCCGGTGGTGGTGGCTGTGGAGCGGCAGGGAGTGGCTGTGCGGGCTCTGCAGGCTGTGCGGGGTGTGCGGGGCCTGCAGGCTGTGCGGGGTGGACGAGGTGTGTGGGAGAAGGCGGAGGAGAGTCCTCCAACTCGTGGGAGGGGCCGGTGTCATCCGACCGCTTCCGCTTGGCAGAAGCTCTCCTCGACCTCGGCCGTGTCCGGGGCGGCATATGGGCCCCGAGCGCGCACCAAAAAGCGTGAAAAGTGCGGCGTGCGTAAAATAAAGGAAAGAGTATACCACGACATGCCGCGAGTGCAAAGAAATGGAAGCGTACGAAGACGACGCCTCCACACAGCCCAAATCAGTCCCTGGAAGCTCCCCTGGGCTCCCTTAAGCTCCCAAAAATGACCTGCGCATGAAACGGAGATATCAGCGGGTAATATTCAAAACGTATGGAGCATTAGGGGTATAATAGATAGAAATAGAAATTAATTTGGGTTTGGGGTTCGTTAAGCACATGGATCCTCAAGAAACACACAAAAGAGGAGAAAACAGGCTGAAAATAGGGTTACCGGAGTCGGCCGGAGCGGTGGCCGCCGGCGGCGACTCGGGCGAGGAGCGGCGGTGGCTCGGCCGGCGGTGGGCGGCCGAGCGGCGGCGCGGGTCGACGGTCGGGCGAGTGGGCAAGGGTTCGGGCGCTGGGGGATATGAAAAGTCGGGGCGCGAGCGGATTATGTCGTTTCGAAAAACGCGCCCCCCAGCCCCTTTTATAGCAGAAGTTACGACTCGGCCGAGTGACGAGGTCGCTCAACCGAGTAGCGCAACGGAAAAATTCCCCCCCCCCCCCCGCTTATGCTTTGGCCGAGTGGCCTTGCCACCCTCGGCTGGGTGGAGTAAGTCCATTCGACCAAGTGGCTCAAGCTACTCGGCAAGACTCGCCCTAGAAGCGTATCCGTTTTACTCGGCCGAGTGAATATATATACTCGGCCGAGTAGCAGTTATACTGAAATTAGGAAAATAAACAGAGAGTTGGGTACAGCAGGCTTCCCTCGTTCGTGAGCGGCTCGGCCGGACGAACTTGTGTGCTCGGCCAAGTGACTAGTATACTCGGCCGAGTGAGCCTTATGTTCTGCTGTTTGTCTTCGTTTGGGCTCTAAACTCCGTCTTTCTTCCTCCAGTCGATTTCATCTTCCTCCTAAGTATCGAGCGCCTTCCTGGGGCGCTCCTCGTTGCCTTGTGCATCCTCCTAATGATGGGTACCTCATTCTCCTCTCCTGTCAGGAAAAATAGGACCCGTTATCACAAGATTTTTGGGCGAACGACTCAAAACACTAAAAATTTTTAAAACAAAAATAAAAGAAAAGTGAAAATAAAGCAATAACCGTCGGGTTGCCTCCCGACAAGCGCTCGTTTAAGGTCGTGAGCTCGACCCCCTATGATTTTCAATTAATGCGGGATGTTTGGTGCATATGAGATGCACCCGTCAAACTTTCCGGGGAGAACGCTTGGATTCGGAAGTTGCGGCGGCGTGTTCTCCCTTGGTGGTCTCCCGTCTCGAATAGTGTTGGGGGGAGGCTCCCCCAAGCTAGCATTTGCTCCGGTCAACGGCTTCACCGGTGACGCCGATTTCCGTATCGGCGGAGCTTTCTTCGGAGACTTCATTTTCGAGAGCTTGCAGAGCTCTCGAATCCTTGCGACATCAGCGTCGCCTTCATCATTTTCAGCGGAGAAGTCGGGGGAATCATTTTTCTTCTCTTCTTGGCCTAAATCCGGGCCTTCCTCGAAATCCTCATCGAATAGAGCGCCAATGGAGTGGGGGATCGCCTCCTCAATTACCTCATCAAGGAGGTCCATGTAGTCAAGCTCCTCGTGGTAAGGCATGTGTTTCATAGCCTTAGGAATGTGAAGCTCCACCTCGATGTTGCCGACGTTTAAAGTTAGGGTACCTTCTCGCATGTCGACAATGACACCGGCGGTGGCGAGGAACGGGCGTCCAAGTATCAATGACGTATCTCCCTCCTCCTTAACGTCCATGATCATGAAGTCACATGGCAAGCATATGCCCCCTGGGACTTGTAGCGGGATGTCTTCGGCGATCCCTACTGGCCTTGTTATCCGTCCATCGGCTAATTGTATCCGCATGTCGGTAGGTTTCAACTTCGTCCCGGTGTTTAGCCTTAAGAACATGGAGAGAGGCATGAGGCTCACACTAGCCCCTAAATCTACCAACGCCTTTTGTAGAGGGACACCGCCCAAGGTGCAAGGAATTCGAAAACTCCCCGGATCTTTGAATTTGGCCGGCTCCTTCTCTCTCTTGGCGAACCAAGAGCCCTCCTCGGCTAGCATGATCTTTTCCTTCCTCTTCCCCCCCCGAAATCAAATCCTTTAGAAATTTAGCATATGTGGGGATTTCCACGATGGCGTCGAGGAAGGGAATGTTGAGGCTAACTCCTCTCAGATACTCGAGAAACTTTGCTAGCCTTTTCTCCATTTTCGCTCTAGCGAGCCTTTGGGGGAATGGGACCGGTGGCATGAAGCGCCTCTCCTCAATCAATTGCTCCGCTCTAGATTTCTCCTTTTCTTGCGGCTCTTTCTCCTTCTCAACTTCAACTACCGGCTCAATTGGCTCTAAACTTTCCTCCACGGGCTCCTCGGTAGTGATCATGGCGGGGGTGGTGTCCTTCCCGCCTCTAGTAGTAACGGCAACCACGGCATTGATGTGGCCGGTGTTGCCCCGTGGGTTTTGCTCGGGTTGCGCCGGCAATTGTTGAGTATTCCGATTGAGCAACGCCAATTGCTCCGATATTTGAGCCACAACGGTTGTAAGGGAGTCTTGGCCCGCCTTCAAGGTAGCATTGACCTTCTTTTGCTCGACCATAAATGCCTCCACTCTAGCTTCGAAGTCGGATTGTTGTTGAGCTTGTTGAGGGTTTTGATTTTGATTTCTCCACCCTTGATTGTATCCGGGCGGCCTATAAGGTGGAACTTGTTGCTTCGGTTGGAAATTTTGTTGTGGAGGCCACCTCGGTGTATAGTGTTGTTGTTGGGGTGGTGGTGGTCGAGCTTGTTGAGGTGGTTGTTGTGGCGGGTTCAAAGCTCCTTCATTATTGGCGTAAGAGAAACCGGGATGATTTCTTGTGGCCGGATTGGCCCAATATCCTTGGTTCCCCGCGACATATTGTACTTGCTCCAAGGATCCTTCTCCTTGCTCTCCTCCCAAGTACATGGCTTGAGATTGGTCTTGCCAATCACACATTTGGTTTGTTGGTGCGGAGGTGGAAGGGGTTCCTTGGGGCTCCGTGATAAACTTCTCCAGTCTCTCCACTACCTTGTGGAGAGAATCAAACTTGCTTGTAAGCTCCGCTACGGCCTTCGCCTCATAGATACTAGTTGGTTTCAAGGAGGACGTAGAGTGTCCTCGCTCATCTCCCCATTGTTGATTGTTTGAGGCCATCTCCTCAATTAGGGCCGTAGCTTCTTCGGGAGTCTTTGATAAGATAGCACCATTCGCCGCGGCATCAATATTTTGTTTGGTCCCCGGTTGGAGACCATTGTAGAAGCTATGAACCAGCTCCCAATCTTCAATGCTATGGTGCAGGCATTGATGCTGTAGATCTTTAAAACGCTCCCAAGCCTCATAGAGCGTCTCTTGGGGTCCTTGCTTGAAGGACATAAGAGCGCTCCGAATCTTCACCGTCTTGGAGGGCGGATAGAACTTGTCAATGAATGCACTCGCCAACTCGTCCCAAGTGGTAAAGACTCCCTCAGCCTGCGTCCTCAACCAATAGAGTGCCTTGTCTTTTAGCGTGAAGGGGAAGAGACGCAGTCTGATGGCATCGATGGAGACCCCCGGCATCTGAAATGTGGCGCACTTCGACGAGAATAACTGGATGTGGTAGTGGGGATTTTCATGGGCATTCCCATGAAATGGATCCTGCTGCATCAGAACCACTAGTCCAGTCTTCAGCTCAAAGTTCTTGTCAGCCGCCAACTCCGGCATGGCAATGGATGAGGTCGTAGAAGAGGTCTTAGGCCGGAGCCTATCGCGAATAGAAATTATCCTTGCCATTCTTGCCGCTAATTGGTCCGTAGTTTCCGGGTTAGTCATAAACCTCCATTCCGGATCTTGTCTCTTCTCCGCTCTAATTCTCCGCACAGTACGTTCAATCTCGGGATCAAATAATATACCTTCAGGGTCCACAGTGGATCTCGTGTACATGCACAGGAGAACAAAGTTTCAAAGAAGCGATTAGCACAATGGAAGGGTTAGGTAAAAATAAAGAAATAAAATAAAAAGAAAGAAATAGCTAGGGTGGTAAGATCAAACGCAATCGCCTCCCCGGCAACGGTGCCAAAAACTTGATCGCTCAGGAATGTAACCCGAAGAACGGTTGTAGTTTTCCCGCAAGCGCACGGTATAGCGACGAGCGGGTTATCGAACACAGGGAGGACGAATGAAAGTGCTTGCTCCAATCAACCTGGCTATTAAGAAGAGAGAAATTTGCCTTTGGCGATCCTGTCACAATCGTCAGACAAAGTACAGAAATATCAAATCAAATAAAGAACGTCTAGGGAATGGGGAATTCCCGCTACTCACCGTATTTCGTAAATGTGGTTCATTGGTATCAAAATTGCTAGAATAAAATTTTGGATGAACTAGTCGCAACTGAATGTAATACCTAGCTCACGCTCTCGCGCTGTTGCCGGTCTATAGCTATCCTAGGTTCGGGTCCAATCTCTTGCAAACCCTAGCCTAGTGAAGCTAGCATTAGGATCAACATCATCGTTCAATCGCGCCCCGAGCCCACTCTCGTGCAAACTCAGGCCACAACCTAGGTTGGGATAGTTCCTACCCGTCCAATCTCTTGCAAACGGGTATCAACATGGAATTGCAACCGGAAACCCTAGTATCGGTCCAATCTCTTGCAAACCGATACTACGGAGATTCGATTCCAATCCAATTCGGATTTCTAGGGTTTCCTATCGAATTGGGACCCAATCTCTTGCAAATCCCAATCGATATGAATACCTAGCCATCCGTAGTAAATTGATCCCAATCTAACCCTAATAGCAATTCTAGCTAAATTTCTACCAATTCATCACAAATCTGAAATTGGGCTCGTAGGGTTCATCCCCACGCCCCAAGACGTGGAGACTACTCACAATTCATAGCACAAACACAAAAATAATCAATGAAATTAACAAGAGAATTCATCACAAATTTGAGATAGGCAATAAAAATAGAATTTTTAGAGAAGAGAGACACAAACCAATGGAGTTCTTCAAATGATCAAACAAAAATCAACTTTTGTCTCCTCTCCAATCACAAGAATAAAGCTAAAAAGTTAATCTAAAAAGCTGCAAAAATCTAAGAGAAAAAGCTCTCTAAACTAGGGTAAAAACAGGGGTTAAATACCCCCCAAAATCGTCCAAAAAACTGTGACCAAAATACCCCTGCGCAGCCTGAAATCCGTAATTTTCGCTACAAGCAGCGCGTCGCACTCGGCCGAGTGACAAAAGTCGCTCGGCCGAGTGAGAAACCCTGTAAATTTCCAGTAAGTCTGGGTCTTCGGGGGTCTTCACTTCGGGAGTCGCTCGGCCGAGTGAGTTGTCGTCACTCGGCCGATGGCTTCTTAGTACTCGGGCGGTCGGCATTTGCCACTCGGCCGAGTGGGTCTTCTGAGGCTCAGGCAGACGAAAAACAGTAAGTTGGCGATTTTTGACATGCGTCGTCTGGGTGCCACTCGGGCGGACGGGATCTCGTCACTCGGCCGATGTGGCTTCCGATGCTCGGCCGAGTGCACGTATGAAACGTATCCGATCTGGTCGGCCGAGCGGTGTCTCTCTGGTCGGCCGAGTGAGTCCTTCACTCAGCCGAGTGAGACACCAAAAATGCCCAAACAGCTTGTTTTGGCCTCCTCGTCGCTCCCGCGACGTTCTTTCTTCTTCCGCTCCTCTCCAACAGCAAAATACCCCTCGGGGAGGTCGTCGGTGACACTCTGGAGTAGGCGTATCTCGAGATCACTCCGAATCGCTCCAAATCACCTGAAATTCGACAAAAACAAGAAATCGTGAAAAGCATCGCAATATCATCGATATATCGTGAAAAACATGATTTGAGCGATCTAGATGGCATGCAAACATGCGGGAAAAAAGTGTAAAATAAGGAGTGATCAGCGGATGCCAAGAGGAGACCTTTGGAGTTTCAGCCTGGAGATCACGTCTTCTTGAAGATTTCTCCGAACCGAGGAGTTATCCGATTCGGGAAGAAGGGGAATCTGAGCCCGAGGTACATTGGGCCTTTCGATGTGCTGGAACGTGTGGGCGCAGTGGTGTCACGACCCGCTTCCCTAAAATGGAGGCGAGACGTGAAAAGGCCCGCACGAGAGTGGAGCTGTGAAGCCCCAAACCCGATAAGCGTCAATAAAACATAAGCAGGTCCCTGTAACCACAACGGAACAACAATAATAACACAAGGAGAGACTGAAATAAAATCTCACATCTCATAAATTGTCCAACATGAAAATAAGTCCAACATCCAGAAAAGCCACCAGGCTAAAAGAAAGAGTCTAAAGGCCCAGAACAAGGTCAACAAAAGCAACGACATAACAAAGTATAGGTGCTACGCACCGATAACAAAACAACTGTCAAAACAAAAGTAAAACACAACGAAGACACTAGGACTGGTCCCCAGTGTCCACGTACTCCCCGTCAAACATAAGCTCGGGCTCGGCGTCAGCAAACACCTCGTCCTCAACAAGGTACTCAGGCTCAGGATCTAACATGTGTCACCCAAAAGAGTAAAGGGGCACATGTCAGCAAGTCTAAAAGACTTGGGCAAGGAAACTGAAAGTAAGGCAACTAGCAACCTAGCAGTTTAGTATGCATGACATGGCAGTTATAACAAGAGTGCACAATCAAGACATGTCGAGTCAATTTGTACAAGAGAACAATCATCGGGACAAGACAAGAGTAGTCAAGCTACTATCAATCTCAATCAATTCACTATTCACGTTGTTTGTAGATGTTTACGCCTTACAGCTGAATGGTTTCACATTCGCTAATTGGCCGCTTAACAACTACCCCAAACCCAGAGTTTACGCCTTACCACTGCAGTTGCTGATCGGGCAGACTCCCAGTTGATTGGCCGCTTAACTCTTACCCCCAATACCCACACGTAATGGAGCCAGGGTCCCCGCACATGAGCTCAGCAAGTGAGCCGGGGTTGCCCCGCACATGAGCTCGCATTCTAAACATTTGGCGTAGGGGTGCACCTAGCCGAAAACAAGCAATTCGGGCATTGGCTATCAACCAACACATGGCCCGCTTCTGGAACACGAGCCAGGAACACAAGCATTGTAGCGAAGCTACGCATTCACAGAAATACTTAAAGGATGCAACGACATGACAATTAATTTGCGTACCGTTAATGGAAAGTAAACATGACATGGTAATTGTGCAACATGATATATGTCGGAACTAGCTTCGTTGTCAAGCTAGTTCCCCAATTTGCGCCTAGGCGAGTATCATTTCGTCGCCTAGCCTCTTTTACGCCTACATTAAGCAAATGGCCTAAAACATGGCCTAAACCCTAAGTGGCAAGTTTCACTTGCCTAGCACCGGGAATGACGATCACGAAGGTTCGTCTCGCGGATGCTAATCTACGGGGGAAATCGCTGTTATGGGGAAACAAACATCAAACAACATGAAATTTATTAGGGTTTCATAAAAATACAACTAGGTTATAAAAACACCAAGGAATCGATTTCTTACCGAGAGGAGGCGGAAGAAACACTCCGGAGAACCCTAGGACCAGATCTGGAAACAAATGGAGAAGTTTGGAGAATTAGGGTTTTTGGGGGATTTTGGGGATTTGATGGAGATTTGGGGAAAATGAGAGGTGGAATGAGTGGATGCAGGGTTTAGATGATGGATCTAGGGCTTGGAATGGAGAAATAGGGCTTGGAGGAAGATGGGGGCTCCATGGGGGAGATTTCAGGGTTTTGGGTCGTGAGGGAGGAAGAAGAAACGTTTGGGATGGGTTTAAATAGGATGGGCTGGCGGCTGCCCAGAAATTAGGGTTTTAACAAAGATTAGTCGGTCAAAGAGCAACCACTGACCGACTAGTTTGGCAACTAGTCGGTCGGTCGACCAACGCAGACCGACTAAGTGCAAACAGTAACTTCTGAACGAAAATAGGATTTAGAATTAGTCGGTCCATGAACAAATACTGACCGACTAGTTTAGCATCTAGTCGGTCGATGAACGTTCTCAGACCGACTAAGAGTAAACAGTAACTCGACTAAAATTAAGATGATGTGTTAGTCGGTTAAAGAAGCATTGCCGACCGACTAGTTTGCAACCTAGTCGGTCAACCAACGTTCTTAGACCGACTAACGATAAACAGTAACTCCTGAATAATTTAGAAAGCCAACTAGTCGGTCCAAGAAGGATTACCGACCGACTGGATCGTCATCTAGTCGGTCGGTGCCCCTTCTTATACCGGCTAATGAGCACAAAAAGTTTCGATACGGAGCGCGGGGCCCCGGGATCGATTCCTAAGACTCCTAGGCTTGATCTATTAGTAAGATATGACCGTTATGAAGTCCTTCACGAATGACACACTTCGAAATCGACGATCCTAAGGAAGAAACGAGAAAACACGACGAAACGATCGAAAATGAAAGTTACGGAGACGAAAACCACACATGAGGAGAAAATCCACCAAAACATATATTATATTATAATAAATCCAGATACATGAAAAGCAGTCGTTACATCCTCCCCAACTTAAGAAAAATTCCGTCCTCGGAATTTCCGAATACTCACGAGTCCGGAAACAAAAGTGGGAAACGCTCTCGCATCTCATCCTCATTCTCCCAAGTAGACTCTCCAGGTGAGCCGTGTCGCCACATCACCCGCACAAGATTGACAACCTTGTTCCGAAGCGATTTCTGACGCCTGTCTAGAATCTGCACTGGATGCTGGTCATACGTCATATCGGGGCGAACGGTAATCTCCGAAAAATCCACAGCATGAGATGGATCGCTAATGTATCGACGAAGCTGCGACACATGGAAAACATTGTGAACTCCTTCCAAAGATGGCGGCAAGGCCAAGCGATACGCTACCTCGCCAACCCTCTCCAAAATGTCAAACGGTCCAATGTATCGCGGCTCAACTTCCCACGCTTCCCAAAATGAATCACACCGCGATTCGGGGAAATCTTCAAGAACACATGGTCACCCGGCTGAAACTCCAAAGGACGACGTTTAGCATCCGCCCAATGCTTAAAACGGTCCTGAGCAATCCTCAACCTCTCCCGAATATTCCTGACGATATCCACGGCCTCCACGATCATCTCAGGTCCCAACAACTCCCGATCACCAACGTCATCCCAACTCAATGGCGATCGACATTTCCTCCCATAAAGAGCGGCGAAAGGCGCCATGCCAATACTCGCCTGGTAGCTGTTGTTGTAAGAGAACTCCACCAGATGCAGATGGTCCTCCCACGAACCCTTGAAATCCAACATGCACGCCCTCAGCATGTCTTCCAAAATCTGAATCGTCCTCTCGGACTGGCCATCCGTCTGCGGATGGTACGCCGTGCTGAAACTCAGACACGTACCCAAGCTCTTCTGCAAACTCTGCCAGAACTGAGATGTGAACCTCGTGTCTCTGTCAGACATGATACTCACAAGGACTCCATGAAGTCGCACAACCTCCTGCACGATTCACGTTACATCACTATCCGAACTAGGAAAAGGAAATAAAACGGAGAGTAAAAGAATTTTACCTCCATGTATCTCCTTGCTAGCGCCTCAGTGGACTGTCCCACTCGGAATGGAATAAAGTGCGCGGATTTGGTCAATCGATCCACGATCACCCAAATCACGTCATTCTGCTTCGGACTCCGAGGTAGTCCAGTCATGAAATCCAAAGTGATGTGTTGCCACTTCCACTCCGGAATCGGAAGCGGTTGTAGCAACCCGGCCGTACGTTGATGCTCCGCCTTCACTTGCTGGCAAACCAAGCACTTGGCTACACTTCGAGCCACGCTCCTCTTCATGCCATGCCACCAATAATTCAGACGAAGATCCTGGTACATCTTGGTGCCACCAGGATGCACAGAATACGGCGAACTGTGTGTCTCCACCATCAACTCCTCTCTAATATCCCCAGCTGGCACACACAACCTGGCTCCAAACCTCAGCGAGCCATCCTCATGAATCAAAAAGTCAGTCCGCAGACCGGCTTCCACCTGCTCCCGAATCTTCACCAGCTTCGGATCCTCAGCCTGGCCAGCCTTAATCTGATCCACGATCGTCGACTGTACCTGCATGTAAATCAACGACGAAGCCTCCCCAGAAAGAACAATCTCCACACCAGACTCGCAAAAATCCTGCTGCAATCTCCACTGCGAAGTCAAAATCATCACCGCTGGAAGCCTACTCAAAGCATCCGGAACCACATTCACCTTGCCAGGGTGAAACTGCAAATCAATATCATAATCCGCCATAAGCTCCAATCATCGATTCTGTCGCATGTTAAGCTCCTTCTGAGTGAAAATGTACTTCAAGCTTTTGTGATCGGTGAAAATCTTCACTTTCTCACTCAGCAGGAAGTGCCTCCAAATCTTAAGAGCAAACACAACGGCAGCCAACTCCAAATCATGTGTCGGATAATTCTTCTCATGAACCTTAAGCTGACGAGACGCATACGCCACAACGTGCCCATGCTGATGCAACACACAACCGAGACCCTTGCCAGAAGCATCGCAAAAGATCTCAAATCCACCGCTGCGATCAGGCACGATAAGAATATAGGCTGTCGTCAACCTCTCCTTCAGAACACCAAAAGCACCCTCACAATCACCCGACCAAACAAAAGCAACATCCTTCCGCGTCAACCTGATCATTGGCTCAGCAATACGAGAAAAGTCCTTAATGAATCGCCGATAGTAACCAGCAAGTCCAACGAAACTCCGAATCTCAGACGCAGACGACGGAACAGGCCACTCCCTGATGGCCCTAATCTTCTCGGGATCCACTGAAATACCACCTCCAGTCACCACATGCCCGAGAAAAGCAACTCTATCCAGCCAAAACTCGCACTTTGAAAACTTAGCATACAAACGATGCTTCCTCAAAATCTCCAACACCGTCCTTAAGTGCGAGGCATGCTCTTCCTCCGACTTCGAATTGATCAGAATGTCGTCAATAAAGATAACGACAAACTTATCCAAGAATTCATAGAATATCAGGTTCATCAGATTCATGAAAACTGCGGGCGCGTTAGTTACGCCGAAAGGCATAACCACAAACTCATAGTGTCCATACTTCGTCCTGAACGCTGTCTTCGGAACATCTCCCTTCTTCACCTTCAACTGATGGTAACCACTCCTCAAATCCAATTTAGAAAACACCCTCGAACCTCCAAGCTGATCAAAAATATCATCGATGCGAGGCAACGGGTATTTATTCTTAATGGTCACCGCATTCAACTCCCGATAGTCCACGCACATACGACACGAACCATCCTTCTTCTTCACCAGCAACACCGGTGCTCCCCACGGAGACACACTAGGATTAATATAACCCTTCTGCAAAAGCTCATCCAACTGCTTCCGTAACTCCTCTAACTCAGCGGGTGCCATACGATACGGCGCCTTCGAAATCGGCTGCGCACCTGGAACAAGATCGATAGAAAATTCTAGGGCTCGATCAGGCGGCAAACCAGACATCTCCTCGGGGAAGACGTCACCAAAATCACACACCACAGCTGGCCACTCCAGCTCCATCTGCATAGCCACAGCCTCCACCGGCCTGGCCCGAAATCTGACAGGACCAAGCGAACTGCTACCACGACTGAACTCAAATACTGGATGTTCGGGAATCTCGAACACCACCTTCTTTCTCCGACAGTCGATTGTAGCATAGAAGCTCGCAAGCCAGTCCATCCCAAGAACTGCATTATAGTTGATGATGTCGTGGACAATGAAATCAGTGAAAAGCTCATGTCCACAAACCACCAACGAGCAAGAATTGCAACCACGATGCACCGAGACCACGCCATTCCCTGTAACGATATTCCAACTCTTGGGAAGAGGGGACGTCGACAAGGAATGCCTCTCCACGAAGCTCCGAGAAATAATACACATCGATGCACCAGAGTCAAAGAGGACTCGGGCAGGAAATGTGCACACCAAAACCACACCTAACAAGCAATTTAACAATCAAACCCTAGTCTAGCAAACAACCATGTTCAAGCAAACAACACAATCTAACAATCAAAACCAGCTAGGAAAGTAACAGCTAGATTGAGGATTACCTGCGATAACCTCATCCACAGCCTCGCTCTCCGCAGCGGTCATCAGAAAAGCCTGCCTCCTCGGTGGAATAGCCTGCCGAAAAGCCTGCCCCTGTGGAACAAGAGATGCTCCACGTCCAGCAGGAACAGACGCTCGCTGCTGCAACGGCTGAGCTGCAACAGGTGCCCTCCGCAGCTGATTCGCATGCCGACAATCCTTCGCGACATGGGAAGCATCACCACAAACCAGACACTGGCCCAAAAACTTCCGACACTGATCCTTGATGTGGCCAGGCTTGCCGTAGAAATGGCAAGACTTCAGAATAGGCCCTCCTGACCTCTTAAACTGAGCAGACTGATTAGGCCTGAATCCAGGTCTAACCGCAGCTCTGGCCTGCTCCATAGGCCTCTTCCCAGTACCAACAATAGACCCCATCCTCTGGTTCACGAGCAGCTCCTGCCTCTCGGCTGCTACCAGAACCTTCTAATAAGACTCCCTGTCAGAAGAGGTCACAAAACTCTGGAGCTCCGAAGAAAGTCCCTGCAGGAACCTCTGAGCTCTCTCCTCAGCGTCCTGCACCATCTTTGGTGCAAACCGACTCAGCCTCATGAACTCTTGGTGATATAGGTCCACCGACGAGCTCCCTTGCTTCAAATCGATAAAACGCTGCAGCATCTCCTCCCTGGCAGCTTTCAGGAAGAACTCACCCTCAAATCTGGCCTTGAAGGTAGCCCAGACGATTGGCTCCACCAACATCTTCTCTTCCGCATCCCACCAATTCCTGGCGTTATCCTTGAGTTGCCTCTTCGCCAAATCAACCCATCCAGCCGGGGTGATCTTGGCCATCTTCAGATTGTCCTCGATGTTCCGAATCCACTCATCGGCAGCCAGAGGACCCTCAGACCCATCAGAATACGTGGGACCCAGCTCCCGAAATTGCTTCCCTCCTGGCTCAGAGCGAGGGGCATCCGGAAGAGCCCGGGCAGCTCGAGCAAGTGGAGCATTCTGGACTTGCAGGAGCACGCCCTGCTGCACTTGCATCATCTGGAGCATCATCCGCATCATCTCCCCGTTGGTGGGTTCCCACTCAGGCTCCTCATCATGAGGGATCGCACCACTACCCCCACCACGGGTGAAACGTCTTCCTGCCATCTAGTGGCACAGAAAACGAATCAGATTAGACTCATAGCTTATGACTCAGACGTCGAACTTAGTTTATTGGACATTCTAATATTATTATCTTCATTCCAAACATCGCAGTTACAGAAGGACCTGCATGGGCCACCAACAAAACCTGTCACGACCCGTTTCCCTAAAATGGAGGCGAGACGTGAAAAGGCCCGCACGAGAGTGGAGCTATGAAGCCCCAAACCCGATAAGCGTCAATAAAACATAAGCAGGTCCCTGTAACCACAACGGAACAACAATAATAACACAAGGAGAGACTGAAATAAAATCTCACATCTCATAAATTGTCCAACATGAAAATAAGTCCAACATCCAGAAAAGCCACCAGGCTAAAAGAAAGAGTCTAAAGGCCCAGAACAAGGCCAACAAAAGCAACGACATAACAAAGTATAGGTGCTATGCACCGATAACAAAACAACTGTCAAAACAAAAGTAAAACACAATGAAGACAGTAGGACTGGTCCCCAGTGTCCACGTACTCCCCGTCAAACACAAGCTCGGGCTCGGCGTCAGCAAACACCTCGTCCTCAACAAGGTACTCAGGCTCACATGTGTCACCCAAAAGAGTAAAGGGGCACATGTCAGCAAGTCTAAAAGACTTGGGCAAGGAAACTGAAAGTAAGGCAACTAGCAACCTAGCAGTTTAGTATGCATGACATGGCAGTTATAACATGAGTGCACAATCAAGACATGGCGAGACAATTTGTATAAGAGAACAATCATCGGGACAAGACAAGAGTAGTCAAGCTACTATCAATCTCAATCAATTCACTATTCACGTTGTTTGTAGATGTTTACGCCTTACAGCTGAATGGTTTCACATTCGCTGATTGGCCGCTTAACAACTACCCCAAACCCAGAGTTTACGCCTTACCACTGCAGTTGCTGATCGGGCAGACTCCCAGTTGATTGGCCGCTTAACTCTTACCCCCAATACCCACACGTAATGGAGCCAGGGTCCCCGCACATGAGCTCAGCAAGTGAGCCGGGGTTGCCCCGCACATGCGCTCGCATTCTAAACATTTGGCGTAGGGGTGCACCTAGCCGAAAACAAGCAATTCGGGCATTGGCTATCAACCAACACATGGCCCGCTTCTGGAACACGAGCCAGGAACACAAGCATTGTAGCGAAGCTACGCATTCACAGAAATACTTAAAGGATGCAACGACATGACAATTAATTTGCATACCGTTAATGGAAAGTAAACATGACATGGTAATTGTGCAACATGATATATGTCGGAACTAGCTTCGTTGTCAAGCTAGTTCCCCAATTTGCCGCCTAGGCGAGTATCATTTCGTCGCCTAGCCTATTTTACGCCTACATTAAGCAAATGGCCTAAAACATGGCCTAAACCCTAAGTGGCAAGTTTCACTTGCCTAGCACCGGGAATGACGATCACGAAGGTTCGTCTCGCGGATGCTAATCTACGGGGGAAATCGCTGTTATGGGGAAACAAACATCAAACAACATGAAATTTATTAGGGTTTCATAAAAATACAACTAGGTTATAAAAACACCAAGGAATCGATTTCTTACCGAGAGGAGGCGGAAGAAACACTCCGGAGAACCCTAGGACCAGATCTGGAAACAAATGGAGAAGTTTGGAGAATTAGGGTTTTTGGGGGATTTTGGGGATTTGATGGAGATTTGGGGAAAATGAGAGGTGGAATTAGTGGATGGAGGGTTTAGCTGATGGATCTAGGGCTTGGAATGGAGAAATAGGGCTTGGAGGAAGATGGGGGCTCAATGGGGGAGATTTCAGGGTTTTGGGTCGTGAGGGAGGAAGAAGAAACGTTTGGGATGGGTTTAAATAGGATGGGCTGGCGGCTGCCCAGAAATTAGGGTTTTAACACAGATTAGTCGGTCAAAGAGCAACCACTGACCGACTAGTTTGGCAACTAGTCGGTCGGTCGACCAACGCAGACCGACTAAGTGCAAACAGTAACTTCTGAACGAAAATAGGATTTAGAATTAGTCGGTCCATGAACAAATACTGACCGACTAGTTTAGCATCTAGTCGGTCGATGAACGTTCTCAGACCGACTAAGAGTAAACAGTAACTCGACTAAAATTAAGATGATGTGTTAGTCGGTTAAAGAAGCATTGCCGACCAACTAGTTTGCAACCTAGTCGGTCAACCAATGTTCTTAGACCGACTAACGATAAACAGTAACTCCTGAATAATTTAGAAAGCCAACTAGTCGGTCCTAGAAGGATTGCCGACCGACTGGATCGTCATCTAGTCAGTCGGTGCCCCTTCTTATACCGGCTAATGAGCATAAAAAGTTCCGATACGGAGCGCGGGGCCCCGGGATCGATTCCTAAGACTCTTAGGCTTTATCTATTAGTAAGATATGACCGTTATGAAGTCCGTCACGAATGACACACTTCGAAATCGACGATCCTAAGGAAGAAACGAGAAAACACGACGAAACGATCGAAAATGAAAGTTACGGAGACGAAAACCACACATGAGGAGAAAATCCACCAAAACATATATTATATTATAATAAATCCAGATATATGAAAAGCAGTCGTTACAAGTGGCCTACCGCCTTGCTCTGCCACCATCTTTGGTGGGAGTTCACGACGTATTCCATGTATCTCAGTTGCGTCGGTACGGCAGTGATCCGTCACACACGGTAGATTTCTCGGAGATCACGGTCCGTCCGGACTTGACCTATGACCAGCAGCCCGTGCAGATTTTGGACCGTCGACAGAAGCAGTTGTGGAACAAGGTAGTCGACCTGGTGAGAGTGATGTGGCGTCACGGATCACCCGGAGAGTCCACTTAGGAGAGAGAGGATGAGATGAGAAAGCGTTACCCTCACCTATTCTGATAGAAATTCTGAGGGCCGAATTTTCTTAAGGTGGGTAAGATGTAACGGCTGGTTGTGTATGAAGATGTTTATTTATATATATATATGATTGTTTGTCTTCTCTCTTCTTCTTTTCCGTATCTCTTTCCCCCTATCTGGAGCTGAGCATGCTTCATGACGCTCTTATCTTAGAGCCAGACTCATCTTAGACGTCCCTAGAACCCATCCTGAAGCTTCGCACTTCATTTGGAGACTTGGTGTGCATTTTAGTTGGTTCAAGAAGAAGGACCGACCGACTAGATGCCAATCTAGTCGATCAGAAACTCTTCATGGACCGACTAGTTCCCCTTGGATTTTTCCACTAAGTTACTGTTTACGCTTAGTCGGTCTAAGTTCATCCACTGACCGACTAGTTGTGAAACTAGTCGGTCAATACTTCTTCGCAGACCGGCTAAGTTAGAGATCATTTCATGCAGTCGAGTTACTGTTTACCGTTAGTCGGTCTAAGAACGAATACCGACCGACTAGTTGACGAACTAGTCGGTTAGGTTTCCTTCGCTGACCGACTAATTTTCAAAACTACTTGTCGACCACTTTCATCCGTTAGTCGGTCAATGAACACTGGTCGACCGACTAGGTTGCAAACTAGTCGGTCGACGAGCCTTCACAGACCGATTAAATCTGTCAACCCTGTACCGACACTGTTCTCTGTTTGCTTTTAGTCGGTCTCAGTTGGACGACCGATGTCACGCCCCGCTTCCCAAAAACGGGGAGGCGAAGCGTGAGAAGGTCCGCTCAGACTTGAAGCTACAAAGCCGCAAGTCCGATAAGCGTCAATCACTTTAATCTGCAGGTCCTTGCAATGCGAAACGAAACAAAGATAACAATAACGAAAGAGACAAAAGAACATCTCAGAATATCCATAATAATAAATCTCAACAACGCAGGAAAACCACCAGGCTACAAAAAAAAGAGTCTAAAAAGAGGCCTAGCATGGCCAATAAAAGTACAAAGTACGAAAACAAGGAAAAGGTGCAAGCACCGACATCTAACAGCAACCTAAAGCAAAAGCAAGTAAAATCAGTCTCTAAGACTGGTCTCCGGTGTCCTCGAACTCCTCAACGAACGTAGGCTCGGGCTCAACGTCAGCAAACACCTCGTCCTCAGCAACTGTCTCTGGCTCAGGGTCTAACATGTGACACCCAAAAGAGCAAGGGGCACATGTCAGCAAGTCTGGAAGACTTGTGCAAGTGAAACTGAAAGGTGGTGAAAGTAAAGCAACCTAGCAGTTCTAGCATGATGCAATGACATGGCAGTTTAAAGTAATGAGTGCAACAAGTAGGGTAAAGTAAAGTAAGGTACGAGCATGTCATGACATTCACAAGACAAGTACAAGACAAGAAAAAGTAAGCACCTCGTGCACAGAGATTCCGTCTTTTGGCTAGAGTGGCTGCGCGGGCCAACTCCTAAGCTCAAGCGAACGTTTATCCCTACCCCTCCACGTGTGTCGAGCCAGGGCCTTACCCCCGAACGGTAATGCTCGCTTCTGGACCACGAGCCAGGAAGTGTGTAAACAAGTATGGCGTAGGGGTGCACCTAGCCCGGGACAAGCAAGTACAAGTATGTAGCGTGTGCTACGAATGCAACATTCAATGCATGGATGACATGACATGGCAGTTAAAGTAAAGCGTACAGGTAAGGAAAGTAAACGTCACAGTTTAGCATGCATGAACAACAATTTTAAGGGGTTGGATCTAGCTTCGTTGTCAAGCTAGATCATTTAGGTGACGGATCTAGTTTCGTTGTCAAACTAGATCAAGTAGGCGTCTAGCCAGCTATCATTTCACTGACTAGTCTCTTTTACGCTAAAAGCAAGTAAGTGGCCTAAAAACATGGCCCTACACAAGAGTTGGCAAGTTTCACTTGCCTGCAACTATCACGTCAAGAAAACACCGTCCAACGAGTCCAAAGTCACGATTCCTACGTGCACAAGTCCACCGGCCTACATCCGTTTTATTAATCTTGATTAGTGGATTCTAAAACATTTAAAATACTTTAAAATACTGATTTTTTAGTCTTGATTAGCATGCAATTGGGTTGGGGGTCCTAGGGGTGCAAAACGTTACCTCAACACGACGCGAAAGCTACACCGGCGTCGGGTAGCGACGCCGGGGGTTGGAATAATAGAACGCGCTCCAAGTCCTGATTCCAATATATATTCCTTGCTGGAAAATTCAGAGCTTCGACCGGGGCGACAGTTCCAGATTCCAAAGCTAGCACGTGCGACGACGGGCTACGACGTGCGACGACGTCGTACGCGACGGATCCTTGAAGAGCAAGCACCTAGGTGGGGCCCACAGTACTCCTAGGGGCCTTTGGGGGACCCACAATAACTCTGGAGAACTTGGGGGGCCCACGGAGGCAAGCGGTGCGACGGATGCGGGGTTGCGACGAGTGGCCGTCGGTCGTACACAGCCAATGCGGGGACTTGGCTCGGTCAGACACGGTGGGCGGCGCTGTTGCAGCGTTGGGGCGTGCAGCAGCTCGGGATGCGGCGTTTTCCTTCGGTCAGACCGATGGAAATCCTCGGTCGTTCGCTTGGAAGCGGGCGGGACAGCGTTGCAACGCTGCAGCGCTCGGGCGCTCGGTCACAGCGGGCGGGGCCTTCGGTCGGGCACGGAGCGGAGCGGGGCGACAGAGCGGGCGACAAGCGGGTCGGTGCGGTGCGGAGGGTCGGGCGGTTCTCTCGGTCAGACCGAGAGGCCCTCTCGGTCAGGCGGGGGAACGAAGCGGCGGTCGACGTTGTGTGCGGAGCGGAGCGGATGCGGGCGGGACGGCCGGTCAGAGCGGGTGGATGCGGGGGATTTCCTCGGTCGTGCGGGGTGCTGAACGTCGCAACGTTGCGACGATTCGTCGCAACGTCCAAGATGACTTTGGAAGAGGCTAGGGCTAATTTCTTTGGAAAAATAGGACTTGCTAGGGGTTGCTTATATAGTATAGGGGGGGTTGACTTGGTCTAGGGCTAAATCTAATAGGATTAGAATTCAAAAAGATTTGAAATTTGAATTTAAACTTCTCCAACCCAATCTAGGATTTGACCTGGTCCAAATGAGCTGGAAATTGGCTCAAAAATTCCTTAAAACGTTTAAAACTCAAATAAATTTTATTTGGCCGAAATTAATTGAAAAATAAATTATTAAAAATAATATAAAACTTGTAAAAATTATAAAAGTGGTCAAATAAACTCCAAAAATTATAAAATAAATATCGTGGTGTTCGTGGCGACGAATGTGAGCTAACTAAGAAGACGGATCTCAAATTCGACGTCGGACGACGAAACTAAAAATAGAAACGTCTCCCGTCAAAAGTGAAAATCGTCACGTCTCATCGAGTGAGTTTAAATTGTGGGAAAACGACTCGAGAAGTGTCGTTTCAAGATAGTGCCACTATTTAATACTCTCAGAGACGTTCGCAACGGCATATCACACAAAAGTATTCAAAATCAAACAAAGTCTAAAATAAACACGTGCACGGCCAAAAGCACGTGCACGAACAACGCACAACGAAAAGTGGTCGTTACATCCTCCCCACCTTAGAATAAAGTCCGTCCTCGGACTTTCTAATATAACTAGTCGCTCTAGTAACTACCCCAATCAAGCCATTTAATAATTTAACCAGGTATAGCCATTTCAAGTGCTTATATATGCACTAGATAGTCAAACGTTAATACTACTAACACGTGTATATATACATTCACATACGTCGTATACTTATACCTATTATTATTATCACACCTAGCCTACATATAGTTTCACCAGCACATTGCTTCAACCATTATAAGTATCCCCTAATTACCTACAGCCTCTTAAGTACTTCTACTCTAAATCTCACAGGCATCCTTAGTATGGTATAGCTACCCACACACCAAACTATAACTACTAACATACAAACAACTTCACACATCATGAATAACTCCGAATATATATAACACTCAATAAGCAACCATTAATATACCATGGAGGGTACGCTCATTCAAGCCAACATATGCGGAATTTGAAAACCGTCGTACTTCAAAAGTTGAAATCCTCGTTTGGAAGAAATATTTGGAGATCGATAAGACGTGTTGTTTCAAAATAGGTTTGGGTCGAATATTCATAATAAGAGAAAATGGTCTATTGGTTTTAAAGAATCATTAAAAGAGGAAGTAAAATCATTTACACGAATATTGAAGGCGTAGTTTAGAAAATATTATACGGCAGTAATTTAATATAATGTTTGCGAAAGTCAAAGAAGGAAATCAAGTAACGGAAGAATTTAAACTCATGTTAAATGCCTTCAAAACTTTTAGGTCATGGAAAATTTTAAAATAATCAATATTGAAGCTGCTTTTCAAGGGAACCAGGATTTGCAAAAATGAAAAAAACTGATTTACACAAGGTCCTTAGCATACGAGCACAACGAACCTGGTACAGCTATAAAAATAATTGAAATTCTATTTAGTCTCGAAATTTTCCTAAAAGCTCGTAGGGGAAGTGGAAAGATAATATTAATAACTTGGTCGTAAAATTATCAAAATTGATAGTGAAGCTTTAAAATCAATTCGTGTGGGGTCTAAATCAGAAAGTGGTTATGAAATGGTAACTTTTACAAAAGTCTAAAATAGGGAAAACGGTGAGCATAAAATCGACTTGCTGAAATCTGAAATCCCACGTGATTGGAAGGTATATGAATGGCATAAATTAGAAGGGAAAATTACAAGTTGAATGCAAGTACGGTTTAGAATAAAATTAGTATATGAAAGAAAAATGTATTTCCATAGGTGCGAAAGTGTAGGCTGAAAAGCATTATAACTATTTTCAAAAATTTCGACAAAAGTTTTAAGAACTTAAATCAACGAGGAGCATGAAGTATAAGTATATATACATATTAGAATTTGAACACATTTAAAACTTAGGGAAAAAGGAAATCAAAAAAAGAAAATGCTTGCAGAAGGTTCAAAATTTTGCAACGGAGAGTTTCAAAAATTGATGACGATAGTCATGAGGCGATCTCGGGAATCGGGGCAAGGGAAACAGTCAGATGTTCAAAACATACATACGCTTAGGATATGAATCAGGAGGATCTACGGGAAAACTCCTACGGTCGCCCAACTGAAGCTTAGGACTTAGCGCTTGGTCTTTCTAAAGAAGCTAGGTGATAATGGAATGCGCTCAGCTCGGTCCATAATCGATGAACCCAAACGAACGACTAAAGGAAATTCTAGAACTCTAATATGGTCAGGGGTAGATAAGGACCACTATGGTAACTTCTATGACGATTAAATCGATTCCCAGCAAGGACTCTATTTACCAGTCTAACAGTCAACCCTATTTGCAAACAATCATATGCAAGCATAATTTAACAAGTCAGGACTAACTAAGGGAAGAAACAACTAGATCGAGAGTTACCTGCGATAACCTCATCCACAGTCTCGCCCTCCACTGCCGTCATCAGGTAAGCCTGCCTCCTCGGCTGCACGGCCTGCTGAAAGGCCTGCCTCTGCGGAGGAAGAGGCGCTCCACGACCTGCAGGTGCAGGTGCTCTCTGTTGCAACGGCTGTGCGGCAACAGGATCCTTCCAAGGTATCTTAGAGCTCGGGCAGTCCTTCACAGCATGAGTAGGATCTCCACAAACTAGGCACTGTCCCAACATCTTCCTACATTGATCCTTGAAATGCCCGGTCTTGCCACAGAAATGGCAAGTCTTCACAATAGGCCCACCTGGCCTCTTGAACTGCACTGGCTGGGTAGGCTTGACCCCAGGCCTAGACGGCTCCATAGGCCTCTTCCCAGCTCCAGAAATCAGTCCTCTCTTCTGCTTTGCAATCTTCTCCTGTCTCCGAGCAGCTACCAGCAACTTCTGATACGACTCCATGTCCGACGTAGACACCAGACTCTGCAAGTCTAGAGAAAGACCCTGCAGAAACTTCTGAGCCTTCTCCTCAGCATCCTCTACCATCTTTGGCGCGAAGCGGCTCAATCTAGTAAATTCCTGGTGGTACTGGTCCACCGTCAGACTCCCTTGCTTCAGCTCAATGAAGCGCTGCACCATCTCCCTCCTAGCAGCCTTCGGAAAGTACTCCTCATCGAATCTAGACTTGAAAGTGGCCCAAGGTATAGGGCTCACCAACAACTCCTCCTCGGCATCCCACCAATTTCGGGCATTATCCTTCAGCTGCCTCTTCACCAGATCAACCCATCCAGCCGGGTTGACCTTCGACATCTTCAGATTATCCTCGGTGTTCCTGATCCACTCCTCTGCAGCCAACGGTCCTTCAGATCCATCAAAGTACGTCGGGCCCAGCTCCCGGAACTGCTTCGCTCCTGGCTCATGGCGGGGAGCACTCTGAGTGTTCTGGAGCATGCCCTGCTGTACCTGCATCATCTGATGCATCATCCTCATGATCTCAGCATTGGTGGGCTCTCTATCAGGTACCTCAGCACGATTGGGCCCACTGCCAGATCGGGTCTGTCGTCGTCCAGCCATCTAATGACGTGGAAAACGAGCAAACAAATTAGACTCAAAGCTTAATGATTTGGATGTTGCAATTTATTTAATGGATATTCCGTTTATTATCGTTGTTCCGTTAGTTCGCAATTGCAAGATTGGACCTGCATGGGCCACCAACAAAACCTGTCACGCCCCGCTTCCCAAAAACGGGGAGGCGAAGCGTGAGAAGGTCCGCTCAGACTTGAAGCTACAAAGCCGCAAGTCCGATAAGCGTCAATCACTTTAATCTGCAGGTCCTTGCAATGCGAAACGAAACAAAGATAACAATAACGAAAGAGACAAAAGAACATCTCAGAATATCCATAATAATAAATCTCAACAACGCAGGAAAACCACCAGGCTACAAAAAAAAGAGTCTAAAAAGAGGCCTAGCATGGCCAATAAAAGTACAAAGTACGAAAACAAGGAAAAGGTGCAAGCACCGACATCTAACAGCAACCTAAAGCAAAAGCAAGTAAAATCAGTCTCTAAGACTGGTCTCCGGTGTCCTCGAACTCCTCAACGAACGTAGGCTCGGGCTCAACGTCAGCAAACACCTCGTCCTCAGCAACTGTCTCTGGCTCAGGGTCTAACATGTGACACCCAAAAGAGCAAGGGGCACATGTCAGCAAGTCTGGAAGACTTGTGCAAGTGAAACTGAAAGGTGGTGAAAGTAAAGCAACCTAGCAGTTCTAGCATGATGCAATGACATGGCAGTTTAAAGTAATGAGTGCAACAAGTAGGGTAAAGTAAAGTAAGGTACGAGCATGTCATGACATTCACAAGACAAGTACAAGACAAGAAAAAGTAAGCACCTCGTGCACAGAGATTCCGTCTTTTGGCTAGAGTGGCTGCGCGGGCCAACTCCTAAGCTCAAGCGAACGTTTATCCCTACCCCTCCACGTGTGTCGAGCCAGGGCCTTACCCCCGAACGGTAATGCTCGCTTCTGGACCACGAGCCAGGAAGTGTGTAAACAAGTATGGCGTAGGGGTGCACCTAGCCCGGGACAAGCAAGTACAAGTATGTAGCGTGTGCTACGAATGCAACATTCAATGCATGGATGACATGACATGGCAGTTAAAGTAAAGCGTACAGGTAAGGAAAGTAAACGTGACAGTTTAGCATGCATGAACAACAATTTTAAGGGGTTGGATCTAGCTTCGTTGTCAAGCTAGATCATTTAGGTGACGGATCTAGTTTCGTTGTCAAACTAGATCAAGTAGGCGTCTAGCCAGCTATCATTTCACTGACTAGTCTCTTTTACGCTAAAAGCAAGTAAGTGGCCTAAAAACATGGCCCTACACAAGAGTTGGCAAGTTTCACTTGCCTGCAACTATCACGTCAAGAAAACACCGTCCAACGAGTCCAAAGTCACGATTCCTACGTGCACAAGTCCACCGGCCTACATCCGTTTTATTAATCTTGATTAGTGGATTCTAAAACATTTAAAATACTTTAAAATACTGATTTTTTAGTCTTGATTAGCATGCAATTGGGTTGGGGGTCCTAGGGGTGCAAAACGTTACCTCAACACGACGCGAAAGCTACACCGGCGTCGGGTAGCGACGCCGGGGGTTGGAATAATAGAACGTGCTCCAAGTCCTGATTCCAATATATATTCCTTGCTGGAAAATTCAGAGCTTCGACCGGGGCGACAGTTCCAGATTCCAAAGCTAGCACGTGCGACGACGGGCTACGACGTGCGACGACGTCGTACGTGACGGATCCTTGAAGAGCAAGCACCTAGGTGGGGCCCACAGTACTCCTAGGGGCCTTTGGGGGACCCACAATAACTCTGGAGAACTTGGGGGGCCCACGGAGGCAAGCGGTGCGACGGATGCGGGGTTGCGACGAGTGGCCGTCGGTCGTACACAGCCAATGCGGGGACTTGGCTCGGTCAGACACGGTGGGCGGCGCTGTTGCAGCGTTGGGGCGTGCAGCAGCTCGGGATGCGGCGTTTTCCTTCGGTCAGACCGATGGAAATCCTCGGTCGTTCGCTTGGAAGCGGGCGGGACAGCGTTGCAACGCTGCAGCGCTCGGGCGCTCGGTCACAGCGGGCGGGGCCTTCGGTCGGGCACGGAGCGGAGCGGGGCGACAGAGCGGGCGACAAGCGGGTCGGTGCGGTGCGGAGGGTCGGGCGGTTCTCTCGGTCAGACCGAGAGGCCCTCTCGGTCAGGCGGGGGAACGAAGCGGCGGTCGACGTTGTGTGCGGAGCGGAGCGGATGCGGGCGGGACGGCCGGTCAGAGCGGGTGGATGCGGGGGATTTCCTCGGTCGTGCGGGGTGCTGAACGTCGCAACGTTGCGACGATTCGTCGCAACGTCCAAGATGACTTTGGAAGAGGCTAGGGCTAATTTCTTTGGAAAAATAGGACTTGCTAGGGGTTGCTTATATAGTATAGGGGGGGTTGACTTGGTCTAGGGCTAAATCTAATAGGATTAGAATTCAAAAAGATTTGAAATTTGAATTTAAACTTCTCCAACCCAATCTAGGATTTGACCTGGTCCAAATGAGCTGGAAATTGGCTCAAAAATTCCTTAAAACGTTTAAAACTCAAATAAATTTTATTTGGCCGAAATTAATTGAAAAATAAATTATTAAAAATAATATAAAACTTGTAAAAATTATAAAAGTGGTCAAATAAACTCCAAAAATTATAAAATAAATATCGTGGTGTTCGTGGCGACGAATGTGAGCTAACTAAGAAGACGGATCTCAAATTCGACGTCGGACGACGAAACTAAAAATAGAAACGTCTCCCGTCAAAAGTGAAAATCGTCACGTCTCATCGAGTGAGTTTAAATTGTGGGAAAACGACTCGAGAAGTGTCGTTTCAAGATAGTGCCACTATTTAATACTCTCAGAGACGTTCGCAACGGCATATCACACAAAAGTATTCAAAATCAAACAAAGTCTAAAATAAACACGTGCACGGCCAAAAGCACGTGCACGAACAACGCACAACGAAAAGTGGTCGTTACAACCGACCGACTAGTTCTCAAACTAGTCGGTCGACCGCCCTTCACTGACCGACTAATTGACCCCGAAACCCTAGGTTTTGACCTAGCCGCCGTTTTTTTTTCTTATTTAAACACGCGGCCTTCTTTCTTTTCTCCTCATTATTTTGAGCCATTTTCTTCTCCAACCTATCTCTTTTCTTCCCCTACCTCTCCTTCCTTCTCCCTTGCGCCCTCCATCTTCTCCAAGGTCCACTCTCCCCTTTCCATTCTCCTTCATCCTTCCTATTCACAAACAATCGACCACCCTCATCTCCCCAGATCTGAATCTTGCGGCCAAGCTCCGGCTGCCATCTTGTTTCCCTTTCCGAGATCCATCTTGACGATCCAACCTCAGATCTAGCGACGACGACCCCGGGAAACGCCGAGACCTTCGACACCACCTACGGAGGCCGACGACACCACCAACGATCAACGTTCCTCGTTGCGCTATCTGCGGCTTAGGAACTTCCGGACGACGCAAAGCTTCCACCTTTTCAGATCCGACGCCGAATCTTCGTGCAATCGTCATTTTCAGGTGGGTCCCCTAAACTCATAGAAACCCCCACCGTAAATGATCAAAACCTAATTAAAAACAGCAACTTAATCAATTAAATTTATTTTCCGTTGATCCTTAAAACGTTCCACAACCGTAGATAAATCGACGAATGAACTTTATGCATGTGTACATAGGATAGATCGTAGATTAGGATTAAATGCATTAAAAATGTGATTTTTGATGAATATGATAATCCCGATAACCTAGACACAACCCTAATAGAAATTATTGAATCGTGATCTGACACCGTCGCCGTGTCACGATTTTCAGACGTTCTTTCGCTGACGAGACGTTTGGACGAGACGTTCCAGGGAGACGACGCACTCGCCATCGCAGGAAAGTGTACCACTTGCGTTCTTGGCCATGTTTAGGCCTTAGTCTTGTTAGAATTGATATTTTGGAACGATGAGAACCGGACGTGAAATGATAGCTTCCGGGACGCCCTCGAAGGCTCAGACTTGACAACGAAGTCTGAGTCCAACAACAACAATTTTGACATCATAGGATTGACATGCGTGTGTGTGAGTTATGGACACCCTAGTACAACCCTTCCGGTTTTGTCGTGTCATGTTATTTCTGTCGTGCCTTGTCCCATCCCTTCTTTCACAGCCCGCTGGGTAATAGGGCACTCACCAAGCCAGAGCGAGTGATCCCTTGTACTGATTCACAGCCCGATGGGCAATATGGCACCTGTCAGCTAGAGCAGATGATCCCTTGTACTGATGCACAGCTCAGAGAGCAATAGGGCACTTGTCAAGCCAGAGTAAGTGATCCCTTGTCCTGTCACGATTCTTGGGGTTTTGGGGTAGGGTTGAGCGTGCACGCGGCAAGAGGGTCTGATCCCCCTCGAACCGTAAAGGCGTGAACCCTTTTCGTGTCTTGTCTTGTCCTGTCTGGCTCTCCATGTTCCGTCTTGTCTTGACACCTATAGGCTAGTCCCGTAGTCGGTAGCACTCGCTACGACTACTACTTGTTGTGTTTTACTTTCCTATTGCATGTAATTTCTTTGTTCGTCTGTGATGACCTCAGCATGTTAATCAACCAGTAAAATGTTGTTAAACAATCGGTGCACTTGCACTTTGGTCTAACCCCTTCTTGTAGACCTTACCTGACGTACAGTTCCTTCTTTTGGTGATGTACGTCAGGGATCAAGTCAGAGTACGTCGAGAAGACTGACTTGCCAGCTGACGTGGAGCCAGAGAGTGTTGATCCTGAGTACGATCCTGAGGAGGACCAGAGCTAGAGACTTCTCGTTGCAGTTTCAGAGACATCTATTACTTTTAGTTGGGTGCGTAGCACCTTTTGTTTCCTTGTTTAGGTCGGGTGCTTGCACCGTTAGATTTTCCTTTCTACAGTTGTAGCCCTTCGGGCGTTGAGACTTTGTACTTTGGATATGTTGGAATAAAAATGTGATGTCTTTCTTTTATATACTTTTATTGTTCTGTACTAACATGCATGGACATGTACCTTCACCTTGGTACCTCACATACACTTATTGGGTCAGGGCTCCTTAGCTCTGGCCTAAGCGGGCCTTAGTCACGCTTCGCCTCCGCTGTTTTGGGAAGCGGGGCGTGACATCCATGACAATTTCGTTTGGGAATACAAATTTCATCACCGTGCAAAACCACAAATAAAGCAAGTCCTGCGCATTTAGCAATTTTCTACACCATAACATAATTGCTCAACGCACACAACAAGAAAAGCCAGGTGTTTGCTCTGAGCTTATCTGGTATTTTATGAACAATTGTTAAACGCGCACACCTAGCATAATTATTCCCATTGTGCACGTTGAGCAAAAGGTGAGGCAATAAAAAATTTGCTCAATGCGCTCCACGGGAATAATTTTGCCAGTTGTGCGCTTTGAGCATATTTGTTAGATGCTATAATTTTTTCCAATGCGCACATTCAATCATTCACCTTCCAATTTTCATCATACTTAATGTGATTCCGAAACATTCCTACTTGCAAACTTTTAGATTAAGTCTGATGCTTATTCAATCTGAAGACATTTTCATAATGATCCATTCCAAAGCTGGAGAAATTTTGCAAGACTTTGTACGCGATGAATAACTTGCTTCGGATCGAGATTTAAATCACCGAAGGAATACAAACTTTACATTCACAACCAATGTTACCCTTACTTCTTCTTCTGTTTGGGAGAGAAAGAAAAGAGCGTGCATTCAAATGTACATAACAGACAATGCCAAAAACTACAACCAAACATATAGCAAGTTCAAATTTTTGGAAATGGTATGAAATTCAATCACGAGACTATATCCTATGAATACATGGATTCACACCATGAAAAACAGTTAGTATCCTCAGAGAAGCACAACAGATGTACTTTTGCTCTGCCCAAAGGAAGAAAAGGCACTTTTTACTTGGTAACTTTCTCTTCAGTGGAGCAATCGTCAACCGCTTGCTCCTGCACCAGCAAGCTGCGGTTCTTCGAGAACTAAATATTATCGCGTTGAGCAATTTCATCGGTGACCACCTTCGTTGTGTTTAGTAACGTCGTTGCCGATTTTTTGCAATCATAAGCTGGATATAAGTGTCTTCATAGAAGGCGTCGTTGTAACCTGCAATCAAGTATGAATCCAGTTCAAACAAAAAGGCTGGAACATCGATTCCCCTGAGGCGATGTACCAAACGTGCGATGCGCTCAGCAGCTACACCACTATGGCCATGCATGCGTGCCTACATTAATTTCAACATCAGGAATCAATATCTCGCTTTCAATCTTCACAATAAAACTCCTACCATGTATACTTAAAAAATGTATACTTGCGCCAATGACTAGACCATCCAGGTTGTTCTGCATGGTTGCATAGCAAAGAGAATGAGCTTTTTCGTCTTCGGCAAGATACATGTACGAGCTGCTTCAATCACCGTAAGATTTCGACAAGTTGGATGCCACGCACACAAGAGATTAGAAAGGACAGGAGGGAGTGTTTGTGCATCAAAGATGAAGTATAGTGAAAAGATGAAGGGTTTGATGGAGGAGATGGAGTGTAAAGAGGAGATGGAGATGGAGATGGAGATGGAGATAGAGTGTAAAGTCGAGGAGTGGAAGGAAAAATGCTCACATCTGGAAGCCCTTCATCAGGCATGCTTGATTAGAAATGGACGATAGCCCTTCGTTACGTTTATTACCATCATTGCGTAAGTTTCCAGCATCAACCATTTATCTTTATGTGAAAAGACTACTGGATGAATTCTATCGTCCATTTCTATCTCAAGCATGCACGAACAGAAGAAGAAAATATTTTTTCCATATGGAGTTTGTGTGGGCAAATAAAGAATATGATGAGAAGAAAGTAGAGTAAGTTGTGAGAAGATGAGGGCTCGTTGTCAGCAATTTATAGCGGAATTGGACCAATCAACTTGAAGAGTATAATAAGTTCGTGATCCTACAGTAATGCAATTGACCTCGGGAATCTATATTTATTTACTCAACGTGCAAAACGCGTAATCCCAACGCGAAAAACGTGTATTCCCAATTATTTTAGCCTGTGGTGAAAAAGAGGTAAATTACTCTATGCACAAAACAAGGAAACTGACCGGTCTTGCACTTGAGCAAAATTGAAGCTAATAGGAAAATTGATCTCCGTGAAAAACCCATAAAATTCTTTAATTTCCAGTGCAAAACAGACATTATTGGGAAATTGCTCACAGCGGATTAAAATTTTACATGCCGTTGTGCGCGTGGTGTAATTTAATCTACTGCAACTATTTTTACACGATGCACACAACGGGTTAACGAAATAGTATTACTTCTTGCCAATGTCTTTTAACCCACGCAGACAATGGGTTGTGCGCTCTGAGAAATAATACTCCCCGCTCACCTTTTTTAATATCGCGCACAACTCTCTATTGTTTAGCACGTTGTGCGTGATGTGTAAATTTTTCTCGTAGCCAAGTTTTTATTCGACGCGCACAATGTTTTAAATTTGGAGAAATTTTACCTACGGCGTATAATCTTAATCCATGTGGCGTAAAATTTTATCCACTGTGGAGTAAAATTTAATCCACGTAGATTAAAATTTTACATGTCGTTGTGCGCGTGGTGTAATTTAATCTACTACAACTGTTTTTACACGACGCGTACAACATGTTATAATTTTATCCGTTGTTCACGTGGAATAGTATTACTTCTTACCAATGTTTTTTAACCCACACGTACAATGGGTTGTGCGCTCTGAGTAATAATACTCACCACTCACCTTTTTTAATATCGAGCACAACTCGCTATTATTTAGCACGTTGTGCGCGATGAGTAACTTTTTCTCATAGCCAAGTTTTTATTCGACGAGCACAATGTTCTAAATCTGGATTAATTTTACATGCGGCGTATAATCTTAAACCACGTGGCATAAAATTTTATCCACTGTGAGTAAAATTTAATCCGTGTGAATTAAAATTTTACATGCCATTGTGCACGTGGTGTAACTTAACCATTGCAACTGTTTTTACACGATACGCACAACTGGGTATAATTTTACCCGTTGTGCACACAGATTAATATTTCTACTAACCAATGTCTTTTAACCCATGCGCACAACAGGTTGTGCGATCTGAGAAATAATACTCCCCTCTCAACTTTTTTAATATCACGCACAACGCGCTATTATTTAGCACGTTGTGCCGGTGAGTAAATTTTACTCGTAGCATAGTTTTTATTTGACACGCACAACATTCTAAATCTGGAGAAATTTTACATTTGGCATATAATCTTAATCCTTGTGGAATAAAATTAATCCACGTGGATTAAAATTTTACATGCCGTTGTATGCGTGGTGTAATTTAACCACTGCAACTATTTTAACACGACGCGCACGACGGTGTATAATTTTACCCGTTATGTGCACGGATTAATATTGCTTCTAACTAATGTCTTTTAACCCATGTGCACAACGGGTTGTAAGCTCTGAGTAATAATACTCCCCTCTCACCTTTTTTAATACCGCACACAACGCGTTATTATTGTGTACGTTGTGCGCGGTGAATAAATTTTTCTCGTAGCCTAGTTTTTATTCAATGCACACAACATTCTAAATCTGAAGAAATTTTACATTTGGCGTATAATCTTAATCTACGTGGAGTAAAATTTAATCCACGTGGATTAAAATTTTACATGCTGTTGTGCGCGTGGTGTAATTTAACCATTGCAACTGTTTTTACACGACGCGCACAATGGGGTATAATTTTACCCATTGTGTGCGCAGATTAATATTGCTTCTAACCAATGTCTTTTACCCACGCACACATCGGGCTGCGCGCTCTGAGTAATAATATTCCCCTCTCACCTTTTTTAATACTGCGCACAATGCGCTACTATTTAGCACGTTGTGCGCGGTGAGTAAATTTTACTCGTAGCCTAGTTTTTATTCAACGCGAACAACGTTCTAAATCTGGAGAAATTTTACATTTGGCGTATTATCTTAATACACGTTGAGTAAAATTTAATCCACGTGGAATTTTACATGCCGTTGTGTGCATGATGTAATTTAACCACTGCAACTGTTTTTACACGACGCGTACAACAGGGTATAATTTTACCCAGTGTGCCCACAGATTAATATTTCTTCTAACCATTGTCATTTAACCCACGTGCACAACTGGTTGTGCGCTCTGAGTAATAATACTCCCATCTCACCTTTTTAATACCGCGCACAATGCACTATTATTTAGCACGTTGTGCACGGTGAGTAAATTTTACTCGTAGCCTAGATTTTATTCGACACGCACAACGTTCTAAATTTAGAGAAATTTTACATTTGGCGTATAATCTTAACCCACGTGGTGTAAAATTTAATCCACATGGATTAAAATTTTACATGCCGTTATGCGTGTGGTGTAATTTAACCACTGTAACTATTTTTACACGAGTGATGGTAATTTCAACATTTATTTACTCAACGCATAAAACGATTAATCCCAAGTATTTTAGCATGTGGTGAAAATAGGTAAATTACTTCCTGTACACTCACTGTCCATTTATAGCGGAATTGGACCATTCAAATTGAAGAGTATAATAAGTACGTGATTCTACAATAATCCAAAGGATCTTGGGAATCTACATTTATTTACTCAATGCGCAAAACCCTTAATCCCAAGTATTTTAGTCTGTGGTGAAAAGTAGGTAAATTACTCCACTGTGCTTGTGGTGAAAAATAGCGTATAATTCTTTAATTTCCAGCGCAAAACGGACAAGATTGGGAAATTACCCTAAAAAATTACTCACTGCGCAAACCTAGCGACTGACCTGCAATATCTCTGCGTAAAATAGTACTACCCTGCATGATAACGCGTTATAAACATGGTTGGAGATGTGTATTATTACTCAGAAAATTTTACCATTACACAACTATTAAATTTTACCAGTTGTGTGCGATGAGTAATTTAATGCACTGTAACCATTTTTACTCGACGCGCCCAACGAGGTATAATTTTACTCGTTGTCCGTGCTGATTAATTTTACCAGTTCTCATTCCAATTGCAACATACTTTATCTGATACAGAAACATGCATTTCCTTATTGTGGTGTATAAATTTCCTGCATTCAAACTTTTACATTCAATCTGATACATATCCATTCTGATGAAATAAACCGTTCAAATATATTCATGTAGAAACTGATACAAATCTATACTGATAGAAAATTTAACTCATACTCATACATACACCACATTCATGCTATACCATTCAAACTGATACATTTGCCTTCTATGTTTATACATTCAAATTGCTACATATACCACATGCATACTGACACAAATTCATCTTGTTTTTGCTATAAACGACGTTTCCACTAAGGCGATGTACCAGACGGGCAATGAGCTCAGCAGATCCATTGCGTTTATTACTGTCGTTGCCGATTTGTTGCCATTATCTACGGAATATGATTGTCGTCGTAGACTATGGCAACTGTCTCTCTGATGTTGTCATCTCCCAAGCTTGCTCCTTTCCATTGTCTGCAAGGAGAAGAATGGCCCCCTGGCATTGGGCCCTGGCTGGGCATGGCTATCGTCTCTGAATATGCTTATGAAATCGGAGGAGTGCAAGCTGATGTTGTCGTCTCCCAAGCTAGCTCCTTTCCGTGGTTTACGAAGAGACGAATGGCCCCCTTGGCCTTTGGGCCATGGATGGCTGTCCTGGGTCCCCTAGGTTGGCCGGGCATTGATTGTCGGATCCTGTCAAAACGACGATGTTAGGATCCGATAATAACATAGACTTACGCTTGCGTATGCGGCACCGTAGTCTCTGAACTTCACCCTCGGATTCGCCACAACGGTCGGTACTTCGTCACGGAGGATCGAAGCATCGTTTCACCGCCTAAATCTCTATTTAGAAGAGGATTTTAATGGAAGGGAGAAGAAGAACATAAGTTGCCTTATGCAAACCTATGGCATGGATGGAATGGTGTAAATGCCTTATCCTTGGGTCCTATTTATAGGCTTTAGGGGTAGTTATTGTAGGAAATAACTAAATATAAGCTTATTAGCCTATATTAGCACATTTACTTATCCTCTTCTTTATTCAATTATCAAGTGCCTTTATGCATACTTATAAAGTGACTTTTTCCACTTATCGAGTGGTCCTTTTCACACGAGAAAAGGTTCCCTTCTTGCACACTTTCGTGCACGCGACATCTGAGGTCCGTATACCCTCATACATCCCCTCATGGGTGTATTCATGTCGTCCATATCCAACATCTCACACTCACACTTGAGGGGATCGTAAGGAAACATCTTTTCCTTTAACTCTTCTGTTTATCATACCGAGAAATAGGCCATGTGACCGTCATGCGCATAGAGTCCGCTGTTGTGCACTTGTTAGAGATACACAACACTCCTCGAGGTGTAAATTTGAGTAGATCAACGCATGCTTTACCCTAGATTATTTCTTCACATTTCTTATACTTTATATTCAACAATTGAATCCCATCTGGATTAAAATTGGCTGGCCAGCTTTGAATCTCTAAAGTCCAAATGTGAATATGAAATTAAGCTTCCTCTTCTTGCGATCCTTTCGATCTTGACTTGACTTGCTTTTCTAACATGCCCCGCCGGACCGAATTGACCATAGTCCATAAGCAACATGCTAAGATAGCAATCACCCAGTCAAATCTAAAGGAACCAATTAGAGTCCATAAGGGTAATGAGTTAAGACCCATGTGGTCTTTGGGTCTCACATAATAGTAAATACAATTACTATTCTAACCCAATGGTTAAATGCATACGTAGTATGAATACGTATTACAACATCACTCCTTTCCCAGGGAGCGTATGTCTTAATGATGTTGTAAGGATGATGATCAGACACCACAATGTCTGATTTTGAGTCCCTTTTACTACTCAAATAATCTTCTGGACCCACATCCCGCATAAGACAGATAGGATTTAAGAATCCTATTTAGATCTTTTGTAAGCATCTATATGATGCAGATCTTTCATACGACCATTTTGTTTAAGTCATGACTCTAAATCATCCGTCTGACGATTTTGACTTTAAACATGTCTTATCTTTATTTTATCCGTCTGATATAATAAAGGCGGTTGATCATGTGAGAGAGCCAACCTCAATCTGTCCGACATACTAGAAAATATAGCTGAGATTTTAAAATGTACACAAAACATTTTCAAGAAACTCATATGCAATGTTAAAAAAGAACTTATTCTTTTATTAAATTTGATCTTTTATAGACATGGGAATTTACATTGGTACAACTCAGCTCTTATGCAATCCTTGAGATGATAAGTGTTTGTAAAACACATCTCTGGGGATCGCCTTCGTAAGCGGATCCGCTATCATCTCATGCGTAGATATGTACCTTATGTCTACCTTCTTGGTCTTATCATAGTCTTTTGCAAATTTGTAGCGGATATCAATGTGTTTGGTCTTACAATGGAATTTTGGATCTTTGACATAGGCTATCGATGCTTGACTGTCGCTGTGTATTGGTACAACACCTGAGTCATTTGCATCAATTAGCCTGTCTAAGAATTTCCTAAGCCAAACAGCCTCTTGGACTGCCATGCTAAATGCTACAAACTCGGCTTCCATAGTTGAAAGTGTGATGCAGGATTGTTTCTTGCTACTCCAGGATATTGCACCAGATCTGAGTAGAAAAACATATCCTGAGGTCGATCGTCGCTCATCGAGATCACCCGCCCAATCAGCATCAGTGTAGCCTTCGAGCCTCAAGGCATCTCTTTGATAGCATAAAGCATAGTCCGCAGTTCTTTTAAGATACCGCATTATCCTCTTAACCGCTTTCCAGTGTACTTGCCCTGGATTGGATTGGTAACGACTTACCATTCCAACGGCAAAACAGATGTCCGGTCTTGTACACATCATAGCGTACATAAGACTACCAACTGCACTGGAATATGGAACTTTTTCCATAATTCCCTTTTTCTTTTGGTTCTTTGGACACGATTTCAGACATAAATTATCGCATTTGCTTATTAGAGTATCAATGGACTTGCAGTCCTGCATATTAAAACGTTCTAGAACCTTCTTTATATAAGTCTCTTGTGAAAGAGAGAAGTTTCTTCGAACGATTCCTTGAAATCTTAACTCCAAGGATATATGCGGCTTCTCCCATGTCTTTCATCTCAAACACTGATGAAAGCCAAGCCTTGATATCCATCACAAAGCCCTTGTCATTTCCGGCTATTAGAATGTCATCTACATATAGAGACATAATAACGTACTTGCTCTTAATCCTCTTGATATATACGCACTTATCTTCATCAAGCATGGTAAAACCATTTGATAAGACAACTTCTTGAAATCGTATATACCATTGCCTCGAGGATTGTTTAAGACCATATATGGACTTACGAAGTTTACAAACCTTATGTTCGTTTCCTTCTTTTACAAACCCTGTTGGTTGTTCCATATAGATCTCATCGTCCAATTATCCATTGAGAAAGGCAGTCTTTACATCCATCTGATGTAATTCGAGGTCTAAGCAAGCTACCATGGCCAGAATCAAGCGAATCGAGGTAAAACGCACAACAGGTGAGAAGGTCTCTTTGTAGTCTATCCCTTCCTGTTGCGTAAAACCTTTCGCGACAAGGCGAGCTTTATATCTGTCTATAGAGCCATCAGCCTTATGCTTGATCTTGAGAACCCATTTGTTCCCACGTCCTCTGGGTAAGTCAACTAAGTCCCAGACTTGGTTAACTTTCATGGATTCCAACTCCTCCTTCATCGCTTCCATCCATTTGTCTTTTACAGGGCATGATACGGCCTGTTTGAAAGTAGCAGGCTCGTCATCATCTTGTAGTAAAGTCATAAAGGTTTGCGGAAATTCATCCTCAAATCTTAGCGGAGTCAACCTTGTACGACTACTACGTCGTATTTGAGATTCTTCAAGTCCTTGTTGACTTGAATTTAAATCAATTCTAATATCACTCCCACTTGGAATGTTGTTAGAAATGCTCCCACTTGGATCATTATTCCCGTATGGAATAGGATTCGCATCATTCGTATCATCCATTGGTGAAGTTTGAAACGTATTTTCGTCTTCACCAAGAATTCTCCCACTCGAATGAGGTAATCCTTCTTGATCATTAATCTCAAATAGAGATAAGTCCTGACTTATCTCGTCCTGTCTTGGAAACTCGTTTTCCAAGAAAGTGACATCCCTCGACTCAAATTCAATTAGACCTCCATTGTCTTCCTGACCAATGAAAACATAACCTTTGGAGTTTTCTGCGTATCGTATAAAGATACATTTCCTTCCCCGTGGCCCAAGTTTGCCATACTTATGGGAGGAATATGTGCGTAGGATGCACACCCCCAAGGTTTCAAAATGTTTAAGTCAGGAGACCTTTGGTTCCACAACTGGTAAGGAGTGGAGCTAACTGATTTCGAGGGCACGCGGTTCAAAATGAAAGTGGCTGTCAATAATGCATCACCCCAAAAGGTGATTGGCAAGTTAGCTTGCGCCATCATTGAACGGACCATTTCCATTAAAGTCATATTCCTCCTTTCTGCAACACCATTTTGTTGAGGAGTATAAGGCATAGTCACCTGATGAACTATGCCCTTTTCATCACAAAGTTCCTTAAAACTTGCAGATTGATATTCACCGCCTCTATCGGTTCGCAAGACCTTAATCTTGCGATCTAATTGATTTTCCACCAAACTCATATAGTTTTTAAAGCAGGTTAATGCTTCACTTTTGTGGGATATCAAATAGATGTGACCGAATCGGGTGAAGTCATCAATAAAAGTGATGAAATATGACTTTCCGCGTCTTGTCTTGACATTCATCGGACCACATATGTCCGAATGGATAAGCTGTAATGGAACCTCGGCCCTTGTGTCAGTTCCAAACGGCTTGCGACAAGATTTCCCCACAAGGCAATGTTCGCAGGTTGACATATCGACCTTTGAAACATTGGATAGAAGGCCAAGTTTGGTAAGTCTATCCATACGTGTTGGTCCAATGTGACCAAGCCTTGTGTGCCAACAAATTATATCTGACTCATAAGTCGAAGAATTTGCAACAAGGAAATTTTCATTACAAAATGAGGAGTCATACATTGTATTTAATACAATAAATCCTTTGAAAACATATCCAGAACCAATTAGAGTATTATTACAAGACAAGTCCACTTTACAATTATGAAAAACCAGCTATAACCAAGACCCATTAACACGACCACAGATATAATATTCCTTCGAATATCTGGAGCGAAGAGGACATCATGTAGTAAGATAGTGCGGCCGTTGTCCAAGACGAGCTTGCAAGTCCCAACGCCTTTCACTTCAACACGTGTGTTGTTTCCAACATATATCCACTTTGTTCCTTGGGGTATCCGGTGATACTCCACGAAGGACCGTCTGTCCCTTGCTATGTGGTCAGTGGCATCTGAATCAATTATCCAAAATGGATTAGATTCTACAAGAAATATTGAACTAGAAACACATATGTAACTATTATTACAAGTTATCTTGTCACCTTAATCCATACAAGAACGGGCATAGTGACCTAACTTGTTGCACTTGAAGCACTTGATCCTCTTCAAGTCTTTCTTCTTGTGCCATTTCTTGTTCCCACCCTTATGTTTGGGTTTCTTGGTAGACTCCGGTTGCTTATTACGTTCATTTGTAAACTTCGAACGATCTTTCCGTTTCTTTCCCCCGTGTGAGGAACTAGCAACCATGTGCACTTCTGCACTTGGCTTGGCAGCCGCAAGCCGCTCTTCCTCTAACTCGAGGTGCTTTGAAACATCGATGAAGTTCTTGATGCTCTCATTATGAGTGGGATGCATCTTCATTTGGTCCCACCCATTTGGTAGGGAACGTATGACTGCTTGGATTTGTTGCTCATCAGTGAGCACATGACATGCATCCTTAAACTCTGAGATCAGATTCGCCATATGTCGCAGATGTTTCCCCATGGAATGATCTGGACGTTTCTTGTATGAATCAAATCTTATAGTTAAAGAACGAAGTTTGGACACCGAGGTGCCACCAAACTTCTCCTCAAGCTTGGACCATATGTCCATGGCTAGATCATGCTCTCGGAAGATGCGCATTATGTCATCTGCCATACTGGACAATAACGTAATGCGAGCTATCTTGTTCTTCCGAGACCAAGCATCAAAAGCTTCCTTGTCTCGTCTGTGTTGGGCCGTAGTGCCTAACTCGGGTTTAATCATTACATTCTTTAGAGTTTCGAGCACGTCTTGCTCCTCTAGAACGTATTGTATCTTGATGGACCATAGTTTGTAATTATCGCCGTTGAGTTTTTCACCTCTGTTTAACTCAGCGACGATGTTCTTTGAAGCAGAAGACATTTTAACTTTAAAATGTTGCAAAAGACACAAAACCGAAGGTTCGATCAAAAATCATTGCATAAAAATTTCTTATACATAGATATCACTCCCACTTGGAAAAAATCCCACTTGAAATGATATTATTATATTTGATAAGTTACTTTTGAAAAATATTGAAGATGTTGTTCTAGAATCGGAAAGGTCTCTACGATTCCAATCACCATCTAGAACAACTTTCAATATCTCCCCCTCACTTATCAAATGATAGTACTCTTATAGTACTTTGCAGCGGAAAAAGCGATTTTTGAAAAACGTATTTTGAAAACGTGTTTTTCAAAAGTATTTTTCAAAATGTATATTTCAACCTAGTACCCTTATGATACTAGCGAAATATTCGGCAATCCCTGGCCATTACCGGGGTTGAGCCGTAGCCGTGCCAAGGCCGGATCCCCCTTGAGGGGATTTCTTCTGAAAGCCATCGTCGTCGGCTCCCGTATGGATCCAGGCGCTCCCCTTCTGCAGGAGAATTTTACCGCAGAGAACTGCCGTCAGCCCCGTATGGGCTAGCCATGCATGTCTCATTCATGCAAGCCTCCCCCCAAAAAAACAGGGTCAACCGGGGCTCGGCACTGGCCGAGGCCGGGGCCGGTAGTGGCCGGGCACGGGCCTCGGCCAGGGCTGGTAGGCCTCGGCCTGGCCCTGGCCACTGCCAGGGCCGGCCGTGGCCCTGGCAGAGGCCAGGGCCGACCAGGGCGCCGGCCCTGGCCTCTGCCAGGGCCGGCCAGGGCCCCCCTGGCCCTGGCCGAGGCCAGTCAGGGCCGGCCCTGGCCTGGCCTGGGCCCCCTGGCCCTGGTCGGGGTCGGCCAGGGCTGGCCATGGCCTTGGCCGGCCTAGGTAGGGCACCATGGCCCTGGCCAGCCAGAGCCGGCCAGGCCCTGGCCGGGGCCAGCTAGGGTCGGCCATGGCCCTTTGGCCATGGCCGGCCACCCCCTTGCATGGGGTTGGCCGCACACTCCCACCGGTGGGGTGGCTGTGGTTGTTATTGGCCGTAGCCAACCCACTCTGCATGGGGAGGGGGGATGCATTGCCTCCATAGCCCATATGGCCATGGTGATCATGCACCAAAAATTCATCTTCTCCGTTGAGAATAACCACCATCGTCTTCTCCGATGAAGCACCCGTTCGTCAATGAAGCACCCGTTCGTCGAGAAAACGGTTTTGCTTCAATGGCCGTGTGCCAAAAATTGAAGAGAACGCGTTTTCAAGGCCGCAAACTACATGCTCCACATGAAGAGAGTTCACATTCCCTATGAATGGAGACTCAACATCCATGAAGAGCGCGAGTTTGGCTAGATGAACGGTAAGTTCTTCCCGTCACGGAGAGTTCCTGCCATATCCGTAATGACAGAAGACCCTAACGTGAAAAGAACAACTATTGCGTTCTCTCCGTCACGACGTGTTCCTACCATATCTATAATGGAAGGAGACGCATTCGTGAAAGAGACAACGACGCGTTCATCGATGAGATCGAGGCGACGATTAGACCGGGGCGAACCCGTATGGCTCCGATACCAATGTCGGATCCTGTCAAAACGACGATGTTAGGATCCGATAATAACATAGACTTACGCTTGCGTATGCGGCACCGTAGTCTCTAAACTTCACCCTCGGATTCGCCACAACGGTCGGTACTTCGTCACGGAGGATCGAAGCAGCGTTTCACCGCCTAAATCTCTATTTAGAAGAGGATTTTAATGGAAGGGAGAAGAAGAACATAAGTTGCCTTATGCAAACTTATGGCATGGATGGAATGGTGTAAATGCCGTACCCTTGGGTCCTATTTATTGGCTTTAGGGGTAGTTATTGTAGGAAATAACTAAATATAAGCTTATTAGCCTATATTAGCACAGTTTCTTCTCTTCGTAGACCACAGAAAAGAGCATATTTGGGAGACGACAGCATCAGCTTGCACTCCTCCTATTTCATATGCATCTTCAGACATGGTAGCCATGCCCGGCCCCCTCCTAGGGCACCCAGGGCAGTCACTGTCCATTTATAGCGGAATTGGACCATTCAAATTGAAGAGTATAATAAGTCCGTTATCCTACAATAATGCAAGGAATCTCGGGAATGAACATTTATTTACTCAACGCGCAAAACATGTAATCCCAACGCGAAAAACACGTAATCCTAAGTATTTTAGCCTGTGGTGAAAAAGATGTAAATTACTCTCTGCGCAAAACAAGGAAACTGAATCGTTTTGCGCCTTGAGCAAACTTGATGCTATTAAAAAAATTACTCTCCGTGAAAAAATGTAAATTACTCTCTGCGCAAAACAAGGAAACTGAATCGTTTTGCGCCTTGAGCAAACTTGATGCTATTAAAAAAATTACTCTCCGTGAAAAACTCGTAAAATTCTTTAATTTCCAGCGCAAAACAAACAAGATTTGGAAACTACTCATCGCATTATAAATATGGTTATAGATGTGTATTATTAATCAACAAATTTCACCATTACCCAATTATCAAATTTTTGTCGTTGTGCACATAGAGTAATTGGGTCAACTGTAACCGTTTTTTCTTGTCACGCACAACGGGGTATAATTTTCTCCGTTGTGCGCGTGGATTAATATTGCTTCTAACCAATGTCTTTTAACCCACGCGTACACCGGGTTGTGTGCTCTGAGTAATAATACTCACCTCTCATCTTTTTTAATATCGTGCACAACGCGCTATTATTTAGCACATTGTGTTCGGTGAGTAAATTTTACTCGTAGCAAAGTTTTTACCCGACGCACACAACTGTCCAAATGGGGAGCAATTTTACATGCCGTTGTGCACGTGGAGTAATTGGGTCCAAGGTACCTGTTTTCACCCGATGCACACAACAGAGTATAATTTTTACCCGTTGTGCGCGGGGATTAATATTACTTCAAACTAAAGGCTTTTAACCCATGCGCACAACGGGTTGTGTGCTGTGAACAATAATACTCTACTCTAACACTTTCTATTACCGTCCAAGACGAGCTATTATGTAGCACGTTGTGCGCGACGAGTAAATTTTACTCATAGCAAAGTTTTTTCCCGACGCGCACAATGGTCCAAAATAGGATAGAAATTGTACATTTCGTTGTGCACGTGGAGTAATTGGGTCCACACTGTAAACATTTTAACCCGATGCGCACAACGGGGTATAATTTACTCGTTGTGTGCGTATATTAATATTACTTCAAACTAATGACTAAACCACGTGCACAACGGGTTATGCCCTTTCTATGTAATAATACTCACCTCTAACCTTTTTATTAGCGATATGAATGTATCATTGTTATTGTATCAGATAGTTTAATGAACAGTACAATTGTGTAGCAGAGTGTATCAGATATGTTATTGTCTGAAAAAATTGCTCAATAATCCTCAGCATTCAAATATTAATTCGTTAAGAAATCTAAACATCTAAAACAAGAAGAAAATCTAATTAAGAGAAGGAACCACCGAGTAATATATCTGACTTTTTTCAGTGCACGCGAAATGAGGCTTCCATTTATAACTCACATATTTACAAACATTTCAGCAAGCCTAATACAAATTACAAATTTGAACAAAACAAGACATGACTGGACAAACTGAGTCCTTTTCTCTGCCCAAAAGAAGGGTTTTACTTGGCAGCTTTCTCTTCAAGTGAGCAAGCCGCGGTTATTTGAGAACTAAATATTTGATTGTTCCTGCAGCCAGGTGCAAGCCGCGGTTATTTGAGAACTAAATATTTGATTATTCCTGCAGCCAGGTGCAAGCCGCGGTTATTTGAGAACTAAATATTTGCTTGTACAAACATGATGCTATTTCTGAGCAGCTTCAAGAAGGCACCTAGTGGATGTTCCCTGATAATGGTCAAATTGCTGAGAAGAAACGAGACATGGATACCTGATGTTCCCTGATAATGTGACACATAATGTGGCATAAATATTGGTTTAACAGTTGGCATACGAAGAGTAGATTGAGTTGTGAGTTGAGGAGTGCTCGTGGTCGGACATTTATAACCGAATTGGACAGAAGAGTGCATGTGAGTCTACAGATGTGAACCCGTGTGTGTATAGTGGAGTTCTCGTGATTCTACAGAATAGAGCCAGTAAAATGTATCAGAATTTACTCAGCGTGCAAAACGGAAAAGATTGGAAAATTACTCACTGCACAAACCTATTCATCCGATTTGTTGCTTTGTGCGCATTAAGAAATATGAGATTACCCTCAAAAATTACTAACAGCGCAAACCCAGCGACTGACCTACAATATCTCTGCATAAACTAGTACTACCCGTGCATGATAACGCATATTATTATTCAGCAAATTTCACCATTACACAACTATCAAATTTTACCCGTTGCACGCGTGGAGTAATTTAATCCACATGAACTATTTTTACCCGATGCGCACAACGGGGCATAATTTTACCCGTTGTGTGGGCGTATGAATATTGCTTCAAACTAAGTCTTTTAACCATAGCGCACGACGCATTATAATGTAGCACATTGTGCATGACGATTACATTTTACCCGTAACAAATTTTTTTTCGGACATGCACAACGTTCCAAATCGGGAGAAATTTTACATGCCGTTGTGTGTGTGTGGAGTAATTTAATCAACTAGAGCAGTTTTTACCCGACGTGCACAACGTGGAATAATTTTACCTGTTGTGCGGTGGATGAATATTACTTCAAACTAAGTCTTTTAACCCCCGCGCATAATGGGTTGTGCGTTGTGAGGAATAATACACCCTTCTAACCTTTTTTATTACCGTGCACAATGCGTTATAATGTAGCACCTTTTGCGCGACGATCACATTTTACTCGTAGCAAAGTTTTTCCCGACACGCACAACGTTCCAAATCGGGATAAATTTTACATGCCGTTGTGCGCGTGGAGTAAATTAATCCACTGGAACTGTTTTTATCCGACGCGCACAACGGGGCATAAATTTACCTGTTGTGCATGCGGATGAATATTACTTCAAACTAAGTCTTTTAACCCCCGCACACAACGGATTGTGCACTGTGAGGAATAATACACCCCTCTAACCTTTTTTATTACCGTGCCCGACGCGTTATAATGTTGGCGCGATGATTATATTTTACTCGTAGCAAAGTTTTTTCCCGACGCGCACAACGTTCCAAATCGGGAAAATTTTTATATGCCGTTGTGTGCAGGGAGTAATTTAATCCACTGGAACCATTTTTACCCGACGCGCACAATGGGGCATAATTTTACACGTGTTGCGCACGGATGAATATTACTTCAAATTAAGTATTTTAACCCCCGCGCACAACGGGTTGTGCGATGTGAGGAATAATACTCCCCTTTAACCTTTTTTATTACCGTGCACGATGTGTTATAATGTAGCCATTGTGCACGACGATTACATTTTACCAGTAGCTAAGTTTTTACTAGACGCGCACAACATTCCAAATCGGGAGAAATTTAACATGACGTTGTGCACGTAGAGTAATTTAATCCACATGAACCGTTTTTATCCGATGCATGCAACGTTCCAAATCGGGAGAAATTTTACATGTCGTTGTGTGCGGAGAGTAATTTAATCCACTCGAACCGTTTTTACCCGACGCGCACAACGGGTAGGGGTGGCATTTCGGGCCGGCCCGGTCTTATCGGGCCGTGCCGGCCCTGTCCAGTTTTCTTAAAAGACTGGGCCGGCCCGGTCCGATAAGACTTCGGGCCATTCCGGAGAGGCCCGACCACTGCCCGATAAAATTTCGGGCCGCCCGGCCCGGTCCGATAGGGTTGAATGAATTATGTATTGTGATAATATTTTATCATATTTTTAAACACAAACTTGTCTCATATGCTTAAAGATGCATCGAAATGGAGCACAGAAGAAGAGGGATTAAGTGGGTTGCATAAGGTGATGTGTTCTACATTGTTTTCATTTATTTGGCTAGATGAAGTAACATGTTTGGTGGTTCTTTGTCTCTTCTCGGAAACTGAGATCGACCCCCAAGATCCGAAGACATCAAAGTTGGCGCTGGCGGGAAGTTGTTAAAATTTATGATATTTGGACCTTGATCTGATAAGATTCATGACATTGGACTTAACACCATAAATGAATGCACATTACTGAAATCCGCTTTAGATCAGTGTGTGGTCAAATTGAAGTGTGGCGATCAAATTCTTTTCGTGCCGTGCCATGCTGCCCATGGGCTGAAAAGCTTGGTCCGTGTCCGGCCCGAAAATAAACCGGGCTGGGCTGGCCTGGTCCGATAAGGATTTTGGGCCAAAATTGTTGGCCCAGGAACGGTCTTATCGTGCTGGGCCCATGCCGGGCTATCGTACCGGGCCGAAAATTGCCACCCCTAACAACGGGGTATAAATTTACCCGTTGTGCACGCGGATTAATATTACTTTAAACTAAGTCTTCTAACCCATGCGCACAACTGATTGTGCGTTGTGAGGAATAATACACCCCTCTATCTTTTTTATTATCACGTACGACGCGTTATAATGTAGCACGTTGTGCGCGAAGATTACATTTTACTCGTAGTAAAGTTTTTCTCCGATCCGCACAACGTTCCAAATTGGGAGAAATTTTACATGGCGTTGTGCGCACGGAGTAATTTAATCCACATGAACCTTGTTTACTCAACGTGCACAACGGGGCATAAGTTTACCCGTTGTGCGCGCGTATGAATATTACTTCAAACTAAGTCTTTTAACCCCCGCGCACAACAGGTTGTGAACTGTGAGGAATTATACACACCTCTAACCTTTTTTATTACCATACACGACGCGTTATAATGTAGCACGTTGTGCGAGACGATGAAATTTACCCGCAGCAAAGTTTTTCTCAGACACGCACAACGTTCCAAATCGGGAAACATTTTACATGCCACTATACACGTGGAGTAATTTATCCACTGGAACCGTTCTTACTTGACGCGCACAACGGGACATAATTTTACCCGTTATGCGTGCGGATGAATATTACTTCAAACTAAGTCTTTTAACCCCCGCACACAACGGGTTGTGCGCTGTGAGAAATATACACCACTCTAACCTTTTTTATTACCGCGCATTATAATGTAGCATGTTGTGCACGACGATCACATTTTACTTGTAGCAAAGTTTTTCTCTGACGTGCACCACGTTCCAAATCGGGAGTAATTTTACATGCCATTGTGCCCGTGGAGTAATTTAATCCACTGGAACCGTTTTTACCCGACGCGCATAACGGGGCATAAATTTACCTATTGTGCGCGCAGATGAATATTACTTCAAACTAAGTCTTTTAACCCCCGCACACAACGGGTTGTGTGCTATGAGGAATAGTATACCCCTCTAAACTTTTTTATTACCAGGCACGATGCGTTATAATGTAGCACGTTGGGCGCGACGATTACATTTTACGCGTAGAAAATTGTTTTTTCGATATGCACAACATTCCAAATCGGGAGAAATTTTACATGCCGTTGTGCGCTGGGAGTAATTTAATCCACTGGAACCATTTTTACCCGACGTGCACAACGGGGCATAAATTTACTCGTGCATGCAGATGAATATTACTTCAAACTAAGTCTTTTAACCTAGGCGCACAACGGGTTGTGCACTGTTTGGAATAATACACCGATTTAACGTTTTTTATTACCGTTATAATGTTGCATGTTGTGCACGACGATTACATTTTACTCGTATCAAAGTTTTTCCCCGACGTGCACAACATTCCAAATCGGGAGTAATTTTACATGCCGTTGTGCGTGCGGAGTAATTTAATCCACGTGGATTAAAATTTTACATGCCATTGTGTGCGCGGTGTAATTTAACCACTGCAACTGTTTTTACACGAGCGCATAACGGGGTATAATTTTATCTGTTGTGCGCACGGATTAATATTACTTCTAACCAATGTCTTTTAACCCATGCGCATAACGGGTTGTTCGCACTGAGTAATAATACTCACCTCTCATCTTTTTTAATACCGCGCAAAACGCGCTATTATTTAGCACATTGTGCATGGTGAGTAAATTTTTCTCGTAGCCTAGTTTTTATTCGACACGCACAACGTTCTAAATCTGGAGAAATTTTACATTTGACGTATAATCATAATCCACTGTGGAGTAAAATTTAATCCACGTGAATTAAAATTTTACATGGCGTTGTACGCTTGGTGTAATTTAACCACTGAAACTGTTTTTACACGATGCGCACAACGGGGTATAATTTTACCCGTTGTGCACGCTGATTAATATTGCTTCTAACCAATGTCTTTTAACCCACATGCACAACGGGTTGTGTGCTCTGAGTAAAAATATACCCCTCTCATCTTTTTTAATACTGCACACAACGCGCTATTATTTAGCACGTTGTGTGTGGTGCGTAAAGTTTTCTCGTAGCCTAGTTTTTATTCGACACGCACACCGTTCTAAATCTGGAGAAATTTTACATTTGGCGTATAATCTTAATCCACTGTGGAGTAAAATTTAATCCACGTGGATTAAACTTTTACAAGTCGTTGTACGAGCGGTGTAATTTAACCACTGCAACTGTTTTTACACGACGCGCACAACGGGGTATAATTTTACCCGTTGTGTGCGCAGATTAATATTGCTTCTAACCAATGTCTTTTAACACACGCGCACAACGGGTTGTGCACTTTGAGTAATAATACTCCACTCTCGCCTTTTTTAATATCGCGCATACCGCACAGCCGATGGATCAAATTGGGCGATTGACTAGGCTATGAGATGCTTAAAGGGCACGATGGTAATTGCACCAACAGTTCTGATAATGCTTAGACGGTGCGATGGTAATTGCACATAAAGTTCCGATATGCTTAGAGGGTGTGATGGTAATTGCACCAAAAGTTCCGCTATTAACAACAGCCGGTGGATCGAATCGGACGGTAGGGAGGGGGTCGAGCGCAAGAAGCACGCCTGAGTTTGAGCGCAGGCGCATTTTACCCATATATATATATGTATATTTGTAAATATGTATATGTATATGTATATGTATATATATATATGTATATATATATATATGTATATATATATGTATATATATACACACACATATATGTATCTATATGTATGTATATATCTTTTTTTTGAAAGTTAATGAAAATCTATATTGATGGTATTTGTACAAGCCTAATCAAGTGGGAATAATGAGGGTTAGGAAGAGGATAGGGCACAGGCGCCGTCACTCTTCACTAAACCCTCATCATTCCCCCAACCCAAAGTGGCCCATAAAAAGAAGCAAAATAAGATGATATACAACCATAATTCCTAACCATTATCGCGAAACTCCCAATTTGACAGAGCTTCACTCGCCTCATCATCATCGATGTCAATATCATGTAGTGTTATTCTAATATCTGCGGACATTTCCTCAAAAAGCAGTGTTTTGCTTTTCCCAGTGTTTTCAAATATTCTTTTGTTTCTCTCCCTCCATATGTGCCATACCATGGCTGCTAGGACAGTTCTTGCTAACAGGCTCAGAACTTTCCTATTTCCAAAGTGGTTTAGGTAATATTCACCCACCTCATTTAGTTGCGCCAGCATATTTGTATGTACTCCCAGCTTGAGCAAACTTCTCCTGAGAATATAGCTTGAGTATTCACAATTAAAAAATAGATGAGTGACCGACTCTTCAGCCTTGCTCTCACAAAGAACACACTTTGCCGATGAAACCAAACCCCATTTAAGAAGCTTATCTTTTGTGAGGAGTTTGTCCTTAAAAGTGTATGTATATATCTATATATGTATGTATATATATACATATATGTCTGTAAATATATACATATATGTATATATATCCATATATACATACATATCTATACATACATATATATACATATATGTATATATATACATACATATATGTGTGTATATATAATGGAGAGCGAAATTCACGGAGGGGCGATTTTTGATGACCCAGGCGGCGGCGGTAAGGAGGCTACTTCTTCCAATAACGGCGATCTTGGTCCTGTTGCTATTCATCCTAATGGGGTTTCCGGAGGTAACCTTGAGGATGCGAACAACGAAATCAATAGATCTCGGGGCATTTTGAAGGTTACGGGGCTACTTTCTTCATCTACAAACTTTCAGCGACCTACATCTAGGTCATCTCGGGAGCGGATTGACACGGAGGACAGAATTAATTTGGGCGGTGGTTGGGAAGTGGTTGACCGGCGGAAGAATCAGGGAAACAGATTGGGAGGCGTCGGGAAGCTGACTAGAGATAAAGGGGGTAACAACAATAGAAGCGGCCACGGTAACACTGCTAGTAGGGGAATCAAAAACAATTCGCGTGGCAATTATACCTCATCTACTCGTGATGCACTGAAGGTGTTTGACAGAAAGCTTCTTAGAAAACCTGTGGATATTAAGATTGACACTTCTGGCCTGAAGCAATCTTGGTCTGATGTCTGCTCAAATATCAGAAGATACGACACTGATGTTGGTATGGCTTATGTGTCGCCCCTTACCCAAGAGGATGGCACGTTAATGGCAATGGTCCCGAAATCCGCCCTGGCACGAGGCGCAGAGCAATGGAAGTCGACTCTTGTCGGCTATGTACTGGGGGAGGTCCCTTTCTATGGGAAGATACGAGCATGGGTGGAGAGACTGTGGAACCTTAAGAAGGGTTTGAAAATTTATAGCCGGGACAATGGTTTTTTCTGTTTCAAATTTGAAGATGAAGGTGAGTGCGAGAGGATCCTACATGGGGGTCCTTGGATGTTTGACGGGAGACTTATGGTGTTACAGCGCTGGTGTGCTGGACTGAAACTCGAGCGAGACATACTCTCTTCTGTCCCTGTCTGGATCCAATTGCATGGGGTCCCCTTAGAGATGTGGACGCTTGAAATCCTAAATTGCATTGCGTCTCTGGTGGGTAAGCCGATTTGTCTAGATAAGCTTTCGGCCAAGAAAGAGCGCCTATCCTACGTGCGTTGCCTAGTTGAAATTCATGCAAAACATGCCATTCCTAAAACTGTTTTGGTTGGTACGAAGGATGGGCCAACTATATCCATTGATGTGAATATAGAGGGAGAGCCCCCGAGGTGTATGAAATGTGTTTGTTTCGGCCACTTGATAAATCAGTGCCCTGATGCTGCAGAGCTTCCTTCATTCCAAGCTTCTCAAAGTGCACCATTAATAGCTGGAATGAGTTGTGAGACAGGGTATAGAGAGCAGCCCCTAGGTCATGCGGACCATGCAACTGGAGGAGGACTTCTAAAAGTGGCAGGAGATATTGGGCTTGTGCCTGCTGATTCTGTGCTTCGCTCCCCTAAGGCTGCTGAGACAGTGGGCTCGGGCATGGGAGGCTGCTTGGCCAGCTCCTCAGGAGTAACACTGGGATCATCTCCTGGGAATGTTATTGGGATTGTAGATGAACTATGCAAGGGGCAACGGTCTGCAACGGACAATAATGAGGTTGGAGTCGTTCCTGTACTAAGGGAGAATTCAGCAACAGACAATAATGAGTTAGAAGCCGTTCCTGCATCGGCAATCTCAGGCATGAATCTTCCAGCACAAAGGGAGATTTGGTAGGTGATTGGGGCCATTGGGACTGACGTTACCTTGGGTGGTGGGGCTCTAAACATGTCTCCTTGCGGGGCTGGTGATAAGCCTGCAATGCCTTACGGAGCGGCTACTATTGACTCCATGGCTGTGGGATTAACTGAGCAGAAATCTTGCGGTGCGGCCCTGGACCCTGAGCAACATTTACCCAAACCCTTGCCTTCCCTTGTTAATGTATCAACTGACCATGACTTGGATAAAATACCACATGACATTGCAGTTGACAACCCTGATTGGGACCAAGAAGTGGAAGAACAGATTATACAGGCCACGACAATTAAAGTTGGCAAGAAAAAGCAAGATCTTAATCCTTTGGCCCCCTCTAGGAAAAGCTCTAGGCTTCAGGAGAGTAGCCAAGGACGAAAACCAACCGATGATAAATGACAGTTTTTTCTGGAATGCCAGGGGGCTGAATAATTCCGTGAGAAGGAGGGATTTACGGGATAATTTGAGAAAGATGAAGGCATCTGCGTTGATTCTTGTAGAGACAAAGCTCAAGTCTCTCCCTAATGGGGTTAAAATGGCCACCCCAAGGGGCTAGATAGTTTTTAATAACTTTGATGTATCTCCTGGTGGGCAGATTTTAATGGGGTTTGATCCCAATATTTGGAATGCGGTCATGATGTCCTCTTTTGACCAGCATATATCCGTTTCCTGTAACAATGTGGGGGGTTGGCTTGTGTAATTACTGGAGTATATGGACGAAATTCTATGGAGGAAAGGAATGACTTATGGAAAAGTCTGGTTGCTGATTCCCTTCAATTAAATAATGTTCCTTGGCTTGTAGGGGGGACTTCAACTGCGTTCTATACTCTAGAGACAAGATTGGGGGAAGAACGCTTGATGCTAGCATGGTTCATGATTACGAAGATTGCATCAGCAGATGTGGGCTTCAGGAGCTAAAGAGTACTGGAATTAGACTAATTTGGTGTAACAACCGACTTGGTCCTGACCGTATCACCGCGTAGCTTGATCGTGTCTTCGGTAATGCAGATTTGATCAACACACTGCCAGAAGCTTATGTTAAATATTTGGAAGCTGGCACTAGCGACCATTCTCCCATGGCGGTTCATCTTCACAATCAGGTCCCTTCTAAGCCTAAGCCTTTCAAATCTTTTAATTTTTGGTCCTTTTACCCAGGGTACAAGGATGTTATTTGCGCTCAGTGGGACACTATTGTTGAAGGAACTCCTTTGTTCCGTCTGGTTCAAAAGCTAAGTAAGCTGAAACCTATCCGTAGGGGCTGGGCTAGAGATTTTAAAGCTGATACGGTGGTTGAGAAATGCAGGGAAAAATTATATGAGCTCAGGAGTAGTCCTCTCATCCATGTTGACATTGAACTACAAAGGAGAGAATCTCTGCTAATCAGAGAGTTGACACATGCTCTGAAGATGGAAGAGGACATGTTTAAGCAGAAAAGCCGCCAGGACTGGCTTTCTCTTGGGGACAGAAATACCAAGTTCTTCTTTACCAATATGAAAGCCAGGTGCATCCGCAACAATTTGTGGCATCTTGTGGATGAGAGGGGTAAGCAAAACACTATGTATGGAGATCTTATTGAGGAAGTCCCTATGTTTTATAAGAGACTCTACAATCAGGACAATTACCCAAGTTCTTTCAATAAACTTGTCCCAAAGCGTATATTAACTGATGAATCCTCATTATGGCTTAGCAGAAGGATATCTGGTGAGGAGATTAAGGTTGCGGTTTTCAAAATTGGGACGGACAAGGCTCCAGGCCCGGATGGCTATAATGGATTCTTTTACCAGCAGAATTGGGATCTTATTGGGACGGATGTTACTACTGCCATAAAATCTTTCTTCAACTCTGGTTCTCTCCTACGGCAAGTCAATCATACTTTCCTAACTCTGGTGCCTAAAAATTCTAATTCAAGTGGGTTAGGGAACTATAGGCCAATCGCCTGTTGTAATGTTCTTTATAAAATTATCAGCAAAATCATTTGCAATAGAATGAAGGTGGTGGTACATGAACTGATTTCCCATAATCAGTCTGCTTTTCTCAGAGGGAGGCTACTCTCGGATTGTACTCTTATTGCTCATGAACAGATAAGGGATTTCAGTAACCCAATGGGGGGAAGAGCTTGTTAAAAGTTGGATTTAAGGAAGGCGTTTGATAGTGTGAATCGGGAGTTTATCTTCTACTTTTTGCGACAACTTCGATTCCCTGAGACCTTTATATCCTGGATTAGAGAATGCATCACTACTCCATCCTTCTCGGTTATGGTCAATGGCTCTCCATATGGATACTTTGGTAGTAATAGAGGTCTTCGGCAAGGCGACCCCCTTTCCCCCTATCTTTTCGTTATTATCATGGAGGCCTTCTCTATCCTAATGGATAAAGCTATCAATTTGACTTCGATTCATCCAATGAAGAGGAGAGGAACCATCTCACACCTTCTGTTTGCAGACGACTTGCTTGTTTTTTGCAGAGCCAATAAAACCTCATTCTTGGGCATTAAGAATTTGTTGGAAGATTTTTCAGAATGTACGGGTCTTCAGGTAAATTGGGAAAAGAGTTCTGGATTGTTTAGTAAGGGGGCCAAGAACAAAGAGTACCTTGCAGATTTGTTGGGAATTAAGATTGCTACTACTATCACTACATATCTGGGATTACCGCTATCAATGAAATATCCAGCGGCCACTAATTACAAGAAGCTGGTTGACAAATGTAGGAAGAGGATGGGGGGTTGGTCTTCATCGATGCTATCTATCACCGGCCGCATTGAGCTTGTAAGGTCGGTTATATACGGGATGGTCTCCTTCTGGATGTAGGTGTTTCATATTCTCGTTAGCGTCTTGAGAAATATCACATCGGCGTGCCGGAAATTCATCCTGGGCAACACAAGAGCCTGGTCCTGGGAAGATTTGTGTAAACCGAAATCGGAAGGGGGTGTGGGTCTTCCTCTCCTGGAGGAACTTAATGTGGCAGGGGGCTTGTGGCTAACCTGGAGATACTTGACCAATGGCGGCATTTGGGCTGACCATTTACAGCAGCGGTATGGCGCGTCATCAAGTTTTTTTTTGCGGCAAAGGGGTCGGTGACAGAATCCGGAACCTGGAAGCGACTACTCCAGTGCAGATCAGTGTTGCAGCAATTCATTCGGAGGACAGTGCGGGACGGGAAAAATACTTTGTTTTGGATTGATTTCTGGCTGGATGCCGTACCTCTCAATCAACATTTTGTGACTCCCCATGGGGCCGAAAAGATTAAGGTTGCTGATTATTGGGGAATAAATGGCTGGATAGATGACTCGGCTTTGGACAGTGTGCGGCACCTTCTGAGAGATATCAGATTGAGGCCTGGTGCCGATGGCTGGAAATGGATGTGTGGCGAGACGTTTACCTTCAAGCAAGCTTGGGAGGGAGTGCGTAGACGAGGTGATGCTTTCCCTCTTCACAAGTTAATCTGGTATCCCAATCACATCCCGAAAATGTCGCTAAACCTTCTCAGAGCGTTCAGAGGAAAACTGCTAACAAGAGATAAGATTTGCAGATGGTCCCCTAATGCTCCTGTAAACTGTATCCTATGTGCTGATAATGTCGCGGAAAATATCGAGCACTTGTTCTTTGATTGCAACTACTCGAGGTACATTTTTCGCAGAGCTATGTTAAAATTAAATGTCCCAGTTCACATTCACCATTCGTTGCCTGAGGTGGGGGGACATTTTCTTGCAAAATTCGGAAAGAAGGATTGTTTGAGTTTACTATCCAGAACCTGCTTGGCTTCTATGGTCTGGCACATCTGGCGTGAAAGAAATAGAAGAATTTTTGAAAATGAAAGGAGATCCAAGACCGTCCTATTTGAAGAGATAGCTGCTGACATTAGAGTTGCTTTGCATTCCCAAGATCCGACAACTGAGGAAGAGATTGATGCTTATTCTAATTGGGAATTCAGAGACAATGGGTGAGGCGTAATGGAAAGTTTAGGCTGTGTTAGTTTTTTTAGTTTTTGTCTGGTTGTTTACTGCAGATTTGTGTACTTATGTGGGTGTATTTGCTAGTGGAGAGTGACTGCGATTGTGCCATATCCTCTCCCTAGCATATCCACACTCTACATTGTTTTGATGTAAAAATTGTACTACTATTAATAAATTACCATGCTTACCTTCCAACAAAAAAATATGTGTGTGTGTATATATATATATAGGGAGATGATATGGTGAGCAAGTGAGCAAACCCTCTTAAAGTGAGTAAAACAGCCCTGGCCGTCAGATCTGAGCCAATCGCCAAATTTAACCCGCTCAACATCCCAAGGTTGCACCCTCCCATGTCACGTGTGCAGCACATTCAAGCCCCAAAGCTCAATTCGCAGCCTTCTCCCTCACGCGGACGAAACCCTCAGAGCTGGCGAAAACCCCAAATTCCGAGCTCCCTCATCTCTCTCTCTCTCTCTCTCTCTCTCTCTCTCTCTCTCTCTCTCTCTCTCTCTCTCTCTCTCTCTCTCTCTCTCTCTCTCTCTCTCTCTCTCTCTCTCTCTCTCTCTCTCTCTCTCTCTCTCTCTCTCTCTCTCCGACGAAGCCCCCTAACCCAGTCTCCCTCCCCCAGCCATCTCCCTCATGCGCTCGATCCCTCCTGGCTGAAACCAAAAAATCACTAGCCTCTCACCCTCTCGCGATCGCTCGAAAACCCCGGCACTGACGATCGCCCCAAATTCAGAGAGCAGCCCTCCCCTCAGGTGAAATCCCCAAAATCCGAGCGCCCTCATCTCCCTCTCTCTTGCCTTCGTGTTCTCCCTCATCTGCTCTCTCCCACAGATGAAGCCCCCACAACCCAATCACTCACCTCGCTCTCTCGCGGACGATGCCCCCACTGACGCAAACCAAATTAATCTCCACCCATATTTCGAGCCCTCGTTTCCACGATTCCGTGGTAAGTTCTCAGCGCTGCGGTTAGGGTTTCGACCCAATTCTTTTTCTTATCGAAATTTTTGATCTGATTTGGTGAATTAGGCGATTGAATTTGTGTTTTCCTTTTACTGTGATTTGGTGCATGGATCGTCATAAGAAAGCCGGTAAATTAGTGGAGATCGAAGCGCTAGCGGAGGGACGGCTTAAAATCGGTGCGTTACAGGTTTAATTTGGGATGGATTTCCATTAATCTTAATAGGCTTAGGGGTTTGCTTGATCAACTCGTCTGTTTCTCTAATAATTCGGTTAAGTTTGGGCGTTTTTGTGACAAAGGTGAGCTTTAGGCGTCATGATTACAAATTTCAATTTTCGATGTCAATTAGCTACAACTTTTGATTGTTGTAAGCTTGTTATTTCTAGGTTCTGTAATTGTATGCTAATTGCAGTAACAATTAATTGCAGTTGATTTAAGTGAATGCTCATTGCAGTAATTAATTTTTAACTATTATTTTTTAACTATTAAGAATGTAACATGCTAATTGATTTAAGTGAGCAACTGCATTAATTGCAGTAACAGTTCAGGAAGATATAAGTGATTCAAGTTATCTTTGCTTGAGTGGTATGCTAATTGAAGTAACATGTTTTCTCCTTTGTTGCAATTAGTACTTAATGATGTCAGATTTTCGTGCATTAATTTTTAATTATATGAAAAAATTGTGAATTCCGAATTGTCTTCTTTGCATGTGTAGTAGTCATATATTCAATGGATGTATCGAGTTCAATTCTGAATTGTGCATCCGGTTGGGAAAATGTTGAGGAGATGTATATGCCAGTAAAAGGTGTTCTCAACAATTTGTTTGCTCAAAACAAGGGCTACCAATTGAGAAAAAATGTAATGGAAGGACAAGCAAAGAGGAAAAGGGCCATAACCCAAGAAAATTGCTTGGCAAGTATAAGGCGTTAAAGAGACTCTGATAGAAAGTGATTCGTTCAGAGGTTTAATGAATCTCATAATCATGTCTGTGTCACTCCAAGAAAACAACATTTCTTAAGAAACAATAGAAACGTGACTGAAGCACAAAAATGCCTCCTAAACACACTAAAAGATGCTAACGTAAAGACATCCGATTGTTTTTCAGTCTTATCAGTTGAAAGTGGTGGTTATGGAGATATTGGATGCACCGAAAGAGATATTCGGAATGCCTTGCAAAAGAGAGGGATGAGAAGAAAGCGTATGGTACTCACTTATTGATGGAGCATTTGCAAGAGGAGAAAAAGATGAATCCAACTTTCGAGTATGCATATAAAGTTGATAATGAAAATAAACTGACACGTGTTTTGGGTAGATGCTCTTGGTAGAAAGTATTACAAACATTTTGGAGATTTGTTAATATTTGACACAACATATGACACCAATCAATACCGTCTCATCTTTGCACCTTTTACCGGGATAAATCACCATGGACAAACGGTAAATTCGTGGCCGGATTCATGTGCAATGAACGGTTAGAATCTTTTATTTGGTTGTTTGAGAAGTTTAAAGAAGCCATGTGTGGTCATTTACCTAAATTGATAATCACCGATCAAGATTCTGCCATAGGAGCTGCAATTAGGGAGGTGTTTCTTGTTTCCATTCATAAGTATTGCGTGTGGCATGTTCTAAAAAACTTACAGATAAACTTGGTGCTACGGCATTCAAAAGTAGTTTAATATTCCATTTCACGATTGTGTTTGGAATTCTGAGACTCCTGAAGAGTTTGAAATCAAATGGGAGAATTTTTTATGTAATAACCATTTGAATAATCGTGAATGGCTCGTCGATCTATACTCATTTCGTGAAAAATGGATACATGCATATTCTAAAGATATCTTCACGGCTGGAATTCGTACAACTCAAAGATCGGAGAGCATGAATTCTTTCATTGATAAGTATGTGAATAAAAGGAATACATTGACTGAGTTTGTTTTGAGATTTGAAAGAGCCATAAGGAAACAACGGAAAAATGAGTTGGCGACGAATTACGAGACTATGCATACAAAATCAAAATTTCTTACAGATCTAGAAATGGAGGGGCAGATGGTAGAGATATATACATATGAGAAATTTTATGTTTTTTAGGAAGAAGATGTTCAAAGCTTAAGCTATGCATCGTAGATGAGAGGGTGTGAAGGCAATGTACGTTAATATTGTGTAAAAAGGATGGGCAAAATGAAGAATCCAGATAAACCCAGAGATGTTGTTTATAAAGGTCCAGAAGAAGCCGCAATATGCAGTTGCAAGAAGTTTGAAACTGATGGTATTCCTTGTAGGCATAATCTTATTGTATTGCGCAATGAATTTGTTGATATTTTGCAGCAATGTTATATTTTAAAAAGATGGACATCCTTGGTAACAAATGAAATAGTTCGAGATAATAATGATGTTGAAATTCAAGGTAGCTACGGCAAGGAACAAGAGTTAAAGTTCACCAATCTTTCAAATAAAGTTCACAAGTTTTTGCAATTTGCTCACTCTTCAACTGAACGGCTTTCCATGGGAGAGATTTTGATTGACAATGCCTTTGTAGATATTCTGCGACTGACATCTGAAAATCCACAAAATTCACAACCAGCGAAAAGGTCAACATTACTGGAAACAGTTGATATTCATCCATCTTCTATTGTAAAGACCAAAGGTAGTGGAAAACGGATTAAAGGAGGAGGAGAAAAGGCAAGAGAAATAGCATCGAAACCTCTACGGTTACATCGATGGTGTACAAGTTTTTGCATCACGATAGGCGTAATTGCCCAATGAAGGAAAGGTAATTTTTTCATATTATACTTTTGATTCATTTTAGGCGTTATGTTTCCTAATTTTATTTTCTCTCTTTTTAGTGTTTCAACCCAAGAACTTGTGAGTGATGTCATAACGACACAATCGTCCATCAATATGCCTCCGGTATGACACAATCTTTCATCTATATTCTATAATTGTTTACATTAATTTTTATAAATTTTCATTGCAAAAATATTATATTAATTGCTAATTCCATCACTCAGCATTGAAAGGAAGCTGAAAGCAATGTTTTTATGGATATCAATGTTTGTATGGAAGCTGGAAGCAAGCTCCTCTGCATACTGGAAATATTTTTTCAGTTTGGCAGCAAATACCAGGAATCTGAATCTCATTCTACCAGAATCTCAAACTGCAAGCAAGCTTTTGTTGCCAGTTCAATAACCATTCTTTTTGTTGCCAGAAATGGATTTTATAATCTTGAACAGTTTGATATTTCTTGCACAGTTTTATAATCATGCAAAGTTTGATATTTCCAGTTCAATATCCATGCTTTTGTTGCTAGAACTACCTTTTATAATCCTGTAAAGTTTGATATATTATATTTGGGCTGCTTGCATATATCAGTATGTGCTTTGGACAGTAAGCAGGCACAAGCAGTAGCTCATAATCTACATTGTTAAATATGGGAGTATATTTATGCCACTCCTAGTTTTATAAGATTCAACAGATATGATTTTTGCTATCTAGTAAACAGGCACAAGAAGTTCATGATTTGGACTGGATGCATAAAGGCAAGAGAAGCTGAATAAAGCTTCTGCAACATTTGGACTGGATGCATAAATTGCACTAAAAAGTGTCTTCTGTATTGTATTGGCACGGAATTGATCTTTAGCTAAAACATTCTTGCTAACTGTTATTTGATACTTGTAAGATTATGGATAAGTTTTTATTGAGACTGCTGGTGAGTTTTTATTGACCCATGTCATGAGCAGGTTTCTTCTACGAACAAATTATTTAGAATACTGCACAATCCACAGGTTCCATACATTTATTTTTGTCTGCTGAATTATTCATGCTTCAAGGCTGGGAAATAACTGCTAAGAGTGAACATATATTGCTATTTTAAGTGTACAATCCACAGATGAACTAGGATGCTCACTATCTATATACAACATTCATATCAACATGCAGGTTTGTTTCATAATTTTGCTAAAATTGGCTTCTTCATCTTTATGCTTTTTGTAGCCAAATGAAGTACTAGAGAAATAGGGACTGACAAGATCAAGGCAATGCAAATATTCCTATGTAAGCATTTATGTTTTCAGACAATTCAAAGCATTCAGTTTCTGCACCTTACAAGAAGTCTTTCAAAAATGGATTATGACATAGTTGTCAATCATTGTTCTATTCTGTTGGTCCCTCTTCGTAAGACTGCTATCATCTCTATTACTATGCTGAAGAGTTTTCACACATTTGAAGTTGAACTAGAAAGCTGGTGCCCTAAAAATATGGTTGATGAGGTGAGTTGTCATGAGCAGACAATGGGTAAGATTCAATGTAGATTTCTACCAATATATGCGCTAACGATTTCTGCTGTCTATACATGTTCTGTTTGTGAGAGGCTATGTATCATTATATTTCTCACTTTTCCTGCTTTTGTATTTTTTTCAAAATTTCCATCCTTGATGGCTCCAAATTTGAAGATCACAGTGAGAACATTTCTTTCACTGGATGTTGCCGGGAGTTTTTCTGGTTTCTTCGGGAACTTCCAAAATCTTCATTAATTGAGGTAAGCAAAAAACTATTCCTTGTCATTTTACTGGAAGCAATTTAGTTCACATGGTTCTAAATTGCAGATTTTTATAGTATGGTTGCTTTTTTCCTCTCTATTTCTTTACCTTGGTAGTACAGGTCATACTTTTATGCTTACATGTATATTTTCATTGGGAGTTTTCAGGAGTCATTTGAACCAATAGTTGATGCTTTAACAGGTCATACTATTATTCCTTCAATGGTTTATGGGTGAGTAGAATTTTCCAAGGCATCGGGACATTGCAGATGAGGATGAGCGACAATGTTCCACTAGACATCGATGAGGTATGCTTTGTTCCTGACCGAATGCGTAATCTCATATCACTCGGCTCACTCGAAGCCAATGACTATCGAGTGATAATGGAGAATGGAGCTCTGAGGGTAACCAGAGAAGCAATGATCATGATGAAGGAAAAGCGAAGTGGCAACCTCTATTACTTGGATGGTTTGCTCGTAGCTGGCACAACAGCTCTGAATCGTGAGGTTGAGAGGGACGACTCATTGTGGTGGAACATGCGCCTCAGGCATGTGGACAAGAAAGCCTTACAGAAGATGATCGTTGGAGATCGTCTGAAGGGAGCAAAGACCGGGAAGATTGAGTTCTGCGAGCATTGTGTATTTGAAAAGCAAACATGTGCTTCATTTGGGACGGCCATCCATAGTACAAAGAGAGAGCTTGACTATGTACACACCGACGTATGGGGGCCGAGTTGAACATTCTCATGGGGTGGGAAACATTACTTTGTATCGTTCATCGATGATTTCTCACGCATCGTGTTGGTGTATCTGCTGAAGCCAAAGGACCAAGTTCTTGGTACTTTTATCGAGTGGAAGAAGCTGGTCGAGACTCAGACTGGTCGGTGAGTCAGGAGTCTCCGAAGTCACAACGGTGTTGATTATAGGTCAGATCTCTTCGAGAAATTCTATAGATCGAAAGGGATACAGAGACACTACACCGTTAGTGGTATGCCATAGCAGAATAGGATAACTGAGAGGTTGAATCGGACTTTGCTGGAGAAAGTTCGATGCATGTTGTCGACAGCTGACCTATCGAAGGGGTTTTGGGCAGAGGCCTTGGCGTATGCGACCTACTTGGTCACAAGTTACCATATGTTGTATTATAGGGTCAACCTCCATTGGAGGTTTGGTTAGAAAAGCCAGTTTTCGACTATGAATCACTTCGAGTTTGGGGCTGTTCAAGCTACTATGCCGTGAAGGAAGACAAACTTGATGCTCGAGCCAAGAAAGTCATCTTTTTGGTCTTCAGCATTGGCGTTAAGGTATATCGATTGTAGTGTCTGACACAGAGGAAGGTGACCTTGAGCGGAGATGTAACTGTTGTGCCCTGGGAAGCTACTGAACACGTACTAGAGGGGGGTGAATAGTACTTAAAATAATTAAGAGAGTTATTCCTAACTATTGTGCAAAGAACAAACGACAATACGGAATAAACAACAATCAACAAGAATGGACAAACGTAAACAACAGATATAACGGGTTTGGATCCACCCAAGTCTCCTCGACTTGTTCCCGGTGATCCTACATCCCAACCACCCGGATCCCCTCCGGATACTTGAGTTAGAAACCTCTAACCCAAGATTTAGCACTATGAAATTCGTGTGAAAAACCTTCACAAGACCAAATCATACAAATGACATGTGACTCCCACAAACCGGGATCACACCCTTCTCTCACAACCGAGAGAACAATTCAAATAACGATTGAAATGAAATAAAGAAACACTTACCACAAAATCCTATGCCTTGAGTAAACTTACCAAATATTAGGGCAAGAGGGATTTTGAGGAAGAAGATGTCACCAAACCCTAACTCCAAGAAGTTGACCAGCAATGGAAGCCTAGGGTGGAGTATGGTGACTAGAATCAAGCCCTTGGCTTGGAATGCTCACAATGGAGAGAATCTCTCTTGAGGAATTTGGCTCAAAGAGTTGAGGGAGAGATTCTTGGTGAGAAGAGAGAGCTTAGAAATAGCTTGAGAAAACTCATCTCTTAGGTCTGAAATGACTTTGATAATGGACCTATAGTCTTGCCTCAAACGAATCAGGATTGTATTTAAAGAGGCAAGAAAAATCGTGTTGGAAAAGATCCCAACGGCTCTATTCTGAACCAGACTAGTCGGTCAAAGAAGGATGACTGACCGACTAGTTCATCAACTAGTCGGTCGGTCAATCAACATGAACCGACTAACGGTTGAACAGCCAAAAGGAGAAGTTCAGACAAAAGAGAATTAGTCGGTCCAATAAGACTTGCCAACCGACTAGTTTCACAACTAGTCGGTCGGTGAGTCAACTGAGACTGACTAAGAGATAAAACAAATAGTTTGAGTTCAAATACAGATAGTCGGTTTAAGAACAACTTCTGACCGACTAGTTTCTCAACTAGTCGGTCGGTCATTGTGCTTTGACCGACTAACTGTAAACAGTAAGTTAGGCTGTACAGAGGCAATGATAACTAGTCGGTCTAAGAAGGATTCCTAACCGACTAGATCGTCATCTAGTCGGTCGGTGACACTTCTTTGACCGACTAATTGATCAACAAAATCTAGGCTGAATTGAGCAAGGCATCTAGTCGTTTCAAGAGGAATTGCCGACCGACTAGATCGTCATCTAGTCGGTTGGTTCTTCTACTTGAACCAACTAACATGCACAAGAAGCCGAGGGAAGAAGCGATAGGCTTCGGGAAATTTTCTAATGGCTTCTATGATAATCTTAGCTCTAAGATATGAGCGAAATGAAGATTATAAAGTAAGTCCTACTCATGGCTTAACATTCTATTCTATAAAGCTAGAAGATATTAAATTAAACATGACGAACCGTCTTCAAAGCTTCAATCTTCACTCTTGACTTAATAAATACTCCTTGAGCTTCAACGAAGCTTCAGGCACACGATTACGCGTATTGAGAAGTCTTGAGACGTCGTTTTTGATGTTTCAAGTATTTTGGCGACGATCTCCATAACTGCGCTCACAACAAGTTAGTACGAGATATTTATGTTTGCTTATCATCCAAAACCAAATCCGGGGAATCAATACTCAACATTCTCCCCCTTTTTGGTGATGACAAACCAACATAAATAATAAGCAATAATAATGATTCAAATGAAATTTACTTACTCCCCCTGCATTGATGACACGTTAGTTCCGTATTAAGCAATAATCATACGCATCAAGTAGGCGAGAGAGATATAAAATATGAATCCTATTATTGCAATTTAGGATCTCTAAATCCATTTTATATCTTAACTCCCCCTGAATCTAACATATCAAATTAGATTCATGGTAAATTGCTTTGAATTATCAATTAGCACATTGTCATTATTAATTCTCTCCCCCTTTGGCATTAGCAAAAAGAGCGGGAGGAGATCAACGACAAGAATACAATGGCTAAAAAATAAAAGCATGAGAGTCTAAGAATACGACCATGGTCCAAATGACACCAAAGTAAAATACCAAATGTAAAATACCAAAGCAGGAAAAATAAAGTGTGCCAATCATGACCATAGTCTAAAATCGAAAACCGAAATCATCAAACCATAGGCGAAAATTGAAAAACGAAATCATCAAGCCATAGGCAAAAATCGAAATACGAAATCATCAAGCCATAGGCGAAAATCGAAATACGAAATCATCAAGCCATAGGTGAAAATCGAAATACGAAATCATCAAGACTCAAATCAATATCACGAATTGAGTTTTGGAACATACTCTCCAAAATCAATAGAATGCATGGAAAATAATTCTATGTTTCCATAGAAAGAATTCTATTTAATCCAATAAAATCGTCGAACGACGAAATCAACATCAGAGACAAAAATAATCCGATGTGAAAACCAAGTGTAGCAAATTGACACCAAAAGTAATATGCAAAAGTGTTATGCCAAAAATAGATAGAACATCATAGACCAATAGCATAAGCAATTCTAGCATACTAATTGAAAATGATACCAATGTTGATATTCTTACAATGGATGCATTTAACACACATGGATACCAATGTAAATCAAAAGTAGGAATATACTTTCAACATTAAGCTCCCCCTACTTTGGTGCATCACTAAAGCACCATCAACTCTATTTGAATGAAAAATCCCTTACGAATCAATGAGTTGGTAGGGTTGGTATCCCATGGTGGATTTAACCTAGAGAATATTATTTTGGTATCCAAAAATCCTTTTGCATCCTATGGGTTAGGCAACAAATTTAACATATTAAATTCAAATAATTGTAACCTATAGCCCAACTAAATTCAAATTCAATATGAATTTTAAGCTTCAAATTAACATGCACATCTAAGATCAATATGCAAATAAAGAATAACCAATTCTTACCACAATTGCTTTGGTACCCATAAAATGAAATTAAACTTATGGTACCAAGCAATGAAGGGTCAAAGGAAACTAACCCTTCGGAAACCAAGTCCACGAGGACCGTGATTTCCCAACATAATCATCATTCAAAATAATATCATTAATATACGATTGCACATACATATCCTTAGCATGCATGCTTGTGTTCTTTGGACCCTAAATAGTGTAAGTCTTAGGAGTCCTAATCCTATTGGGAACATGCATACGTTGTTGATGTCTATGTGATGCATGTCATGGATAAGCATATGACATGTGATGAAATGGTGCATGATGATAATGTGGATGAACATATGCATATGGTGGAACACGTGCATGAGTGTGTCTCACATGGTGTGCACGTGCTCGTGGATGCGGAGCATAAAAATCAACATACGTGCTAACATGTGGAGTAGGATGTGTGTTCCTACGTGGCATGGTATACATGAAAGCATGACCCTTCTTTGGAGGTCCACCCAAAGTGGGTTTCTTTCCAAATGGGGGTGTGTACCTAGCGGAAGCACCATTGGTAGAAGAACTACCCATGAAGTGTTTACTCCCACTAGTAGAAGCATCGGACGTTGGCCTAACAAAGGTGGCGGACGATCTGGATGAATCTCCCATCTTATACCCCAAGCCAATGTGATGATTGGCCGGAGGTAAGTCATTTAGGATATTGTCCAAATGGCCCTTACCCTTATTGAATTCATTGATTCGGCCTAATGTGCACTCATATTTCTCGGTGAGAGAATGCATCGAAGCATCCAAGGTGGACACTTGCGATGTGAGTGTGCAAACACGTGACTTGAGATTTTTATTCTCAATACTCAAAGTTGAGATTTGAGACGTCAAATCCGCTATCACATGTTCATCCGAATCCTCGATATGAACATGCTCAAGTTGAGATTTGAGATTTACAATCTCATTTCTCAACTCTTCAACAACGGTGTCGTTGTTGACGATGAAAGGCTTAGGCGAGTTTTTAAGACTATCTAGTTCATTTTTAGTCTTCATAAATCTAGTAGCCAAATTAGAAAACTTATTCCAAAGTTGTTCGTTGGCTAATCTAAGTTCATCAATAGTTACCTCATCGCCTTCATCCTCGCTTCCATCCTCACTTTCATCGGAGGAGGTCTCTTGATCACGTTTCTCTTTTCCCATGAAGCACATGTGTGCTTTCACCACTCGTTCATCATCCGACTCTCCACTTGAGGAGTCCTCTTCGGAGTCGGTGAATGTGCCGACAAGTCCTTTCTTGTGCCTTCTCGACTTGTCGTGCTTGGATGCCTTCCACTTCTCCTTGTATTTGTGGAGAGGACAATCCGGCTTGATATGTCCTGGCTTGTTGCATTTATAACACACGGGAGTAGAAGCATTAGTCGAAATAAATTTTGATTTACTCTTCAACTTACCTTGTCGGAAGAATCGGTCGAACTTCTTTGCCATATCGGCCAAAGCTTCCATGTCCAACTCTTCTTCTGATTCTTCTTCATCGGTAGATGGAGCGGCCTTGTATGCAATCGCCTTTTTCTTTGGCTCGTCTTGCTTCAAGTACGCTTTCATCTTCTCCTTCATCTTGATCTTACTTTCCTTGCGTACCTCGTAAGACAACAAGGTACCCATTAATTGAAAAACGGTATATTTATTCATATCGTTACCTTCCTCGATGGCGAAAGTACGCTTTTCCCAACAAGAGGGAAGTCCGTCAATAATATTTGCGACTTTCTCCTTTTGGGTGTAGATCTTCCCAAGAGCTTCCAATTCGTTGGATATGTCCACGAAGCGCGCATAGCAGTCCTTCATAGTTTCACCCTGTTCCATGTGAAACAACTCGAATTCTTTGTTAGCGACAACGAGTTTAAAACCTTTTACCGTACTCGTTCCTTCGTGCAAGATGAGGAGTTGGTTCCATACTTGATATGCACTCTTACATGTGCATATCTTGTTGAAGTCTTCGGGTTCCAACGCACATTGCAAGGCATTCATGGCCTTGGCATTGCTTACCTCCGCGGCGACCTCCGCGATAGTCCACTTCGCGAAATCTTCTTCGACGGGCTCGACATACTCCGTCATCGTGGCTCTCCAAAGTGAAGCGCTCCGGAGGAAGGTTTCCATCCGACATTTCCATTACCACAAAATCCTATGCCTTGAGTAAACTTACCAAATATTAGGGCAAGAGGGATTTTGAGGAAGAAGATGTCACCAAACCCTAGCTCCAAGAAGTTGACCAGCAATGGAAGCCTAGGGTGGAGTATGGTGACTAGAATCAAGCCCTTGGCTTGGAATGCTCACAATGGAGAGAATCTCTCTTGAGGAATTTGGCTCAAGAGTTGAGGGAGAGATTCTTGGTGAGAAGAGAGAGCTTAGAAATAGCTTGAGAAAACTCCTCTCTTAGGTCTGAACTGACTTTGATAATGGGCCTCTAGTCTTGCCTCAAACGAATCAGGATTGTATTTAAAGAGGCAAGAAAAATCGTGTTGGAAAAGATCCCAACGGCTCTATTCTGAACCAGACTAGTCGGTCAAAGAAGGATGACTGACCGACTAGTTCATCAACTAGTCGGTCGGTCAATCAACATGAACCGACTAACGGTTGAACAACCAAAAGGAGAAGTTTAGACAAAAGAGAACTAGTCGGTCCAAGAAGACTTGCCAACAGACTAGTTTCACAACTAGTCGGTCGGTGAGTCAACTGAGACCGACTAAGAGATAAAACAAATAGTCTGAGTTCAAATACAGCTAGTCGGTTTAAAAACAACTTCTGACCGACTAGTTTCTCAACTAGTCGGTCGGTCGTTGTGCTTTGACCGACTAAATGTAAACAGTAAGTTAGGCTGTACAGAGGCAATGATAACTAGTCGGTCTAAGAAGGATTCCTAACCGACTAGATCGTCATCTAGTCTGTCGGTGACTCTTCTTTGACCGACTAATTGATCAACAAAGTCTAGGCTGAATTGAGCAAGGCATCTAGTCGGTTCAAGAGGAATTGCCGACTGACTAGATCGTCATCTAGTCGGTTGGTTCTTCTACTTGAACCAACTAACATGCACTAGAAGCCGAGGGAAGAAGCGATAGGCTTCGGGAAAGTTTCTAATGGCTTCTATGATAATCCTAACTCTAAGATATGAGCGAAATGAAGATTATAAAGTAAGTCCTACTCAAGGCTTAACATTCTATTCTATAAAGCTAGAAGACATTAAATTAAACATGACGAACCGTCTTCAAAGCTTCAATCTTCACTCTTGACTTCATAAATACTCCTTGAGCTTCAACGAAGCTTCAGGCACACGATCACGCGTATTGAGAAGTCTTGAGACGTCGCTTTTGATATTCCAAGTATTTTGGCGACGATCTCCATTACTGCGCTCACAACAAGTTAGTACGAGATATTTATGTTTGGTCATCATCCAAAACCAAATCCGGGGAATCAATACTCAACAGTAACATTTGATGAGTTGACATTACTTAAGAAGGAGCAGGAACCAGTGGTGGAGATCAAACAGAAACAATTGAAGCAGGTATACGATAACATTTCTGAGGTCCCACAATGGTCAATCGACAACTCAGATCGGCCCACACCAGAGACTGCAGAAGATGGACTTCAGAAGGATGCTGGTGAAGTTGGTGGTTCAAGTTCAGTGGGTGGAGATAGCTCGTCTCTAAGGGTTGTTCGATCGAAGGATTCCATAGCAGTGTCGAGGCCGAATCGTGAGTTAAGAAGACTTACAATGTACTCGAAGATGGTCTCATTCACCTTTCCCGTAATATGTATCGATGTTCCCACTTCTTTCAGTGAGGTAGAGCAATCCGAAGACCTGAAGCGGTGGAGAAGTGCAATGGACGAAGAGATGGAATCACTAACGAAAAATGTCACATGCGATCTCATAGAGCTTCCAAAGGGCAAGAAAGTAATTGGGTGTAAGTGGGTCTACACTAAGAAGGAAGTGGTCGAATAAGGAGATGTTCGCTACAAAGCTGACTCGTAGCGAAGAGTTTCACACAGAGAGAAGGCATTGATTACAATTAGGACTTCTCTCATGTAGTGAAGCATTGCTCGATTTGGATATTTCTGGCATTGGTTGCTCAGTTCGACCTTGAACTGGTCTTGCGGTACATCAATGGCACAGTCGACATCGGACTGACATATAGCCAAAGTGTTCATGGTCTGCACACTGTCGGTTATGTAGATTCTGACTATGCATGCGACTTGGATGGGAGGCTTCGATGAAGGCTACGTCTTCACCATGTCTGACGCTCCAATATGTTGGTGGAGTATCCTTCTGTCTAAAGTGGCCGTGTCTACTATGGAGGCAGAGTATATGGCATTGACTGAAGCGGTGAAAGAGGCGATATGGCTAATGGGCTTGATAGATGATCTAGGAGTCTACATGAGCGGTACGATGTCCATTGTGATAGCTAGAGTGCAGTGCACTTGGCTAAGATTCAGGTCTTCTATACTCGCACCAAGCATATCGATGTGAGATTCCACTTTGTCAGGGACTATGTGGGAGAAGAAGAAGAAGACATCAACTTGCAGAAGATCGAAATATAGGACAATCCGACAGACATGCTGACGAAGGTTGTATCGGGAGTCAACTTCAAGTATTGTTTGGACTTCCTCAATGTAGTGCCTCGATGAAGTTGGCGTCGGCCCTAGGACGTGGCATCGTGACTCGAAAGAGTCAGTCGGTCCCAGGAGGGGACATTCGTTGCTCGGTGTAGCATTTGGTCATTCAAAAAATGTGGGGGAGTTGATGCTCTACCAAGGTGATGCAGTGAGGGTCGTTCAATGGTCGAAGGCTCGAATCTTGCTAAGGTGGAGATTTGTGGAAGTTGGCTCGATTCGACGCTGAAGGAGCATTGGTCATACATCCAAGTTACCTTGTGCAGAGATAACTTAACTGTGTTCGGGTTCGACCTATCTGACTCTGAACAAGTCAGATATGGGGATGCTAAGCATTTGGTCTTCTACAGCGTATTTGGTCGATCGATATTAATTAGTTTGGGTCTGATGGTCGATCGTTCGACATTAGGTCGTTCGGTGGTAACTTAGTTGAAGTTCGTGTTCGGTCGAATGGTTGTATGGTGGCTCGTTAGTCGATAGCTCGTATGCTTGGCTCGATACTTCGGTCGTTTGATACAGAAAAAAGATCGCTCGGTCGAAGGGAGCACATTAGGATGCGGCCCCCCAGGGTGCAACACATTAATTTCATAGAGATGTGATTGGATAGGATGCCGTTAAAGGCAGGATCCGTATCTTTAGGAATTCCTAACCAATGATGACACCTATTGTAACCTAGGGTTATAAATAAGGGGTTTTAGGTTAGGGTTTCGTGGTAGACATTGGTGGAGTGAATTAGAACTGCCATTTGTGAGAGCCAACTTTGAGAGATTGTATTGTGAGCTTTTGGAGAGATCTTGTGTGATTCTTCTTCGCATGTGAAGAAATAAGATTTGGTTTGTTCTTTCCTTTCGTAATAAAGCTCATCGGTGTTCCCCATTGACTGGTACACAGCCTAAAAGCAATTCTATTAGTGCTCTATTGGTTTGTTTGTTTGCTCATCCTGGTTCTGGAGTTCTCCGGTGATCCGAGTTTCTGCGTCCCAACGCTCAATGCTTAACACTAACACCCTAATTTTTAGCTCAGATTTTGAGCTCAAACTCCCTTCTTTCCACTCACCAAGTATACATAAAATTATCCTCTCTATTTTCCCCTTATTTGAAAATGGAATCTACGAAATCTTATTTAGCCCCGGCATGGGAAAAGGTGGAGAGGGTCGAAGCCATGATTGAGGAGTTTACGACACCGTCCCGATCTCAAGTCGTCCTCAAGTGGCCTATGACAACCTTGGCCATGATTCAGGGGACGATGCCCCAAGCCTCCAGTAGGAGTACAAGCATGATGGGCAGTCTAGCTCTGATGATGGGCCTGAGGGACAATCATTACTTTTAGTGCAAATGTTCAAAAATATCAATTCTTAATGATTTGGATTCTCTTTCGAGTCTGTCACAAATTTCGTGTGGAAATTATGGTCTGAATATAACTTCAAGTTGATGGCATTGATTTTTGAGAATTGCTACATGCACCTCAAACTTGAGGTGCATGCAATGATTTGTTTCCAGTTTTGGAAACAAAAATCAAATCAATCAATTTGCTAACACTTCTTAGTTTTGTTCTTTTTCCAAAAACAAACACTAATCATTGAATGCACCTCAAATCTGAGGTGCATTTAGGCATCCTCTTGATTTTTTTGTTGGGATTTCACTTCTGGATAGATTTTCGAACGAGAATGTCCTAAAAATTATTACTTTTAGTACAACCATTTAAAATGTTGATTTTTTATATTATCGTAAGTTTCTTTACAACTTTCAGTTAGACATTATTTTTTGAATATGACTGGAATTAGGTGTTACTGACTGCTTTTACCAAGATGTCAATCTAGACAGAAACTATGTTGTTCAAATTACAATTTGGGCGAGTTAAAAATGGAAATTGTTGATCCAATGAGTTGCATGTTGAATTGAAGTATATTGAATGATTCTTGACATGGTTGTATGATTGAACACAAGTTAGTTTTCTGATTGGGCTTCATGATTGTTTCTACCTTGCAGGTGATTTGTACCATGTTGATGATCCCTAGTTTTTGGGTACAGTACAAAATGGTGGTTAAGGTAGCTCGAGTCTCAAAAAGTGTATAAAGGCATGTTCCAATGGGTTTCTTTTGGGATAGAATTTACTGTTTGCAATAGTAAATCCAAGGAGGAATTTTGAGGAGAGAGAGGAGGAGTAGTGTGTTTCTTTTGGTTGCTTTGGGTTGGAAAGTAGAGAGGAGTTTTGTTTGTGGGGCCCATAGTAGAGTAGTGTGTTTCTTTAGTTATAGTGGTATCGGGAAAGATGGATGAGCAAAGTGAAAAAGTTGGTTATGGTGTTTGTGGTGAGATTACCCCCAACCGCATTTGAAGTAGAAACTTGTGAAACCCATCAGTTAATTAATTATGAATTAACTAACTATTAAATATTAAATAAATTACTATTAAATAAGCATATTTAAATACAATTTACATAATTAAATTTTAAAAGACCGAATTTAAAAAAGGAATATTTAATTGAATAAGGCCGAATAATTAGTAACCCAAGAACGAAAAGAAACGCAATCAACGAAAATAAAAATACAATTTAATGAACTGGAAGCAAAAAATATTTAAATTTTAAATGCACGTCAGAGAGCTCATATCAGATAGCACAAATCTAAGTCGCATACAATAATAGGTCAACATAACCAAAATACATATAATATACATATTACAAGTATCATCTGACATCCCAACATACAGTAATAAAGTTTTACATTTTCCTCGCGATAATAAACGACAATAACAAAGAAATCAGCAAGCCTAAGATCGAATACAAAACCAACTTAATGGTATTGTATTCGGAGAGAATGGTGTACATTTTCCACGCCAACCGCCCATCAATCTCCAAAAGCCGCCTATCAGATACCGCTGTGGAAGAGGATGCATGGGTCGGACTTCTTGCAAGCTCATCAAGCAATTGTTGTATCACATAAGTGGACCACTCTGAGTGAGGTGAATCCTTCCATTCGTAGAAGTTGCATTGATTATTCCCTCGCACTGGACAGCTCCAAAAGCGACGGCCAGGATTATTTCTGGTCCATGATGTCCTCCTGGGAACCCGTATCTGACAATGGCAAAACCTACTGTCATCTTCATATGCATCCAACTCAGATCATGTAGGAAGTCTGGGTCTGGATTGAATAGACTGGCTGGAACCGGTGCTCATGTGTACCTTGCATGAAATAAAGATTGACAACAGAGGCAGGCAACATATATACAAAAAATATTTAAAAACAATTTTAAGTCTCAAGGCTACATACAGAATTGCATCAAGAAGCCACACCTCAAACTGATACATACAAATGAAGAACCCAAAAAAGAAACGGATACATCCATAAAAACCAAGAAATAAACCGAAAAAAATTAACATTTGCTAAAACCAAACAATCCCCACAATGAAATTGCACCATACCAACTCGGTCCAAACCCAAGTCAAATAAAATGACTTGTGCCCTCAGGTAAACATGTTTTGTAGCGTGAACAGCAGAAGGTACATGTCGGTTGCTCATTATAAATGAACCTTACAGCCAAATACCCCTATATCTTCTTTTCATAGGGTCAATTTTCTTATATATTGTTCATCATCATCAGGCGTAATTTGGTTTTTGGGGCATGTCTCATTGTTGCAGTTTGTGTTTATGGGGTGTTATTTTTGGATCATTGTATCAGATTTTTGTGGCATGGCTCCTGATTGCTGGTTGTATGCAACATATACATAAGCCCTCTGGAAGAAATTAATTTTATCATGATAAATTGTTGGTAATAGGCAGTTGCTCCATCACATATCACCCCCTCATTTAACATCCACTAATCTCATATACCGATCCATACATTCCATATCATTTTATATGATTTTCAATGTATCTCATGAATATACATCATTGGGGAGTAATGGAAACATCAAACGTAATACCAACTATTTATGCATAACCAAGGGACATAGGGATCAGATAATCATCTTCATCACTGGGCTATAGGTAAACCATAACAAGGAGCCGTGCCAAACAATCTGATACCATCAGCCAAACATAACAACCCAAAACACCTACTGCAACAAGGATCCATGCCCCAAAATTCTGATACAATTATCCACAAAGAATACCACAATATCACAACTGCAACAAGTCTCCAGGCCCCAAAAATCTGATACAATGAGACATGCCCCAAAAATCTGATACAATGAGCCAGAAATAAAACCCCATAAATGCTTACAACAACAAGGAGCCATGTCCCAAAACTCTGTTCCAATTAGCCAAACTTAACACCCCATAAACACAAACTGGAACATGGAGCCATGCCCCACAAATCTGAAACAATGAGCCAGAAATAACAGCCCATAAACACAAACTGCATCATGGAGCCATGCTCCAAAATTCTGATACAATGAGCCAGAAATAAAACCCCATAAACACTTACAACAATATTGAGCCATGCCCCAAAAATATGAAACAATGATCCAAAATTAACAACCCATAAACACAAACTGCAACCTGGAGCAATGCCCCAGAAATCTGAAACAATGATCCAAATATACCTGGAGCAATGCCCCAGAAATCTGAAACAATGATCCAAATATAACACCCCATAAACACAAACTGTATCATGGAGCCATGCCCCAAAATTCTGATACAATGAGCCAGAAATAAAACCCCATAAACACTTACAGCAACATGGAGCCATGCCCCAAAAATCTGAAACAATGAGCCAAAATTAACAACCCATAAACACAAACTGCATCTTGGAGCCATGCCCCAGAAATCTGAAACAATGATCCAAATATAACACCCCATAAACACAAACTGCATCATGGATCAATGCCCCAAAATTCTGATACAATGAGCCAAAAATAAAACCCCATAAACACTTACAGCAGCATGGAACCATGCCCCAAAACTCTGAAACAATGATCCTAAATTAACAACCCATAAACACAAACTACAACCTGGAGCCTTGCCCCAGAAATCTGAAACAATGATCCAAATATAACACCCCATAAACACAAACCGCAACCTGGAGCCATGCCCCAAAAATCTGAAACAATGATCCAAATATAACACACCATAAACACAAACTGCAACCTGGAGCCATGCCCGAAAAAATCTAAAACAATGATCCAAAATTAACAACCCATAAACACAAACTGCACCATGGAGCCATGTCCCAAAAATCTGAAACAATGATCCAAATATAACACCCCTTAAACACAAACTGCAACCTGGAGCCATGCCCCAAAAATTTGAAACAAAGATCCAAAATTAACAACCCATAAACACAAACTGCACCATGGAGCCATGCCCGAAAAATCTGAAACAATGATCCAAATATAACACCCCATAAACACAAACTGCAACCTGGAGCCATGCCACAAAAATCTGAAACAATGATCCAAATATAACACCCCTTAAACACTTACAGCAACATGGAGCCATGCCCCAAAAATCTGATACAATGATCCAACAAGAACACCACAAAAACACAAACTGCAACATGGAGACATGACACAAAAACTGATACATTGAGCCATACCCCAAAACCCCACATTAACACATACTGAAACAAGTAGTAATGCCACAAAAACTGATACAATGAGCCATGCACCAAAACCCCCGATAAACACACACTGAATCCAAATCCAACCCCGCGACTATATCTCCATCAACATGACATCTTCACCTCACAGCCATCTTCACCTCCCAGCCTGCTATACTACTGTTCGAAATCCAACCCCGCTACTATCTATTCTATCATCATTTTCCTAGCATATTGAGGCAAAGCGGAAAAGCTTCGTGCCTCCATCTTATCCTTGCGTAGGGCCGTAAAGACCTTAAACAATATACCCGGCGTATACTCAGTAAACTCGTAGACAAGCTGGGCAAGTGGTTCAGTCCAATGAGAGTGTGCGGACCTTATAGCATCAGCGACCTCTTTCATATTTTCTGATATTTCCTGCATGATGTCGGGATCTTGCTGCATGCCCCGTCTTCATTGTTTCTTTTTCCCCATCACATGTGGGTTTGAATGGCTTGGCCCTCCCTGATTAACAGGCCCGGTCGAAGCTTGGGTGGGAATTTCTTCCGTGACATTGTGTGGTGGCGAAGCTATATGTATCGGCTCTTGACTTACGGGCTCTCCTTCGCCTTCGCCTTCATGATTCTCTCCATCAAACTTTTCAAAAACACCCTTTGCTAAATCCCCCTTAGCAGCGTCATCACCAATGACGATAACAAGATCGTCATACCATGGAAGTGGATGGTTCTCATAAGACCGCAGCCGATGGTTAGCCTGAACGATTAGAATATCAAATATGATAAAGGATATGCAAAGCTATGTTTAATGTAGTGTCACATAACATATCTATAAGGTAGAAGTAATTACCGTCGCCCATGTAACATACGTTTTGGGATCAAGCTGAATGACCTTACTCTCCTCATCCCATCCAGCTCCGCTAAGCTCCATGCACTCCTTTACATCTTTAAGACGTCTCCTCTACGATTTCATGTGATTCTTCACATTAACACTTGTGAATGAAGTCCCATGGATGTTATTTATTTCGGCTGCAGCGACATTGAAGGATGTATTTTTAAAAGTCTTATCGGCTTTATACCCCTGACGTGCAAGCTCATCAAGGAATGGAATGAGGGTTTCATCGTAAGCATTCGTCCAAAGTTTATTCTGTTATGCAGAAGATGAAGGCTGCTTAGACTTCTTCCGTGGGCTTGAAACAGACCCGTCAGCATTTTCGCTACGCCGGCTCGACTTCCTAGAAGAGTCACTACCTGCTGTTCGTTCATTGCCACTTGGTGGCGTAGGCATAGCGAATGCACCTGGGGAAGCTGGGCTTCTATAAGAGGGTGGCTCTCCCCCTTGCAGCATATTCATAAACCCCATTCCAGGCGGCGATGGCATCTGCATTGGCATGTGCATAGGAATGTTGAAATTTGGATATTGGGGATATCCCATGCCATGCCCACCTGATTGGTACACATGCCCACCTGATTGGAAGCCATGCATGTGATAGGGCATCGTTGGCATCCTTTTGGGCATTGGTCGGTTGACAATGGGATCAACCCTTCTGTCAGCTTCTACCCATTGTGTCACATATACATTATCATAGCCGGGGAGCATGTGATTACTCCCATCCCAGTTTGGTTCACCCCTGACCAAAGTTTGACGAGCCTTCCATCCATACAACATCAATCAAATTAAATGAAAATGCAACGTTGTGGCTATAAACATCCAACCATCATATAACATGAACCTATACTGCATTCGGGTATAAAATTGCATAAGTGTAAAGCAAATAGCGGATAAGCAAAGGAATAAAAAATTTGGCACAAGCAACAAAGCAAAAAATAATGCAATATGTCTGATACAAGAATAAAATGTTCAGCCATAGGAGGCAATTTATACGCCGACCCCCTCATAGCCCATGCTCTATAGTGTTCCTGTTATTATTTTTGTTACAGAAGTCCACCCACATATCCCAAGCTATCTGCTCCATACACATTTTCCATTGATCACGTTGTTCGGTTTGTTCACGAACGGGCACCTGTTGGGATAGTTCCATAACATCATCATCATGGTCATCGATACCATCTACAGCCTCCTCAACCCCATCTCCATCTTCAGTTAGATGGGGGTCATGCAGATCTTCTATTTGGATGTAATTATGCAAAACATTGCAAGCAAGTACGATTTCGACCTGACGTTTGAATGAGTAGTGAGACTTGGCTGTCATTATTTTAAACTTGTTCTTTAGGATACCAAATGTCGACTCGATCTTTGATCGTAAGGTAGAATGGCGTAGGTTGAATAGTTCTCTTCGATTTTTAGGAACCAGATCAGTATGGTCCTTCAAATGGTATCTAACGTCCCGGTATGGAGATATGAACCCTGGCATTGTAGTAAACCCATCATCGCAAAGGTAATATTTACCTACATTCGAAAAATAAACCCAGTTTATGAGCCAACGATCTCTGAGAGAAGTATTTCGTATGTAAATGTAAATTTATGCCTATTACCTTCATACACTCGCAGCCCCAGGGGGTTCGTTTAGACAATGCATCTTTCAGGACCGTAAAATCATTTGCGGATCCTTCCCACCCGGCCAGTACGTATGTGAATCTTTTATTTGGAGTAACATCTTCTAGCACATTTTGCATAACCCCTTTACGACCTCTAAAGCGGGATACAAGACTGGCTGGTAGCATGGCATCTATGTGAGTCCCATCAATGTGACCAATGCAGTCCTACAACGTAATCAATGAGCCAAATTTTCAATCAACACGACGATACTTATTAGACTGACACATATACAGATAAGCACACATACCTTAAAAATGGAAACCAATTGGGATTATTGACTATTTCTGGTGGCGTCTCATTAGTAGCTTGCTTCATGTACATATCCCGAATTGCACACACTACCCACATAACTTTGTTAAAATACCGGCTCACTGTCCCCCTCCCCTAATAAAATCCACTTGCATGACTCTATTCTTTGACTTGTGCCCTATAATATGCAGGAACATGGCTAACTGATCCTCGATGGATACCTGTATAGTGTCCTTGAGAAGATCACGCTGACGCATTATTGCTGCAAGATTCATGAAAGCATATCTTCGCATCCTTAAGTAGTCCAAACAGCTACTTTCAGACCCCCACAGAATTCTCCGCATGTGGGATTTTCTATGCAGATCCCGCATAGCTGAGGTCTCTCTTGGTATAGGTTCAGCCCTATCATTTTTGTGAAGTTGTAAGGCTACTACGACAAACGTTATTGCAGCCGCTGTAGCGGTACATAACTCACAAGCCGAATGGTCTCCTTGTGTATCCATGTCACCCTTAATTGAATAACACATATATTTACTGTTAATTATATACATAACATAATACATATGAATCACACATTTCAGATAAAATTGTGCATATCCAAATCATTAGCCCTCGGATATAATGTGTAATCATAGTCACACACGCAGTTGCTTTGCCATTGCTCCTGCATTTTCACCCCATAGAATGCACCAAAAGTATGATACAATGAGCCAAAAAGAAAACCACATAAACCAAAACTACAAGGAGACATGCCCCAAAAATCTGATACAATTCACCAAACAATATCACCAAAAAAACACAAAACCAAGGATCAAATTTTTTTGTGTATTAGGATCAAAATATGATACAATGAGCCAAAAAGAAAACCACATAAACCCATAATGCAACAAGGATCCATACCCCAAAAATAACACCCCATAAAACAAAACTGCAAAAAGGAGCCATGCCCCAAAAACCGAAATTTTTGTATTACCACCAAAATTTGCTACAATGAGCCAAAAAGAAAACCACTTAATCCCTTACTGCAACAAGGATCCATGCCCCAAAAACTAAGGGCATGTTCCATTGTGCTTTCTTTTGTTGATTTGGTCCGAGAAAGTTCAAAATTTGCACTGTAGCCATAAATAACACCTTATAAATCCAACCTGCAACAAGGAGCATTGCCCCAAAAATCTGATACAATGCACCAAAAATGATAACCAAAAAAGACACATTGCAACAAAAATGCCATGCCCCAAATATTTGATTCAAGTATCCATGTCCTTTCCATCCCAAAACAGCAACAACGGACTGAAGGAGCCATGCCCGAAAAAATTATATAAGTAGCCAAACATAACAACAACAAAAACCCAAACTGCAACAGGGAGACATGCCACAAAAAATCTGATACAATTATCCTCAATGAACTCCAAAAAAAACACAAAAACTCAATGAAAATTTAAGATTACATATTTTTGATTTAACACAAATAAAATCATAAACTTTCAGCTGACATGGGGATCCGACATTGTAAAAATCAAAATTGGGCTTCAAGGGAACAATCTTAGCAAGCCATCCACCTTGTGCGAATGTCATCAAAAATCCATTCCATCAAAAATACATTCCTTCATTCCTCCTTTATTTTATCATCATTGGGCTTTTTTTAGAATGCAAAATTCTTTACATTCATCATACAAATAAATCATCATACAAAGAATTCATGCAACCAGCATGTAGTAAATTCACAATATTATCCGCACATGCCCTAAACCACCTAAATTTTAAACCCTAGCCGCAAGCACACCCCGACAGCAAAGTAGCAAGGCAATAACACCACGACAACAAAGATCATCGCATATAGGATCACATTGCAGCATCAAATTTCATCAAAAATTAAATTAGAGATGAAGAAAATATACCTCGTCGCTAATATCACAGAAATAATATGGTAAAGCTCACCGATCCTGACAATAGCCTCAGATTCCAGTCACTCTCTGTCAATCGAGGCACACACGAGGTGGCTCCGACTCCAGTGAGAACTTGGGGACTAATCGGAGTTAGGGTTCTGCTCGTACATTTGCCGGCACTGAGATCCGACCAAGCTCGGCACACCTCATTCAACTCCGACTAAAACAACCGATGGAGCACCCGAATCCAGCACAAACCCGCATCCTGGCCTAGGGTTTTTGCCGAACCCAACTGAAACCCGCGGGAAGAAGGAGAGAGGAGGGGTGAGCACAGCCGTTGGGGCCCAATAATCGCAGAGAAAAGGCGAAATCGTCGTGAAATCCGAGGATTTCAGCTAGGGCAGCTGGGGTTGCCAGCTAGGAGAGAGGAGTCGTCGGAGGGGAGGAAAGCATCGGACAAAAGCAGCGGCGCAGAGGAACATGCCAGAGAAAAGGAGAGAGGAATCCCCCAAAAACAAGCCGAAAGACCCTCTACAGTGCGAAATTTGCACTTTATCGTCCGAAAACAACAAAAGAAACCCGCGTGGAACATGCCCTAGGCAACAAGGGTCACCTTGTGTTTTTACTATTATTTCGTTACTCGGATCCGAATCATTCCTCCGAATCATTCCAACGCAATGCACTATCAAGGAGAGAAGGTTATAGCCTCCAACTCCCCCACCTATCCAATAAAAAAAATCCAAATATCCCAACATGTTGCAACCACAACCACAACCACAAACCAAAACGAGTGGAGGACATCAAACCCCCCTTGCAACTACTCACAAAGAATATTAGGTTCGAAGGGCATTGAACCCCTTATCTTCTTCCCCTATCCAAGCAAACACATCTCACTATACCATGGCGACTACTATATCCACTTTCCTCTCGAAACCCCCATCCTTGCCTCTCTCCATCTCAAAGCCAGACTTGTACCCTCCCACCTCTTCAATAATCCTCCCCTTCTCATCCAATCGAAAAACTTCGAGATTCCGTTCAATAACCATCTCCGCCTCCGCGGCCCCGAGCGGCACGCAGAAGCCGGCCGAAGCGGGAGCGGAGAAGGCGCCGGCCGACGAGCGGGTCCAGAAGGTGCACACCATCGAGGAGTTCAACAGCGCACTCCAATCCGCCAAAAACAAGCTGGTGGTGGTCGAGTTCGCCACGAGCAAGAGCGACCAGAGCAGGAAGATGTACCCCTTCATGGTCCAGCTGAGCCGCACGTGCGGCGACGTAGAGTTCGTCCTGGTGATGGGGGACGAGTCAGACGAGACCCGAGAGCTCTGCCGCCGAGAGGGGGTGGCCAAGATCCCGCACTTCAGCTTCTACAAGGGGATGGAGAAGGTGCACGAGGAGGAGGGCATCGGGCCCGACCAGCTGATGGGCGACGTCCTGTACTACGGCGACAACCACTCGTCGGTGGTGCAGCTGCACGGGAGGGAGGACGTCGAGGCGCTGATAGGGCGGCACAGGGAGGACGGGAAGCTGGTGGTGCTGGACGTGGGGCTCAAGCACTGCGGGCCGTGCGTGAAGGTGTATCCGACGGTGATCAAGCTGTCGCGGTCGATGGAGGACATGGTGGTGTTCGCGAGGATGAACGGGGACGAGAACGAGAGCTGCATGGAGTTCTTGAAGGACATGGATGTGATTCAGGTGCCCACTTTCTTGTTCATTCGGGGCGGCGAGATCTGCGGCCGCTACGTTGGGTCTGGCAAGGGGGAGCTCATTGGTGAGATCCTCAGATACCAGGGCGTCCGAGTCACCTAGTTAGCATCCACTTTATAATTTATTTAATTACATTGAGGTCACGTATTATGTTTCGTTCTTGGAACGAAATTCTCGATCCCGTGGTGTATAATCCGATACAACTCGTATTGCTATCATTTGGATGTATGCAAAACAAGGATCCGATTAGGGTTCGCTATGAAGGCAATAAGCTAAATATCTTGGAACAGGCCTATAAATATTCCTCGTCCTACATGTAAAGGTTCGCAATAGAAACACTACACTAGTAGAAATTGGAAATTTATCCATGGAAACTGATGCTTAGCCGTCACTCTCTCTTCTCAATCTCTCTCCTAAAATTATGCATGCCCCTAATTAGGGGTGGCAAACGGGTCGGGTGGGTTCTGGTTCGCGCGTCGAGTCAGATTTGACCCGACCCGATAGGGGTAAACCCTAACCCAACCCGGATTGAATCCGGGTCGGGTTCGGGTGACCCGGAAAATTTTGGGTCGGGTTCGGGTTAATCCGTCGGGTTAAGATTTGACTTATACACTACTGCTCATTTTTCGATATCCAGCTATTTATTAAGAGCCATCGGCAATTTATTAAGTGTTGCATAATTTCCAGCAGCTCGTCGCTTAAAGCGCATTGATGACAGCAATGAAGTATAATTAACGATACCATTTTATTAACAAAAGTAATAAAATTAACTAAAAGTTGTATGTAAAAGGAATTGAATCCAAGACCTCTTAAAGAAGAGGACAACAATTTAAATCGTATAAGCACAACTCCCCTTGCAACTGTGTATTGAAGTTATTATATAAATTTTTATATATATAGAGAAAGTAAACCAGGTTGAATTCGGGTCTTCCGGGTTGACATGCCAAACCCATAGGGTCGGGTCAACCTGGATCCTACATGACCGGATTGTCCCCTACCCATACCCAGTTAAGCATGTCGGGTTCGAGTCGGGTCGGGTCGGGCTCATTTTGCCACCCTTACCCCTAATGCTGGGTCCATACCTTACTCTAATACCAATTATTGGTTTCAACACCTATTGTTATGAATTGACTATGGATGAATTCTTGTACATTTAATAACGATGAAAAACAATTAAATTATAGTATATATAGAAGCGGAATGTAAATTAATGACTGGACTATAAAGAGTTATAAAAACAATCAAACAAGTCATGATCAAAGCACAAACACAAGAAGATTTATCGTAGTTCTGTTCTCTAAACTTACTCTAGTCCCAAAGCTCTTATTTGAGATTTTTACTCTCTCCCTCTTATAAATCTGCAAGAATAAATTGTACAACTTGACAAACATCTTTTACCATTTGCATAATATCGTCTCAACAACATGAGACTAAACCTCTTAAAATCTTTTGACAGCAAGCTTTCCTCTTGCAACATCTGAGGGAAAAATTTTGAGTATGAAAAGTACAAATACTCCTGGAGCCTTGAATTCATATGCATATAAAACAATGAAAGGTTAGGAGTGTTTTTTTATTTTATTGGATTGAGAACATGAAAACCAGAAATGTATTGGATAGAATTTTTATTTTTCTTAGCACGAGAAGAGATAAGAAATCAAAGCTTTACAATTGCCAAGTGTTATGTTTTTGTATGAAGAAGAAATGAGTGTGAGTCCCTATTTATAGAGTTGAAATCCACTAAAAATGATTATAATTATTACTATTGCAACAAATTAAAAATGACTATATTCTTAAAAGTCAAAAGTAGCCAACATTGCTATTAGTCGACTAGTATAACCATTGGTCGAATAATACTTCAAAGCAAAGATGAAATTATGTTTTGCATTAGTTAACTTGTAGAATCATTAGTCAACTAATGATTAAAATCTAAACTTACGTATCAACTAACCGAGTTCAGTTTAAAAAACACAATTTTGTATATTTGACTAACACCATAGTTTGGAAAAAGTGTTATTTTCTATCAGTTGACTAATGAAGGGTTAGTCAAAAAATTAAAGCTAGATTTTGATATAAAGTATCTGACAGTATCTGACATATGTTAGTCGACTACACGAGTTATTGATCGACTAAATAATACTTGAAATCAATGGTTATGCATAGAATTAAGATGTTCTTATCAAGTTTAAAGTTATGGTTACTCTAAGTCTTAGAATCTATTGAATGAAGTGTGTGTGTGTGTGTGTGTGTGTCAATGCTTTAACATCACTACTATTGTTAGGTACAACATCTGTTGATATAAGTTGGCATTAGTGGCACTGAATCTGGAGAGCTCAGTTTGTGGAATCAGGATTGTTTTTGAGCAGTTTGAGCATAATGTTGTACATCATGTTACAACATTATGTACAACATGCGGGATCTGGAGTATGGTTCGTATGAAGATACGCTCAGATCTGTTTTACTGATTCAGATCTGATTTGTAGCCTATAATCTCGGAGGTTCCTGAATTGATTGATGAAATATCTTGGTGAGATTTTTATATTCCTCTTACCCGAATTAGTTCCTTAATTGATGGAGGTTTGCTAAGAATATTTGGGAATCTGGTTAGTTCCTTAATTGATGGGAGGAAATATTTACTGTGATTTATTGGTTCTATTTACCAGAAATAGATCCTTATTCTATGGGCAAAATATCCCCATGAGATTTGTTTTAATTCTTTTACCCGAAATAGATTCGGTGGTTCCTTGAATATAGGATTTCTTACCTGAAGTGATCCTAGAAATATTGGCGAATATTCTACATTAAAGAGGAAGTTATTTACCTAGAAATAGTGGTTACAAAATCTGATCGGTTTCATATCTGAATGGTATGTGCGGTTGAAGATATGTGCAGTTGAAGATTTTTTATCTGAATGGTTTCAGATCTTGCATTATCATTTAGATCTTCTCCAGATACTCTGTTGGATGCTGGTAGGGATAAGATTTGCTGACGATGTGATTGAAGGTATTGATCTGCAAATATGGTATGAGAGATCTCGTCTGGTGACCACGTTGGATGATATGTTGAACGTAATGATACATCATAAAGTCCAACAAGCTGTGTCAAAAGGCTGGAATAGAATGACGGTCTTCAGTGGTTATTGAAGGTAGATTCCTCAGATCTCCTTTCAGATTCTTCTAAGTATTCTGGTATATATTGCTGCAATTGAAGATCTGTTGGAGACATAATTGGAAGTTCCTATCTCTCGGAATTTGCTATAGAATCGGTTGGAGAGATTCTCGCCCGCAAATCAGTTGTTTAATGCTAGAGGATTTCGCAGAACCAGTTGCCCGAATTGGTTTGGATTCTTGCGGGCTACCGAATCTACACAGATTGTTCAAGCTACCTTCCATATCTACTCCGCAATTAAGGGGGAGCGGAGGATATAGAGGCTGTGCGGTTTTGCGGCTAGAGCACGGCTTTTGCGAAAGACGATCAAGAACTCTGGGAGGGAGGCCGACGGCTACACATGTAGGGTTTAAAGGAGTTGAACTAGTCGGTTGTGCAAGGGGATATTGCATGCAAGGGGATCTTGCATAGATTACTCCACGGGGTTGATTGAGATCACCCCTCACGGTTTGTATTGAGGGGGAGTATTGTAACGACTGGTTTTCATGTATCCGGATTTATTATATTATAATATATGTTTTGGTGGATTTTCTCCTCTTGTGTGGTTTTCGTCTCCGTAGCTTTCATTTTCGATCGTTTCGTCGTGTTTTCTTAGCTTCTTCCTTAGAATCGTCGATTTCGGAGTAAGTCATTCGTGACGGGCTTCGTATCGGTCATATCTTATTATTAGATCAAGACTAGGAGTCTTAGGAATCGATCCCGGAGCTCCGCACTCCATTTCGGAACTTTTGGTGCACGTTAGCCGGTATAAGAAGGGGCACTGACCGACTAGATGACGATCCAGTCGATCGGAAAACCTTCTTGAACAGACTAGTGAGCTTTGTTAAATGTTCAGGAGTTACTGTTTCTCGTTAGTCGGTCTAAGAACGTTGGTTGACCGACTAGGTTGCAAACTAGTCGGTCGACAATGCTTCTTTAACCGACTAACTCATCAACTATTTTTGGTATCAGTTACTGTTCCTTCTTAGTCGGTCTAAGTTCATCTCTCGACCGACTAGTTGTCAAACTAGTCGGTCAGTAGTTGTTCATTGACCGACTAAATCTAGATCCTATTTCTGTACAGGAGTTACTGTTTGGACTTAGTCGGTCTGCGTTGGTCAACCGACCGACTAGTTTCCAAACTAGTCGATCAGTGGTTGCTCTTTGACCGGCTAATCTATGTCAAAACCCTAATTTCTGGGCAGCCACCAGCCCTTCCTATTTAAACCCCTCCCAAACCTTTTCTTCTCCTTCCTCACGACCTAAAACCCTAATTTCTCCCCCATTGAGCCCCCTACTACCTCAAACCCTTATTCCTTCATCCCAAGCCCAAAATCCATCATCCAAACCCTCCCTCAACACATTCTACCTCTCATCTACCTCAAAATCTCATCAAACCCCCAAAATCCCCCAAAAACCCTATTTCTCCAAACTTCTCCATCCACCTCCAGATCTGAACCCTAGGTTCTCCGGAGTGTTTCTTCCGCTTCCTCACGGTAATAAATCGATCTCTTGATGTTTTCATAACCCGTAGTGTTTTGTGGAACCCTAATGAAATTACTTGTTGTTTTGATGATTGTTTCTCCATAACAGCGACTTCCCCGTAGATTAGCATCCGTGAGACGAACCTTCGTGATCGTCATCCCTGGTGCTAGGCAAGTGAAACTTGCCACTTAGGGTTTAGGCCATGTTTTAGGCCATTTGCTTGTTGTAGGCGTAAAAGAGACTAGGCGACGAAATGATACTCGCCTAGGCGCAAATTCCGGAACTAGCTTGACAACGAAGCTAGGACCGTCATTTATCATGTTGCATACCTATCATGTCATGTTTAATTTTGATTAACGGTACGCGAATTAATTGCCATCCATGCTATCCATGTTGTATGTCGCATTCGTAGCACACGCTACAATACTTGTGTTTCCTGGCTCGTGTTCCAGAAGCGGGCCATGTGTTGGTTGATAGCCAATGCCCGACCTACTAGTTTCCGGCTAGGCACCCACTACACGTGGGCATAACCCTATGCCATACGTGTTAATCACACTTCCTGGCTCGTGTCCCAGAAGCGAGCATTCCGTGTTCGGGGGTAAAGCCCTGGCTCGACACACGTGGGAGGGGTAGAGATAAACGGTCACTTGAGCTTAGGAGTTGGCCCGATCAGCCACTCTAGCCAACATGCGGAATCTCTGTGCACGACGTGTTTACTTGACGTGATTTACTTGACCTGTACTTGAACACATCCTGCGGGCAATAGGGCACTCGTTGAGTGATCCCTTGTACTTGTTACTTGACATTACATGTCACAACTACCACTTGTTACTTGCTACTCGCACCTCACTTGTTACTTCCATACTATACTTGCCATGAATCATACTATAACTGCTAGGTTGCTAGTTTACCTTACCTTCAGTTTCCTTGCCCAAGTCTTTTAGACTTGCTGACATGTGCCCCTTTACTCTTTTGGGTGACACATGTTAGATCTCGAGCCTGAGTCTGTTGTTGAGGACGAGGTGTTTGCGGATGCCGTGCCTGAGCCTGTGTTTGGCGAGGAGTACGTGGACACTGGGGACCAGTCCTAGTGTCTTCGTTGAGCTTTCCTTTTGTTTTAGACTGCTGTTTTGTTGTCGGTGCGTGGCACCTATACTTTGTTACGTTGTTCTTTTGTTGGCCTTGTTCTGGGCCTTTAGACTCTTTCTTTTAGCCTGGTGGCTTTTCTGGATGTTGAACTTAATTTTCATGTTGGACAAATTATGAGATATGCGATTTTATTTCTGTCTCTCCTTGTGTTATTATTGTTGTTCCGTTTGTGGTTACAGGGACCTGCTTATGTTTTATTGACGCTTATCGGGTTTGGGGCTTCACAGCTCTACTCTCGTGCGGACCTTTTCACGTCTCGCCTCCATTTTAGGGAAGCAGGGCGTGACAGGTTTTGTTGGTGGCCCATGCAGGTCCTACTGTAACTGCGATTATCGGAGTGATGATAATAATATTAGAATGTCCAATAAACTAAGTTCGACGTCCGAGTCATAAGCTATGAGTCTAATTTTTTCGTTTTCTGTGTCACTAGATGGCAGGAAGACTAATCACCCGTGGTGGAGGTAGTGGTGCGCCCCCTCATGATGAGGAGCCTGAGCAGGAACCCAACAATGGGGAGATGATGCAGATGATTCTTCAGATGATGCAGGTGCAGCAAGGCGTGCTCCTGCAAGTCCAGAATGCTCCAGCTGGTCGTGCCCCTCGGGCGACTCCGGAGGCCCCTCGCTCCGAGCCGGGAGCGAAGCAATTTCGGGAGCTGGGTCCCGTATATTTTGATGGGTCTGAGGGTCCTCTGGCTGCCGATGAGTGGATTCGGAACATAGAGGATAATCTGAAGATGGCCAAGATCACCCCGGCTGGATGGGTTGATTTGGCGAAGCGGCAACTCAAGGATAATGCTCGGAACTGGTGGGATGCGGAAGAGAAGATGCTGGTGGAGCCGATAGCTTGGGCTACCTTTAAGTCCAGGTTTGATGAGGAGTTCTTTTCGAAGGTTGCTAAGAAGGAGATGCTGCAGCGTTTCATTGATTTGAAGCAAGGGAGCTTGACGGTGGACCAGTACCACAAAGAGTTCACTAGGCTGAGTCGGTTCGCGCCAAAGATGGTGCAGGATGCTGATGAGAGGGCTCAGAGGTTCCTGCAGGGACTTGCTTTGGAGCTCCAGAGTTTTGTGTCTTCCTCTGATCTGGACTCTTATCAGAAGGTTCTGGTCGCTGCCAGGAGGTAGGAGCTGACCCTGAGTCAGAGGAGAGGACATGTTTCTGGTGCTGGGAAGAGGCCTATGGAGTAGGCCAGAGCGATGGTTAGGCCTGGTTTCAAGCCTAATCAGCCAGCTCAGTTCAAGAGGCCAGGAGGGCCTATTCTGAAGACTTGCCATTTCTGCGGTAAGACTGGGCACGTCAAGGATCAGTGTAGGAGATTCCTGGGCCAGTGCGTCGTCTGTGGGGATCCTACCCATACCATGAAGGATTGTCCGAGGTCAAAGCAGCCTTGGAGGGCACCCGTCGCAGCACCGCCGTTGCAGCAGAGAGCCCCTGTGCCCGCTGGTCGTGGAGCAGCTCTTGTTCCACAGAGGCAGGCCTTTCGGCAGGCTGTTCCGCCGAGAAGGCAGGCTTTTCTGATGACTGAGGAGGAGAGCATGGCCGTGGACGAGGTTATTACAGGTAACGCTCGTTCTAGCTATTTTCTTCCTTAGTTAGTTTGATTGTTGATTATGTTGGTTGCTTGCTCATGTTTGTTGCTAGAATAGGATTTGATTGTTAGACTGCTTGCTAGGTTTGGTTTTGGTGTGCACGTTTCCTGCGCGAGTCCTCTTTGACTCTGGTGCATCGATGTGCATTATTTCTCGGAGCTTTGTGGAGAAGCATTCCTTGTCGACGTCCCCTCTTCCTAAGAGTTGGAATATCGTCACAGGGAACGGTGTGGTCTCGGTGCATCGTGGGTGCAATTCTTGCCCGTGGGTGGTTTGTGGACGTGAGCTTTGCGCTGATTTCATTGTCCACGACATCATCAATTACGATGCGGTCCTTGGGATGGATTGGCTTGCGAGTTTCTATGCTACGATTGACTGTCGGAGGAAGAAGGTGGTGTTAGAGATTCCCGGACATCCAGTATTTGAGTTCAGTCGAGGTAGCAGTTCGCTTGGTCCTGTCAGATTTCAGGCCAGACCGGTGGAGGTCGTGGCTATGCAGATGGAGTTGGAGAGGCCAGTTGTGGTGAGTGATTTTGATGACGTCTTCCCTGAGGAGATGTCTGGTTTGCCACCTGATCGAGCTTTAGAATTTTCTATTGATCTTGTTCCGGGAGCGCAGCCGATTTCGAAAGCGCCCTATCGTATGGCGCCTGCAGAATTGGAAGAGTTGCGGAAGCAGTTGGATGAGCTTTTGCAGAAGGGTTATATCAACCCTAGTGTGTCTCCGTGGGGAGCACCGGTGCTGCTAGTGAAGAAGAAGGATGGTTCGCGTCGCATGTGCGTGGACTATCGGGAGTTGAATGCGGTGACCATCAAGAATAAATACATGTTGCCTCGCATCGATGATATTTTTGATCATCTTGGAGGTTCGAGGGTGTTTTCTAAATTGGATTTGAGGAGTGGTTATCATCAGTTGAAGGTGAAGAAGGATGATGTTCCGAAGACAGCGTTCAGGACGAAGTATGGACACTACGAGTTTGTGGTTATGCCTTTCGGTGTAACCAATGCACCCGCAGTTTTCATGAATCTGATGAACCTGATTTTCTACGACTTTTTGGATAAGTTTGTCGTTATCTTTATTGACGACATTCTGATCTATTCAAAGTCGGAGGAGGAGCATGCCTCGCACTTGAGGACGGTGTTGGAGATTTTGAGGAAGCATCGGTTGTATGCTAAATTTTCGAAGTGCGAGTTTTGGCTGGACAGAGTTGCCTTCCTCGGGCATGTGGTGACTGGTGATGAAATTTCAGTGGATCCCGAGAAGATTAGGGCCATCAGAGAGTGGCCCGTCCCGCAGTCAGCGTCTGAGATTCGGAGTTTTCTTGGACTTGCTGGTTATTATCGGCGTTTCATTAAGGACTTTTCCCGTATTGCCGAGCCGATGACCAGATTGACGCGGAAGGATGTACCTTTTGTTTGGTCGGGTGATTGTGATAATGCTTTTGGTGTGCTGAGGGAGAGACTGACGACTGCCCCTGTTCTTGCTGTGCCCGATCGTAGCGGTGGATTTAAGATCTTTTGCGATGCTTCTGGCAAGGGTCTCGGTTGTGTGTTGCATTAGCACGGACATGTAGTGGCTTATGCATCTCATCAGCTCAAGGTTCATGAGAAGAATTACCTGACGCATGATTTGGAGTTGGCTGCCGTTGTGTTCGCTCTTAAGATTTGGAGGCACTTCCTGCTGAGTGAGAAAGTGAAGATTTTCACCGATCACAAAAGCTTGAAGTTTATTTTTACCCAGAAGGAGCTCAACATGCGACATCGTTGATGGTTGGAGCTCATGGCAGATTATGAGATTGATTTACAGTATCACCCTGGCAAGGTGAATGTGGTTCCTGATGCGCTGAGTAGGCTTCCAGCGGTGATGATTTTGACCTCGCAGTGGAGATTGCAGCAGGATTTTTGCGAGTCTGGTGTTGAGATTGTTCTTCCTAGAGAGGCTTCTTCGTTGATGTGTATGCAGATACAGTCGACGATTGTGGATCCGATCAAGGCTGGCCAGGTTGGAGATCCGAAGCTGGTGAAGATTCGGGAGCAGGTGGAAGCCGGTCTGCGGACTGAATTTTTGATTCATGAGGATGGCTCGCTGAGGTTTGGAGCCAGGTTGTGTGTGCCAGCTGGGGATATTAGAGAGGAGTTGATGGTGGAGGCACACAGTTCGCCGTATTCTGTGCATCCTGGTGGCACCAAGATGTACCAGGATCTTCGTCTGAATTATTGGTGGCATGGTATGAAGAGGAGTGTGGCTCGGAGTGTGGCCAAGTGTTTGGTTTGTCAGCAAGTGAAGGCGGAGCATCAGCGTGCGGCCGAGTTGCTACAACCTCTTCCGATTCCGGAGTGGAAGTGGCAACACATCACTATGGACTTCGTGACTGGACTGCCTCAGAGTCTGAAGCAGAATGACGCGATTTGGGTGATCGTAGATCGATTGACCAAATCCATGCACTTTATTCCGTTCTGAGTGGGACAGTACACTGAGGCGCTAGCGAGGAGATATATGGAGGTAAATTCTTTTACTCTCCGTTTTTATTTCCTTTCCCTAGTTTAGATAGTGATGTAATGTGAATCGTACAGGAGGTCGTGCGACTTCACAGAGTCCCCGTGAGTATCGTGTCGGACAGAGACACGAGGTTCACATCTCAGTTCTGGCAGAGTTTGCAGAAGAGTTTGGGTACGCGTCTGAGTTTCAGCACGGCGTACCATCCGCAGACGGATGGCCAGTCCGAGAGGACGATTCAGATTTTGGAAGACATGCTGAGGGCGTGCATGTTGGATTTCAAGGGTTCGTGGGACGACCATCTACATCTGGTGGAGTTTTCTTACAACAACAGCTTCCAGGCGAGTATTGGCATGGCGCCTTTCGCCGCTCTTTATGGGAGGAAATGTCGATCGCCATTGAGTTGGGATGACGTTGGTGATCGGGAGCTATTGGGACCTGAGATGATCGTGGAGGCCGTGGATATTGTCAGGAACATTCGGGAGAGGTTGAGAATCGCTCAGGACCGTTTTAAGCATTGGGCAGATGCTAAATGTCGTCCTTTAGAGTTTCAGCCTGGAGATCATGTGTTTCTGAAGATTTCCCCGAATCGTGGTGTGATTCGTTTTGGGAAGCGAGGGAAGTTGAGCCCGCGATACATTGGACCGTTTGACGTTCTGGAGAGAGTTGGCGAGGTAGCTTACCGCTTAGCCTTGCCGCCATCTTTGGAGGGAGTTCACAATGTTTTCCATGTGTCGCAGCTTCGTCGATACATTAGCGATCCATCTCATGCTGTGGATTTCTCGGAGATTACCGTTCGCACTGATATGACATATGACCAGCAGCCAGTGCAGATTCTGGACAGGCGTCAGAAGTCACTTCGGAACAAGGTTGTCAACCATGTGAGGGTGATGTGGCGACACGGCTCGCCTGGAGAGTCTACTTGGGAGAATGAGGATGAGATGCGAGAGCGTTTCCCACTTTTGTTTCCGGACACGTGAGTGTTTGGAAATTCCGAGGACGGAATTTTTCTTAAGTTGGGGAGGATGTAACGACTGGTTTTCATGTATCCGGATTAATTATATTATAATATATGTTTTGGTGGATTTTCTCCTCTTGTGTGGTTTTCGTCTCCGTAGCTTTCATTTTCGATCGTTTCGTCGTGTTTTCTTAGCTTCTTCCTTAGAATCGTCGATTTCGGAGTAAGTCATTCGTGACGGGCTTCGTATCGGTCATATCTTATTATTAGATCAAGCCTAGGAGTCTTAGGAATCGATCCCGGAGCTCCGCGCTCCATTTCGGAACTTTTGGTGCACGTTAGCCGGTATAAGGGGCACCGACCGACTAGATGACGATCCAGTCGGTCGGAAAACCTTCTTGAACCGACTAGTGAGCTTTGTTAAATGTTCAGGAGTTACTGTTTCTCGTTAGTCGGTCTAAAAACGTTGGTTGACCGACTAGGTTGCAAACTAGTCGGTTGGCAATGCTTCTTTAACCGACTAACTCATCAACTATTTTTGGTATCAGTTACTGTTCCTTCTTAGTCGGTCTAAGTTCATCTCTCGACCGACTAGTTGTCAAACTAGTCGGTCAGTAGTTGTTCATTGACCGACTAAATCTAGATCCTATTTCTGTACAGGAGTTACTGTTTGGACTTAGTCGGTCTGCGTTGGTCAACCGACCGACTAGTTTCCAAACTAGTCGGTCAGTGGTTGCTCTTTGACCGACTAATCTGTGTCAAAACCCTAATTTCTGGGCAGCCGCCAGCCCTTCCTATTTAAACCCCTCCCAAACGTTTTCTTCTCCTTCCTCACGACCTAAAACCCTAATTTCTCCCCCATTGAGCCCCCTACTACCTCAAACCCTTTTTCCTTCATCCCAAGCCCAAAATCCATCATCCAAACCCTCCCTCAACACATTCTACCTCGCATCTACCTCAAAATCTCATCAAACCCCCAAAATCCCCCAAAAACCCTATTTCTCCAAACTTCTCCATCCACCTCCAGATCTGAACCCTAGGTTCTCCGGAGTGTTTCTTCCGCTTCCTCACGGTAATAAATCGATCTCTTGATGTTTTCATAACCCGTAGTGTTTTGTGGAACCCTAATGAAATTACTTGTTGTTTTGATGATTGTTTCTCCATAACAGCGACTTCCCCGTAGATTAGCATCCGTGAGACGAACCTTCGTGATCGTCATCCCCGGTGCTAGGCAAGTGAAACTTGCCACTTAGGGTTTAGGCCATGTTTTAGGCCATTTGCTTGTTGTAGGCGTAAAAGAGACTAGGCGACGAAATGATACTCGCCTAGGCGCAAATTCCGGAACTAGCTTGACAACGAAGCTAGGACCGTCATTTATCATGTTGCATACCTATCATGTCATGTTTAATTTTGATTAACGGTACGCGAATTAATTGCCATCCATGCTATCCATGTTGTATGTCGCATTCGTAGCACACGCTACAATACTTGTGTTTCCTGGCTCGTGTTCCAGAAGCGGGCCATGTGTTGGTTGATAGCCAATGCCCGACCTACTAGTTTCCGGCTAGGCACCCACTACACGTGGGCATAACCCTACGCCATACGTGTTAATCACACTTCCTGGCTTGTGTCCCAGAAGCGAGCATTCCGTGTTCGGGGGTAAAGCCCTGGCTCGACACACGTGGGAGAGGTAGAGATAAACGGTCACTTGAGCTTAGGAGTTGGCCCGATCAGCCACTCTAGCCAACAGGCGGAATCTCTATGCACGACGTGTTTACTTGACGTGATTTACTTGACCAGTACTTGAACACATCCTGCGGGCAATAGGGCACTCGTTGAGTGATCCCTTGTACTTGTTACTTGACATTACATGTCACAACTACCACTTGTTACTTGCTACTCGCACCTCACTTGTTACTTCCATACTATACTTGCCATGAATCATACTATAACTGCTAGGTTGTTAGCTTACCTTACCTTCAGTTTCCTTGCCCAAGTCTTTTAGACTTGCTGACATGTGCCCCTTTACTCTTTTGGGTGACACATGTTAGATCTCGAGCCTGAGTCCGTTGTTGAGGACGAGGTGTTTGCGGACGCCGTGCCCGAGCCTGTGTTTGGCGAGGAGTACATGGACACTGGGGGCCAGTCCTAGTGTCTTCGTTGAGCTTTCCTTTTGTTTTAGACTGCTGTTTTGTTGTCGGTGCGTGGCACCTATACTTTGTTACGTTGTTCTTTTATTGGCCTTGTTCTGGGCCTTTAGACTCTTTCTTTTAGCCTGGTGGCTTTTCTGGATGTTGAACTTAATTTTCATGTTGGACAAATTATGAGATATGAGATTTTATTTCTGTCTCTCCTTGTGTTATTATTGTTGTTCCGTTTGTGGTTACAGGGACCTGCATTTGTTTTATTGACGCTTATCGGGTTTGGGGCTTCACAGCTCCACTCTCGTGCGGACCTTTTCACGTCTCGCCTCCATTTTAGGGAAGCGGGGCGTGACAGGTATGCTTCTCCTCGTATAGATATGAAATTAGTGATCATAATCATTAATTTATTTTAGTGGAGTAATCTGATTTTCTGGGCGTGGCCCCGCAGATGTAGGTGTGTGCACCGAACTGCGTTACCAAGTTTTGTGTGTCGTGCTTGGTTCTTGTTTTTAATCATTCGGTTTTCTTGATTATTAACTACATACTGAATTTCAATTGGTATAGAGCAGGTCACCCATGTAACTTTGTTATCAAAGAAGGTGTGATCTTGGATTTCATGGCTACACGAGAAGATGCCTCCGTTATTCGTCCTCCATTGCTCACTGGTACAAACTACACCTACTGGAAGTCTCAGATACGTGTATTGATTAAGTCCATTGATGAGAAGGCCTGGATCGCTGTCATTGAAGAATGGACACCACCGATCGAAATTGACAAAGATGGTAAAGAACACCTCAAGCCAGCAAGAGACTAGAGTCGGATTGAAGAACATGCGGCCTTGT